>JAVDOI010000004.1:22858269-23340769 GCA_032191485.1 Leptoclinus maculatus
AGGAAAAGATGGAAGGGTATTAAAAAAAATAAAAAAAACTGTTTTCAATGTGCACCAGTAGGCCTACCTCTATAACAAACGTTTTTTTTTGTTATGAATTATTGAAATTATTGAATTGTAATAAACTACAAAGCATTTAATGTACCTACATGATGGATTTACTGCAGATTATTAGTGTACACAGAAAAAGCTGCTCTGTGGTCTTTAAACAGGAAGCCCATAATCTGAGTAATGACAACATGTCTCACGCTGAGATAATGCCAACAAGTATTTTAAACCTGTGTACAATACACACACTTGTATCGGGACTTCCTCTCTATTTTGTGAGCTTACATCTCTATGACAATAGCTGCTTTTGTAAAGCCGTGAGTGTGACTCCGGCTTTGGACATAAACAGTTGTTATCCTCGTTTTGTTTTCAGATGTGGTTTCCCTCTCGGCTGCAGGTGCTCCAGACACAAAATGATGTTTCTCCATGAGTCACTCTGAGATCATGAGGGTAATGCGTCTGGGCAGAATATACAGAATAGAGACTGTTTATGGGTTTATTCTGTACAGTGAGGACAAATTAGCCGAACTACAAAAGGGATGAGAGACGAATTCTTTAATTAAAATACAGCAACAACAATGTTTACTGCTTGTTAGAGGGTCAGGTTGCAGCATTTCCGGGGATTTATTTGCAGAAATAATAAACTATGTCTCATCAGTTTATAATCACCGGAAACTAAGAATTGTTGTGTTTTAGTTAGCTTAGAATGAGCCCTTCATATCTAAATAGGGAGCTGGTCCTCTTCACAGAGTCCACCATGTTTCTACAGTAGCCCAGAATGGACAAACCAAACACTGGCTCTGGAGCATTTCACATGTTTAGTGACCTGAAGGCCACCGTAGTTCTCCGACACTCTCGTGAAGGGGAGAAGTGAGCGGAAAGGGAATTCGGTTGGCTGCAATCTGCAACCTCACCACTAGATGCCACTAAATCCTACACACTGCTCCTTTAAAAGGTGTTTTATATCACACCATCCATGCACGCTAGCGGAGTGGCAACATGTCAAATGTCTCAACAACTATTGGATGATTGCCAGACATTCATGTTCCCCTCGGAATTATTTCTAAAAACTCCGGCAAGTCAAATTTATAATTTGGCTAATACTTTGGTTTATGGCCAAATATTTACAAAAATAATGACATTCCCATGAGCCCTCAGGTGCAGCTTATTAGCTAATGTTAGCATGCAAACACGCTAAACTAAGACGGTGAACATGGTAAGGATTAAATCTAAGTTAATGTCAGTATGTCAGCACTATCATTGTGAATATTAGCATTTAGCTCAAAGCTCTGCTGTGTCGTAGTACAGCCTCACAGAGCCGCTAGCAACAACAAGTTCAAATATACGGTGACGGAGGAGGACCAGCGAGTTTGCCGAAAAACAGGAGGTGAGTAGTTGTGACTATTACTAAGGTGGGGGTTAAAATCTACCCACATAAATGCTCGGGACAAGATTAAAATCACTGACCAGCAGAGGTAATGTTAAAATCATCCCTCCTCCCATAAATACATCCAATCTGAAATGGGATTTTTGTTTAAACAAAGGTGAATTAAATGAGCAGGAGTTGTATTAAAAATAGGTGGAGAAACCTGTCAAGCAACAATATAAATTCAAAGGTAATGTGTCTGATTTGCTTGAGATTTGAAATGTTCATGACATTCATCATAACACAGCCTTCAGGGGGTGTTTTGATTTCTTACTATTTTAGTTTCAGTTCACATCTCACTCACAACCCTCCTGTTGTTTACAGGAACAGGAACTCTCGATCCTCTTTGTGATATTTTTTTAGATTTGGAGAGTTGAAGGTTTTTGTCGTGTATGTTCACAGTCAGTGAACAATAAGGCAGTGAAGAGTATATAGTCTCTTCACTGGATGAGTGACGGTTGATGAACAAGTGGAGCAGTTCCTGGTGACCTTTACAGCCGTCATATCACTCCCACTTCCTTTCCACATGACCACTCTTCTGTCTCCTCTCCTCTCCTCGACTCTGATGAACAGCATCATATAGCAGGATGTGCTAACTGGTGGGAAAACTCCCATGAGAGAACCTTTTGATAAAATTGATGGCGTGTACTCAACCAAGTTTCTAAAAAAGATGTTCGCAACCCGTCTATGTTTCTGAAGCAAAAATACGTTTCATGTCAGCCTCGTAGAAACGCACAATGTGAGGTTGTTAACATTGTGAAACAATTTGTCAGGTTTAGGCAACAAAACTACTTGGTTGAGGTTAGAAAAAATATGGTTTGTGTTAAAATAATAACGTAACAACGTAAGATAACAACCTAATGTAACAACGTAGCATAACAACGTAGCATAACAACGTAGCATAACAACGTAGCATAACAACGTAGCATAACAACGTAGCATAACAACGTAGCATAACAACGTAGCATAACAACGTAGAATAACAACATAACGTAACAACATAACGTAACATAACGTAACATAACATAACGTAACATAACATAACATAACGTAACAACATAACGTAACAACATAACGTAACGTAACATAACGTGACTTAACGTAACGTGACATAACGTAATGTGACAACGTAACAGTAACAAAGGAACTGTTCACGGTAACAGCGTAAGGGTGAAAAAGTAACGGTAACGGCGGAACGTAACGGCGGAACGTAACGACAGAACGGTAACGACGGAACGGTAACAACAGTGACTTTTGGTTTTACGCCGTACACGAACAGCAGCCTCCTGGCTCAAAGTCCTGTGTTTGTGTGACTTTCTCACTCTTTATATTCGTTACCACATAACTTTTCAATAATGCCCGCTCAATATACTAACTACATTGCTTGCTCTGCGTGTCGCTTGTTGTAATACGTCAACCCCAAGCAGCAACCTCCGGAGCTGAGAAATTAAGCCAACATGGAAGTGTCACAAACTGCAGTACCTCAGATGACCACTTGAGGCTCAAGTAGTGAGTCAAGTTTTGTTTTATAAAACTCACCCGTTTGAATTATACTAAGGCTTAAGGTTAGGCATAGTTAAGGGTGTGGCCTCTTTGAGTGACAGTTGGGTGTCGTCTCAGGTCGCTAACTGCTAGCTAGCCATCTGCATCACCAACGATCCACCTTTTTGACCATTTTTAGAGGCTCTCCACAATCCTACGGGTGACGTCACGGAGACTACGTCCACATTTTACACAGTCAAAAACATCCACATTCAATGTAATCGTGGTTTGCAGAAGCCTACATTGCCAATGTGTTTTCCTGGCGACTGGGCTGTTTTTGCTACAGTGACTCAAATATTTGGAGTTTCTTCAACTCTTAAGTTGTCTTTGAAGTGCTGAGTTGAACCTGCATCCTGTTTCATTTCTGCTGAGTCCTCAACTGCCTGCTATCTAAACACTGTAGTGCAGGTGAAACCAATCTCCCCCTGTCTTTTTAGGACACTTTCTCTGATTCCTCTCAAACACACACACACACACACACACACACACACACACACACACACACACACACACACACACACACACACACACACACACACACACACACACACACACACACACACACACACACACACACACACACACACACACACACACACACACACACACACACACACACACACACACACACACACACACACACACACACACACACACACACACACACACACACACACACACACACACACACACACACACACTTTCCTGCTCCCCCTCTTTTTCTTCCCAGCTTAGCTGTGCTTCACATTCCTCTGTCAAACTTTCCTCTAAGTCCCCGGCGATGATTTGAATTCAGATGGCAGACGAGAAAGTTAAAAAGAAGTGGCTGGTACAAAGACGGGGGAATATCACCATTTTAAACTCACTTTTTGACACACCGCTTCATCGGTTTCTCTTTCTGTCCGCTTCTCTTGTGGCAGTGAGAGTTCGCCCGTCTCTCTTCCTTCCGCACAGCATCCATATTTCATGGTACCGATGCAAATGCTCTCTCCGTGGCTTGAATATTGAAGAGGAGAAACGGCAGATGGAAGGTCATCAAACGGAGGCGACCCGAACCGGCTCCACCATCGCTACGGAGACGGCCTCCTTCTCATCCTTCTGATTTGATCGTTCAACGTGGGTGCAGGTGTGGGTCTGTGGAGAGGCATCGGCATTTCGAACATTTGAGGGTCAGTCTGAGAGAAAGGAGAGGTTTCTCAAACACAAAAAAGCTTTTTCCTTCTTCGTCTGTTTTAAAAAAAGGGCAAGAAATTCGTTATCCGCTGTGTTTTGATAAAACACAGCCTGGAGACCGAGCGGCACTCAATAATCACATGAAAGTATGATAAAGCATAAATGTAGCCACATTTATAATATATTTAAACTTTTCTATCTCCACTGAGCCTGATGCTTGCTGTGTGTCAATCATTAATCACAGGACATTTATTCTTGCAAGAAGGAGACAGAGTTGATTCACATACAGGATATGTACATCAAGGCCGCTCGGAGTTCTGACTCTGAGCTTCTGATATTTATACTGAGTAAACAACATGCAATGGGCACAGGATTGGTTTACAATGAGGTCTTCGTCACAAAAGGTGACACACACACACAAAATGGCGTCCACGCCATGTAGTCTGGGAAGAGTGTCTGCAACTTCTGGCACAAAGGTCTCAACGCTTCTACAGTTCTTATTATCATTCCAATTCAGGACATTCTGCTCTCTCAGCAGACTAAACATCTGTAGAACCTAATGTCAGAGTAAGTTCACACACACACATTCACATGAGGACACCAGACTTTGTGAGCACACATATTATAATTAGTCATTTAGATGTTTTGACTCTAACAGTGTCCGTCATCATTTCTGCCGTTTGCAGTTTTCTTGTAACAATGATTTGTAATTCACAAGAAAAGGCTGCAAGACTGTGCAGGCCAGAATTAAAAGGGGAATTCCAGTATAAACCCGGGTGTTATTCTCTTACCTTTGTGATTATTAGTCATGATAACAATTTACTCACCAGCTAGGTCATAAACATGTGAGACATACAGCCTGCAGTATTGATCAAGGCAGAGAGCATTATACTTTCTCAAGAAACAACAAAGATTTACTGTAAATTAAACATATCAATCTCGACCACTTCGTCTTTGAGTCCAACCAAAAGCAGAATCAACTGGATTGAAGCAAACTGCAAAGCGCTTGTGTGTTTGTTAGAGAAGCTGTCGCAACCACGAGACGATGGTTTATGTCTGAGCGTGTTCCAAAATGAGCAATTTTTTGGGATGAATTACCATGACAATATGTACAGAAGATAAATTATGCCGATTTTTTCCTTGAGGGGCAACTTCCGGTTTATCTATGACAACTGTACTGTGTTTAGTGATTTCTCTTTTCCAGCTCGTTGCCCAATCAATGATCAACGTGTTTCTTGTGAGCCATTGTTTCCAGAGTCTTTACATGGGAAGTGATGAGTAAAATGTGATCATGACCCATGACAAACATGTAAGAACAGCCTCCAGGTTAACAAATACCAGATTTAGTTTCCTCTGACTGTAGAGGTAGAACTTCATTCATTATTCACCATCTTGTTGGATTTCAGACTTTCTTCATCAACGTGACAGGAAGTGGCTATCTTTAGATGGAGTTTGTTGCTACCCCGACTGAGTTGGTACAGTAGGCAAACAAAGGTAATGCTTTTAGACTTGGCCCCTGTGTAATTATTCAACAGCCTGAATGAAAAGCTTCGCACTGCAGGCAAATGACGCACATTCATGAAAAAAAAGTAAAGAAACAGTCCTCTCTCTCTCCTGCGATTCCACTTCACCATCTATCTGGTGGAGCACTTTTGATTCCTCCTTTTCACATGTCTTCTTTCTATTGTACCTCTTCTCATTACATTCAATCTCAGGAGATGCTGCTGTTTCACCTTAGAAGGTTTTTTTTCCTTCTCATGAATACATTTTCTGTGCTTTCAGTTTCTGCTGGTAATCTCCAGCTGCTTCATTCAAGGTGGCATCTGAAACACACAAGCGCTCCCGTCTCATATGGTTTTCTCTCGTCCTTCCAGGCAGTAATAGAATGTGGCTTCTCCGTCACTTCCCCAATGACACACATATAAACTTCACTTTTCCATATATAGAAAGTTGTTAAAAAAAAACAAAAAAAACCAGCACACGTCAGACTGGAGCTCATCCATTAGAGTCCCCATTGATGGACCCTGGCCCGCTGCCACCGACCAGAACACCACCCTCCCTCCAACACACTCCAGTCTGGAGACATGACAGAGGACAAGATCTGGAGCATTTTTATCCATCACACTACTTTTTTTTTTCATCTTTGCTGGTCTGATTTGCACAACGAGGCGTGGTGATAAAGTCGATTTTAATTTCCACAGCTCTGACAAAATAATATGGGGGAATAATGACGTATTCAATAAGTCATTAGTCCGGTGTCCACAGAAGAGCCTCTTCTGACAGCTCTGCTCCACACGCGGTAATCACCGGCGTGAACATCATCATTCAAAGTGCGCGGGGACGGGTCGTGGTATTTGTTATGCCGTTTGTCAAATGTCACGGTGACACCGAGCCAGACTGTAACAAAGGAGGGAGAGGTTTGTACGACGGGGGAGACAGACGCTGAGCAGAATGCAGGATGAGAGGAGAGGGAGAGAGGAAGGAAAGAGAGGGGGAATATGAGAGCGAGAGAGAGATATGAAGGCTCAGTCTGTTGAATCGGTGGTCTGAGTCTCGGGGGGAGGGGGGGGGGGAGTGTTTCTGTTCCAGCAGGTAACACAGCAAACGCCGGCCAGCAAATGAAGATGAATGCACTTAATCGCTTCTGCTGCCAGAACTACACTTCAGCACTGAGACGCTCACTCAACAAGCAAACACCTAAAGGCCCACACACACACACACACACACACACACACACACACACACACACACACACACACACACACACACACACACACACACACACACACACACACACACACACACACACACACACACACACACACACACACACACACACTTCACTGCCAAGGTGTTTATATTTCACATTCATTTCAATATTTCTGCTTTTGAGTGAACACAATTTGTGACTGCTCATATACAGTATATATATATACACACAGTATATAGCAAGCTTTAAACTTTGAATTAAAAATGTCTGGTTGTCTCGTGTTCGGTTGTCAGAATTGTCTCAAGTCCTACAGATGTCAGACAGGATCACGAACGTTTCGAGCAACCACGGACGCATTTGGCTGAAAGTCACCAGTCAACACGGTCACTCGTTAAACTGACCGTTGGACAGATCTGATAATAATGAAGGTTTTACAGCGTCTGGCTCGAATAAACAGTGTAGTTTTGGCAATTGTTTAAAGAAAACATGCTTTCTCGTGGTTCAGAGGGTTTATAACTGTAAAACTCATACAGATAGCTCATAGTAGTGGTGGTATTAGTGAGTAATACAGGTATAGATACTACACTGTACACGCTGTCCTACACACAGGTATGATATCACTCCTGCAGTATTTCTTTCACATGGCTGTTGTCAATGGGAGGCTGTAAAACAAATTCCCAGAGGATCAACGAGAGCCATCAAGATGGTACAGGCAACCACGGACCAGACGGCAACCTCCGGTTCTGCCGAGTGAAGCCGATGCTTCATGTGTTAAACCTGCATTCTCTCTAATGTCCATCAGGGGGCGACTCCTCTGGTTGTATAGAAGTCTATGTGAAAATGACTCTACTTCTCTCTTGATTTATCACCTCAGTAAACATTGTAAACATGAGTTTATGGTCTCAATCTCTAGTTTCAAGTCTTCTTTAGTCTTAACGGCTGCCGTCACGACGAGAGCCCCCTACGCATTGATTCACCAGTTAACACGGTCACTCGTTAGACTGAAACACCGGTGGCATTGTTGGCTGTAAGCTGTTAAACATGTTAACGACCACCGGACTGTTTGTAGCTCCTGTTTTAAAGCTGAATAAAGTGAAACCTCTGAGTGTCTTCATGGTGTTTGACGTTCTGTCCATGAACTCAGAGAACAGAGTTGATCATCTAGTGACTTGTAGCTCATAATGTCTCTCTGGTGGAACGTTACACGCTGTGTTTCTCCTGCTAATACCTGTTTATACCTGCACACTTGCTAATGTTTTCTACTCACTAGCAGCACACAGATCTGTGAAGACACTTTGTTTAGTTTGCGTTCTCCATCTGTGGTCCTTAGCTTGATAAGCTTTTGCACTTCTGTTCTCAAACTTCCGAACGTCATCATTGTTTACAAATAGATCCCCCCCCCCAAAAAAAACCTGAAAGTGTGTGTGTGTGTGTATTTGTATGTGCTGTCGAAGGAACACTAGATCAGGGCCACAGATGCTCGACAGCGGGACAGTCTCATTATCCTGCGAGAGGCCAGCAGCCCCGTATGTCACTCAGGAGCTGCCTCTGGCAGCAGCAGAGCGGCCTGATTGGCTGCAGGTGCTGCGGCCGGGAGACGGCTGATTAAAATGTCTTGTTATAACACAAGAGGTTATGTGCAATTAAGGAGAAAGGCTTTGGATTTTATAGATTGTAAATGGGAGAACATGCATCATTCACTCTGATCTTTCAAGGGTTTTTAACAACTGTTGGTAAACTGCAAAGATCAGTCACTCCATTGTTAAACCCCCCCCCCCCCCCACCCCCAATATCCAAGGACACATCTCAGTCCCTGACTAGCCCTGGATCTCCCAGCAGGACCTTTTTCCCTCTGAGGGGCTGTGAAAACACTCTGTCCACTGAGAACAGACGTAAAGTAAAGAGCGTCACAGTCTAATTTACCGTGACGTTTATATCAGGATCCGTCAGGAAAACTCTCGCCTGAAAAATTTAATTTCATCCGCGTCCCATTCCCTTTCCGTCCATCTTTCATAATGTCAGTAATGGTTATGTAAAAGTCTGGTCAGGTTGCAGCGTACAGTAAAAAAGAGGCCCGTTAGGACCCGCGTTGGTCTCGCTCCAATCATTTCATAGTATTTTTGGAGTGATTAAATTGGGCTTATGATGCAACAGTCCAGATGACCAGGACTTACAAGAATGCGAACAGACGGGAGTCATTCATCACAGCTGTAATCCTCTCATCCTTTTATTAGACGGTCACTCCGCTCAGGCCGCCGTGCAACCCGCCGTCCGCATGCATGAGCGCGGAAACACCACGAGGGCCCGGTTCTGTTTAGGGTTTCTGGAAGCAAACATCTTGTTGGCTGTTGAGCGCTGAATGAATTAAACGTTATGAATATTCACAAATCTCTCCTCCTCTCGAGCTCAGCCCGACTGTGATTGCTTAGCAGCATGCTCCAAATATAAATAAAAGCCTTAGATCTTTGCAGGCGTTAACTTCCTAAGGGCTCTAAAAACGTATTAGCACAGCGAAGCCCGACGTGTTTATTTGTCGAAAGAAAAAAAATATTCATGCATTCAGAATGAGACATGAAAACTCGCCGGGTACACGCCGACAACCAAATCACATTAATCTGGAATCACAGTTATGAGACGGGTGTAATTGTGCCGCGTGGGTGTTCTGACATCCATTTGTGACGGCCATTATTTCCGTCTGTCTGTTGCCATGGAGACAGGTTTCTAATTTCACACTTTGTTGTTCGTACCTGGTGCAGGTTTCTCATCGTTTCTGCATGTATGTGAAGCCTCCGGCTACCGCTGCGGTATGGCTATGTGGTATTGATTCTTTCGCCCGCTCGTCTCTCTGATGTGCAGCTTCAGTCACAGCAGCTGCTCTTCAGCTGAACACCATGTGGGTATCCCAGCATCACGATGGCTCTCGTTGAGCCTTTACAGCTTCACATTGACCCGGACTACAGCCACGTAGAAGAAACACTGTAGAAGGAGTGATATCATACCTGTGTGTAGGATCTATACCTCACTAAAACTGCTCCTGATACTACCATTACTATTAGCTTTCTGAATGAGCTTAACTGTTATGAACACTTTTAGGCTTAAATTCAGGAAACAAAAGGCGGGAGCCGACACTAGTACGCTCCTACATGTAAAAACAGATATGTGGCCCTTTACACATCAGGGGCGTGGCGAACAAACAGCACAAAAACACTCGCCTATGAATGTTATATGTCTGGGGCTTTTATTGTGAAAGGTTAAAACTGAAGAAAGTGGATCTGGTCCGCGCTGCCTTTGTCAAGATTTAATTAAATGAACAATAAAGTTGTCCGTCTTTGTTCGGACTACGGAGCCTCCGTGTTGTTTTTTCATCAACGTAGGTGCAACCTGTTGTTGCACGTGATTGGTTGATGCCTTTTATTCGCGGTGCGAAAGCTCTAAAACCATATTTGCGACCATAAACTCATGTTTACAATGTTTACTGAGGTAATAAATCAAGAGAGAAGTAGAGTCATTTTTCTCATAGACTTCTATACAACCAGAGGAGTCGCCCCCTGATGGACACTAGAGAGAATGCAGGTTAAAGGCTTACATTTTCAGAACTGGAGGTTCTGAAAATCTGATCTAGGTCTGATCTAGTCAAGACCTTAACTTTGTCTGTTTGCTGCTGAGTAGTAATAGTTGTTTTTTTAGCGCACCTTAGTACACCACCTGAGTAAATGTACTTAGTTACATTCCACCTATGAATCAGATATGAATCAACACCTTTCTGACACACGTAGTAAAAAACAATTAATCGGGGGATAGTAGTAGTGTAGGTGTTATAATAGCAACATTGGACCCATCTGAGAATAATCTATAAATGATGAAACTGAATGTTTGATCCAGCTTCCAAGTGATAGTCTTGTCCTCTTTTTCCTCTCTTGTTTTAGTTTTTTCTCTTGTCTTCCTGTGTGTCCTCCCCAGTGTGTGCAGCTTCACTCGTATCTTGCAAGACTCAAGGGGTGGATACGTTTTTTTCACAACCTAAAGGGTGACATAAGATGTTCAAGCCCGAGCTTCTGAGAAGAGCTTAGCAGAAAACAGGGTCAGAGTCAGATAAAGAATAACAGTACTTGAATGTGAAGTTATTATGATGCGGGGGAGGCAGAGCGGCCGTGTGGAAGACAAACAAAAAGAGGGAGCTTTCACATCGCAAAGCAGCGAGAGAGCCGACATTGCTAATAAAAAGGGAGGCGGGGGAGGAGAGCTGAAGGCTTTTAAGGTAAATGACTTATAGAAGAGCGAGATGGTGAGATTACATAGATGTGTGTAAAAAGAGCAGGAGAAGGCCAGTGAGTGACACTCAGCTCACACTTGGAGCTTTGCCTCTCTTTCTGTTTCTCTTTCCAACACCAGCGTCTTTCATCTCCCTCCCTCCCTCCCTCCCCCGACCTCCCCTGCGGCTGTCCTGTGACGTTGAGCAGACGTGGAGGTTAGCATCACAGCGACGATGGAGGATGGGTGGTGGAGGTGTGTGTGGGGGGGGGATTCGGCTCAGACATAAATAGAAACTGACCTATCATGAACACACGCTGGCAGCAACATTAACGCACAGGAAGACGCAATCTAACCAACGCAATCTAACACATTTCTGTGTTTAGCAAAGGTTACAGGCTGCATTAACATAATCGCTGTTCTGTGTATTTTTTGAAGGGAGGATTTGAAATAAAAATGACCACTATATGCTGAACAGTATGAGGATTTGAGGAGCTGATGTCCTCCCCTCAGCTGGCTATAATCAGACATCTTTTGCTTTATCTGCCAGCGGTCCTGTGCTGCACCGGGACGGAGCAAGGTTGGTACAGAACAAAGCCAATTAGCCAAATCACTAGCTGACGAGACCAGAGAGGACACACACGCTCTCGTGTATAAGAGATTGTGTGCGATGGATAAACGAGGAGCAGGATTAAGGATCATTTGAGCGCTGATTGCACTCGTTTTGACGCTGAATTTACAATTCTTTGGTTGATGCAATTTTGCATCTTGTTTGTTTATGTTTATGTTTGTGTTTTTCATGAGGCGCTCGTGTAAACTACTAGCACTCGGTTCTAAACGGGAACCGGTTTTAAATGAGTAAAAACCTGGAGTATTGATGCGGTCCAGAGTTATCGGTTCTGCTGTCGGTACTTTCTTAGTTCCTGAGTGAAACGTCCTCGTCTCAAACGTCCTTTCTCTGTCTTTGTCTCTTTGTCTCTTTGTCTCTTTGTCTCTTTGTCTCTTTGTGTCTTTGTCTCTTTGTCTCCTCTCAGTACAGCGTGAGACTCACATCATGATCAGAGAGAAGGAAACATTGTAGAACTCTGGTCGTCTCAAACACAATAAAACCCTCACAAGTAAGTTTATCACAACATACACAACATCAGTCTGTTTGTGGAGCAGCCGTCAGGTAACGGTAGTGATGTCATACGGTAGTGATGTCATACGTTAGTGATGTCGTACGTTAGTGATGTCATACGTTAGTGATGTCATACGGTAGTGATGTCGTACGGTAGTGATGTCGTACGGTAGTGATGTCGTACGTTAGTGATGTCGTACGTTAGTGATGTCATACGGTAGTGATGTCATACGTTAGTGATGTCATACGGCAGTGATGTCATACGGTAGTGATGTCATACGTTAGTGATGTCGTACGTTGGTGATGTCATACGTTAGTGATGTCATACGGTAGTGATGTCATACGGAGTTTGATCAGAAAAACAGATCAATGAGAGATAATCACTTAGATCATTGATTGTATTTTAAAGATTTTAGAACTTCTTGTGTTGCTGCTCAAGAAAGAATAATAAAGAAATGTGGATTATTTTCCTAATAATTGTCTTTTTTTCTCACAAAATAACCAAAGAGAACCGATAAGAGTATTGATAAGGAACCGATGAGCAGTATCGATAAGAGTACTAGTATCGATAAAATCCTAACGAGTCAGGACGCCATTGTAAATGAGATTCAAAATCTCAATAAAAAGGTAAAAAACAAGAAGAATTTCTGCTATTTCGTATGTTTAAAGCCCCCCCCCCACCCACATGTCCAATTGAAATTTGGCCACTTAATCTCAGAGTCAATACCAAAGGGGTCCTTGCAGTGGTGGTAATCCCATCCAGGTAGCCCTTAATCCTGTGGTATAGACGGCCTGAGCCGGGTAGACTGCCCTGGATGCTAATGACGGAGCGTATCGACCGTGGCTGAGGCCTATTTTTAAAAACAGAAATTGTAACATAATTAAAAGAGCGGATCGATAAGTGAATTGAAGGAGAAAGAAGAGCAGTGACACGCCCCCACATATAAACATGTTAATGACCCCCGGGGGAGCTGCGCATGTACAACCCCCCCCTCCCCCCCCCCATTGGAGCAGTGAAGAGGCCTCGAAGAAGATTATGTACAGACTGAATTCATTTCATTCTCTTTTGTCATTTTTTTTTATTACAAGAAAAAACAAACCATCTGCGTTTAGTCACTATGCCAAATGATTTAAATGAAAGCAAATGATCAGCTCCGGTTTGTGCTGTGCTCTGTTTCACTCAGTTGAGGAGCGCGTTCGACAGTAGAACTGTGACAGAGGAACGATGTGTGGTGGGTTGTGGTGGAGAGGTGGCACATTGACGACGGTTGTAACACAGCGTGCGGTTAGTTAGCGGTGCAAGGTCTCCGTTCTCCTGCTATCGATCCGAGGAGCGCTGCTGTAAGCAAAGCTTTTGTTGAGGTTTCTAGAGCACAGAGTTTTATGTCCGCAGTAAATATGGATTTGAGTCTCTATGAGCCTAATGACAAGCCGGGGTGACAATATCCATTTAGCTAATACAATGCATGGCCTTATTCACCTTCGGTGCAAAGGTTCGACATGTTTGTTCATTGTTTACATTTGTGCAAAGCTAGCAATTAACTTAGCTTAGGACAATGACTGGAAACAGGGGGAAACTGTGCCGTACCCTAACCCTAACCCTAAAGGAAAGGTACAAGAGCATAGTCTGTATATAAAGCTGGATGACATGACAGCTCCCCAAAAAAGAAGCCAAAACATGCAGCAGAGGACATGAGTCTCACTTTCCATGTTAGCGGATTGGGACATGGGTCCAACTACAAAGTACACATCAAGTCCCCCACCGCTTACTTTAATCTGAGTATGCGAGGATGTATGTAAACAAGAATAGTACTGTACTATTCATTTTCATTAGCCATGTAAACAATATGTTGTGCACGTGAACGTAGTCAATGTGGTCAGTGGTATCAATCTTCTTGTCATTTAAGGTGAGAAAAAAAGAGCCACAACAGCTGATTAAGAACACACTTCCACGCTGACTTACATGCGTAAGTGGTGGTACAACGTGGTGTTGTGATTGCATAAATATAACAGCTGTATGCTCTTAATTCCTCAGCAAAGTGTGATCTGAAAATAGCAACATAAACAGCAGCTGCAGTTGAAAACTTAACGGGTCGAGCAAGGATTAGCTTGCAGACAGCATACTGTACGTTTGACGGCGCCTCGACACATTTAATATCTTAAACCCAATCACATACACATGTTAAATGGGTCAGCTGGTGCATTTTTGATAACACAAAAATGCATGCAGGTTTCGTGACAGATCTGCTGAGAATAACAACCGTGAGTTTGAGCAGCCACGTCTGTCAGAGGTCCGCCATCCCTTCAGAGTGATGGAGTTGTGACGGCGTGGTAGTGCACTGCTGCTGCCTGAGTCATCCAGATGCAACTTCAGCCAGCGCGCAGTATTTAGCTCTAATGAGCCTCTGACTTTGAGGCCCATCAATGAGGCGCCTCATTCATAATAAAGAGCTTTCTGTCCCGCGGGCACCAGCTAAATGAACTGGGACCGAATGCAGGCAAACAGTTTAGCCGGCTGCCTCAGCATCGGCTGTGATCATTAACCGCACGGCTGAAAAAACCCGGATCACACCGACACCGGTGATACACATGGACTGGCAACGTGAGAACATCCGATGCGGTCGAATTAGGTTAGGAGGTGACAATCAAGTCCATCTCCCTTTATGACCAGCCGGAGTCAAAATAGGGTTGAAAGAGTTTGGCCGTACTAGAGGTGGAAGATATAAAAAGGTATAGAAAGTACACCGGTATGACTTATGACTTTACCGTGCTGACCGGTAGAGCTTAGAGATGCACCAATCGTTGGGTAGCCGATCAAAAACGGGCCTGTTTTCAGCTGATCGGCCATGACCAGTGACCGGTCGATCGCTTTCTTGCATTACATTTTTTACCGCTCACATTTACACACGTTTGCTGCCGCCGCTTGATAGTTTACAGTTTTACAGACAGTAACGTCACAGCCACTCACACACAACACGAATCAGCCAGACCACATGCCGAGGTGGCCTGGCTCGCATTATGTTAGGACCACAGTTAGATATGGACAACATGTGGGCTCAATCCAGACAATTCATCAAACATAGGTCTCCATCAGCCTCTCCACAGGTGAGCAAAGGGAAGAGAGGAGACAACACCTGGGCTGGAGCACAGTCAGCATTTCCTTATTTTTGCTGCTTCAAAATAAAAGCTTTTGAATCACCAAATAAAAGGAGGACTTTCATTATGAAGAATTCATGAGAAAATGTGCTTTGAAATGTGACTTAGGGGAGCTTTGTTAGCGGCTAGTCTTCAATAAAACAAGTCTACTAATATTGTAAGGAGGAAGAGTAAGCAGCAAAACTAATAAAGGAGGCTTTTATTATGAAGAATTCATAGGAAATTAAATGATTTTATCCACCGCTACTACAAAACATATCCGATCACTATCCAATCAGGCATGTGCGGACACACATGCCTCGGTGGGACAACTGATCACCAAAGTTGCAGTGAAAAGAAAACCCGGTCCTAGATTAAAAGAAATAAATCTTCCCTTTCCGTGAGTAATAAACGACTGATCTCACCGTCGAGCTGAAGATTCAACCCTTAAGACCCAAGAAATAATGATTTCACAGAAGACTTGAGGGAGACAAAGTCGGGATTAATTAAACACTGAGCAATTAGAAAAAAAATTATCTTACACAACAGACAACTTATATATAATACCCCGTGGAATCTGAAATAACTTCGGTGTTTTGTCGCGCACTCTCTCTCCAAATCCCCTGACAAATGATCAATGGATCAACTCTGCAATTCTAATACCCGGAACAAAGCACACAGGGGGATTAGCAATGTTTATCGTCATTATCCTAATAGTTCCCCATCCAAATGAAATGGATTCTAGGAACTTGTTCCTGCCTCCCAGGGTTTTGAATATCAGCACCGAAGAGGCCGTCGCAAAACACCTCAGACATGATGGATGGCACTCGTACAGGTCAGCGCTGACGTTGATTGATCCGCATCGGAGGCCAACGATCGGAGCCTCGGCCCGACCGAAACGAGGGGGAGACATAACGGGGGGGGGGGAGAGCATTCATCACACAACCGTCACACGGAAATGTGGTCCTTTCGCTCCTCTTTTCTATTCTGGCCCTGTGTTGTGTTCTCTGTTGTGTTCTGTCCAACAGAATGATGGCGCAGTTTTAGCCCAAACTCTCTTGAAAATGAGATTGAAATTGCAGGAGACCATCCGGATTAAATGAAGGTCAAAAAAGGAGACAATTCAGTAAATGCACGATAACAAAAAAAGCTATGTCAATTACCCTGCTTATACTTAAATTTCCCCATGTGCAGTAGCAGCACAAGATTTCCCTAGCCTTCTTTTTAAAAGACTACCTCATTTCACAGAGAGTTCTTACCTCTGTTGCATGCCGGCCTGTTCAGGAGACATTTTACAGCGTCCACGTCTGGCCAGAGCAGATTGCATTGCTCCAGGGCCGCAATGCTGCTGAATAAACAACCAAAATGTTACTCTGCCAAAGTCACAAAGTTGCAGAAACGGGCACATGCTGCCTCCAATAAAATGTGATAAGGTCGTAGCATTCAGCTAGCTCTGATCAGTGGGGAAACTTCAGACATCTGACGTAAATGTCAGCGGCCTTGGCTTCTGTTGACAGCTGTTTAAAAAGGAGTGGAGTTGCAGTAACGCCAGTTTCTGTGTTACTCAAATACCGACGCTTGAGCAGTGGCCCGCGGCGTCTTGATACCGACGTACAAGGCACCCTTAGTGTCTGTATGAGAAGCATCGGGCTTTACACTAACTGTCACGGTGAGGCTGTGACATTCATTCACCTCACCTGCCCAGTCAACCCAGCTGCCTTCCATCTACTCATCACCCAACAGAATATCTACCCCGGTTCCACATCCACTCTCCGCCAGATCATCGTTGCATTCACAGTGTTAGTTTGTCATTCTTGGCCACGCAGCATCGTTCATTTTGAGTTAATTTCCTCGTCTTATTGTTTGCCTGAACTTACCCTGTCTTCCTGTGCCCACAGCATCATTGGGGGGCTTCAGCCCAAGCGACTAAATATAACGAGTAGGGATGAGATCACGTTGTGCATCTGGGATTTATTCATTTCTATGAAGGCCACGACCTTTTATTAGTCCTCAAAAGTTATCAAGATAAAGATATCAAACCCCATTTTTGAAATTGATGGTTGGCATTTTTTCAACAATAGTTCTTCAATGTATTTTCCTTCAGTAATGAACTCTCTCAGAATGATTTTGATTATTAATAATGGACTTCTTTAACAACGTACCCTCCTCTGGTTGGGCTGTGAACAGATACACTGGGTGCTCTTCTGTTTGTTGCGACCTAAAATCATGTACTGAGCTATTAGATTCATCGAGACATTACACATACGGCATACAATACATTACTTTTCCAAGACTTGTATATTTATACATGTTCAAAACAGAACTTTTCCTCCTTCCCTTTTGTTTTCAGTCCCTCCCACCTGAGCTCTTCACAGCGGTGACTAAGAACCTGAAACTCTCCGCCTGCCGTGACTCACTAATTGACCACATTGTTGTGTTCGAGGAGGTATGAAAAGATTGCTCCATTAACAGCTCTGGAAATGGCAGCCCTGCTGTGGTTACCGTTATTTTTGCTCAAAAAGAACTGCAATTTAATGCTTAAAGGTTCTGTTTCTTGGAATATCTCAGTGTGAGTAGTTTATGAATCACAGGGCTCTCAACATCCTCCCACAACCGTCCCGAAATAATTGGGAACATTATCAAAATCAGTACATACTTTTTTGTTATTCATAATTTGCATGGTTGTTTTAATGACGATGACGAGGACTAAGTAGGTAAATAATTGGTCGATATAAGTACCAAGATTTGAACTGTTGCAACCAGAAGTTATACGAGACGGTGGCGCTTTATAGAATATCTGACCATAATTTACTAAATGAACATCATGCTGTATTGAAGAAGACTTGAAACTAGAGATTGAGACCATAAACTCATGTTTACAATGTTTACTGAGGTAATAAATCAAGAGAGAAGTAGAGTCATTTTCTCATAGACTTCTATACAACCAGAGGAGTCGCCCCCTGATGGACATTAGTGAGAATGCAGCTTTAACACATGAAGCATTGGCTTCACTTTTCAGAACCAGCAATCAAATTATACTTTGCACAATTTTGATGAGATATTGCAATAGGAAAATGTCTCTACGCTGCTAAATTACAAGGAAGGAGTCAAAAAAGAAGAAGAAAAAAAATATATATACTCAGGCCGTGTGCTTGACTTTGGTTTCTCTGCCCAGGGCCAGTTTATATGCCTCGGGCATGATGGACTGTGATGGATGACGACCCCGTGAGCCGAGAGGTCAGCCGAGTCGGCCCCATACGGAGACGACCGGCCGACCTCACATAGGTGTGTGTTTATGTGGACGCGTCTCGGTAGTTCATGCAGGTATTCTTTTATTTAAATAAGATGAGACAAAACTTAACTTTGATGGTTTGAAAGCTTAAATCTGCAACGGATCACAAAACTCACGGTTCGGATCCTATCACGGATTTGAGTGACGGATCAGATCAGATCAGCACAAAAGAACATTTTTAGAGATCCCCGGATCACGCTTCAATGTCGCCGTTACCAATTACCGATTGTTGGTCTACAAGGATCCAAACGTTTTTTGTTTTTTTTACCACTGTCCCCAAAAGTAATTTCAACTGCTTTGAACTCAGTGTAAACCATCAAAAAGGTAACTTGATGCATATATAAAGGTATATATAAAGCATATATAAAGGTTGAGTACACTACTGTACATCTGGTATTGTAGAACCATGATTCAGGTCTGGACCTGAAACACACTGGGCCCCAAAGGAGCAGAGAGAGACTCAGGTTGTGCTCTCCTGAAACACACAAGTCAAGTAATCTTCCCTCTGAAACCCACATCGTCTCCTCCAGCATTGATTTTCACACATCTTCCTCACATCACACTCACATGGCATGTGCTGTGTGGATGACATGTGCACGTGTGAGCCCCTCCCACTTCCTCTGCTCGGCTGCACCAGCGATTCATTATCATATAATTATCATGACATTTAAGCTGAAGCACAAAAGGCCTCTCTCTGCATCACAGTCATAAATAACACTTAAGCGTATTACTGTAATAACTTCATGGATGGATGAGACGGCCTCCGCGTATCCCCTCCTCCCCCCCCTCTTCTCGTCCTCTCGCAGTGATTCACCTGATTAACCCTGAGTGGAGGACACAGTGCCGCCAAATAAATATAGACTTATACAAAGGGAGCGCACAATTACAGTCCGGTCTCTGCGGCGCCTCGGACCTGAAATAGCATGAACTGGGCAGCGGTGGGAGATTAATGGAGCCCAGAGTCTTCACCTTCCTCCGGGCTAGGATCCCAGCTGAAGAGGCTCGACACTGGGATGATACTCGCTCGGGGCCGGAGGGACCATTACGCATCAACAGGACACCAGTGGTTCTTGGTTGCCGAGGCAATTATCATCATATATATATATATATATATATATATATATATATATATATATATATATATATATACTATACAGGGCTACATCTCAGCTACTTGCCCATGAGATGTTTTCAAGCCTAATAGCCAAACTTACTTGTCCAGAATTGAAAATGTAGGCCTATTATTCTTAATGTTTTCCTTTTAATTTGTTATTGTCATATATACATATGTATACATATATATATATATATATATGTATACACATATATATAGTGGTTATTTGCATACAAACACACAATTAAAATGACTTAGAAATGAATGATTGTATTTGTATCTATATATTTGCTTTGATTGAATATTTTCTAGGGGCATTAGTAGTTTTAATGATGTGTTATAAGCTGCTTAGAGCTAGTATTAGTGTATCTTATGTATTCTTCCAGACCGTGTCATTCTCATTCATTCATGCAGTGATGGCAGGAGCTAACATGCAAGGAGCCACCTGCTTATCAGGACTAACTAACCATTCACGCAACATTCACACAGTTTACGGGATTAAGTGTCACACAAGAAGGACACACGGCGACATGGAGGAGCCGGAGGATTGAACCGCCAATCTTCTGATTGGAGGACGACCCACTCTACCTCTGACGACCCCCTAAAATAAGACGGCCTAACTTGTTCTCCAGGATGCACGAGTTCAAGATAAGGTTTAGCTCATCCTCTCTCTCTCTTACTCAACAGTGTCCAGGGTATAAAACACCAGCTTCTCTCATTCACTTGACCGAGCTGTGACTCCGACTGCTTGAATTAAACTTACAGAAAAGACAAAAGTTTAAGACTTTGTGCTAAAATCAACAGAAATTGCCACCACACAAGTTAAACAAGTCATAATTCACTCTCTAATATCGATTTTATATTTTTCCGCAACCGATGAACAGGAAGTGACCATATTTGGAATGTGGAGAAGTGACGTAAAGACTCCGTATACGTCTCTGGTAGAGACCTGTCAATCACTGTGTAGCCCCGCCCTAAAGCATACCCTGCTTTACGGTCTATTTGACTCTAAATGGACCATAAGTTACTAAATGAACATCATGCTGTATTGAAGAAGACTTGAAACTAGAGATTGAGACCATAAACTCATGTTTACAATGTTTACTGAGGTAATAAATCAAGAGAGAAGTAGAGTCATTTTCTCATAGACTTCTATACAACCAGAGGAGTCGCCCCCTGGTGGACATTAGAGAGAATGCAGCTTTAACACATGAAGCATTGACTTTCACTCGGCAGAACTGGAGGTTACCGTTAGCTCTCATTTTCGCTGATTTTGTTATGATTTTGCATAATCAGGGAACGGCGACTAGAAAGCATTGATGCCGATCTCCCGATCGCAAAAATTCTTTCTGTATATTGGGCCCTAATAAAGATCACACTTATTTTTCACTTGCCCGATCTGACGACTGCATGAGGCATGCAGCATCCATCCTCCTCCAGCTACTCACAGGGAAACTGGCTCCAGAGGGCTGAAAACACACAAAGCTGCATCTTACTGTCTTTTTTAAAGTAAAGTTTGTTCTACCGCTCTGATGCCCCTGTATGAATAATTCTATTTATCCTTCTGGCTTTTATCTCAGTGAGGAATATGAATCACTCCTGCCCGTTGTTCTTACTCTTCCCTAAAATGTCCTCCTCTCTCCAGTGGTCTCTAATCTCCCTCATCAGCGCTCTCGCTCTCTTTCTTCCTCCCTGTCGCAGCCAAACCCCCTTAAGTCCAAGCACCGCTGGTAGCAGTAGGTATTTCGGGGAGGGTATTTAGTAGGTATTTCTTAAAATGTCATCCTCTTGTCACGTGGCATTTGGGAGCGAGTCGTCCGGGGGCCGGGGGGCGTTTGAAGTATTGATTGAAGTGCAGTCGTCCCCCGAGTGCCATTACGTAACGGGCATGCAAAAAATCCACAAAGTCACTGAGAGGCAGAGGCAGAGGGAGTATAAAGTAGAGATGGACAGAGGTAGAATGAGATGGATGAAGTGTCCACGGTGGACGAGCGGAGGGCAACGTCTGAATCTGAAAACATGGCCGACTGCAAACCAGTGTCACAGATCAAGCAGCTGAAAATAGGCCGGTGGAAGAAAAGTGTCTTTACTCCGTCGTTACTGCGAAGTCGTATCACAGAGATGCTCGATGTGTCGCACAGAGACACAGGAGGAGAGCAGATTCCCTTGCAGAGAGAGATGAGGAAGATGAAAGTGGGCTGAAGTTCTCAGAGGGATAAAAAGCTTTTATATTTACCACCAGAGTCCAACAGCAACGATCAATAATTTGACAGTTGAGTGTTGTTGTTTCAAACAAATGTTCCTCTAAGGCTCCTCTAAACGTACACGCCGAAGGGAAAGAAAAAACTGATAAAGTCTGATGTTTTGGAGAGATATCAGTGAAACAAACAGACATATGAGATATTGTTAAGGGGAGACACTACATTAAAAATATATATAACAACTAGATTATCTGTTAAACTTCACCAGTTCATTAATTACACTAAGACAATTATGTTTTGTATTAAGTAAGTTTTCTGATTTTTTAAATATGTAAAATATGCATTATCTTATTAAATATGGGCTAATTTTCATACATTTCCAGAATGTTGGATGAAGCCTGGTTCAATATTCTTGTTTCATGTTGTTGACATATTGGAGTGAAAGGTTTTTACATTCATGATATCTCTTTGTGTCACTCCCTCTGTGTTAACCTTCAGAACATAGAGAGGAATGAAAGTGTAAAGTTTGGTGTATGTAAGAGCTACTGAAGTGGAGATTTCTGGATCAGAGTCTGAGAACAAACTCATTTAGAGAAAACGTCCTTTAAAGAGATGTTTAGTTCAATTACAGACATTTAGAAGACTCTACGGGTGAATAGGGTCAAAACATGAACTCATAGATATCACCATGAAACTTCACCAGTTCATTACTCACATTAAGATCATTATTTATTGTGTTACAAGTTTACTGAAATGTAATGTTTAAATATGCAAATGAGGCATTATGTAATATTTTGGTCTGAAAGAAGACGTGTTATAGAAGAAAAATAGAAGAAAATCTCTAAATTCATCAGTGCTGACACACACACACACACACACACACACACACACACACACACACACACACACACACACACACACACACACACACACACACACACAGACCCAAACAGGAAGGATGGTCCTTGTTACACAAGGTCTTGGTTTGACACGCAGGACTCCCCACCATGATGTACGACCTCTCTTCAAAGGTGTCGGAGATGAACGTCGCCGTGAGGACGGACTCAATATGTGACCTCTGACCCCCCAGTCAGACCCTTGAACTGCATGTTATTCTCCTGGTGCTTCAGGATGGTCATATACGTGTGTGTGTGTGTGTGTGTGTGTGAACGGCTGAGAGTTTTCACAAATGTGTGTCTGTTTATGGCCGTATATATTTATTTACCTGCAGGAACTCACTCAGTATTTCTCGTGTTCCATTGATCACTTTTTGAATTTGTACCAGAAAGAAAAACAAAAAAACTCCAAAATATAAATATTAAATCTTCCAGTGTACCCTGATGTCTTGTTTCCACTCATGAATCATCAGCCCACAATTCAAATTTGTCTTATGATTCAAAGGTTTGGGTTTTGTCCTGTCAACACTTTGTTATTGAAGGAAGCAGTTTTGGAAATCTTTGCCTCCTCCACATGTGTTTTTCCCCAACATCTGGACATCTTGTCCTGTTATTTGCCTTTGAATAAAAGATATGCGTTTTGAATATTATTAAAATTAAAGTTAGAATCCTTAAAGCATCAAGCATCAGTCGTATTGTGCTCACAGTTGATCCGTCTGGAGAGCAACATGCTATTCTTTCAGAATTGTCTGTATATTTCCCTCTCTTGTATACAACAGAGAAAAACTGGAATATAACATATTTTCTAGGAAGGTCACCACAGACGCCAAGTTCATAATACTGCAGATATATAAATATTGCAATACTTTCATCAGTGGGCCACAGCCTCAATCACCATTGTGTTCCCTCCTTCAGCGATGGAAAGTGACTTAACAGACATTTATCTTTGGTAGTGGCTGATTGTCTACCTAAGCATGAGTGAATCACAGGAAACGATGCATGTAAAGTCCAGCACATTGTTATGTTATGTTATCAGCCTCACTCTTTACCGTCAGAGCTGTATAAAGTTATTGCAAATGCTAACTGAACATTTCCTACTGCTGCTTCATTTTAAAGGGCTTTTATTGTGAAGGAACCACAGGAAAGAAGATGTGCTTTGTGCGTTCTTTCATCCACAATACGGCTAGGAAACATAACACACGTCATTGTTACAGAAGTAGCTGCTCGAGGTGAGTTTGGAGAGCAGTATTTAACTGCACTTGCCGTGCTCTCCATCTACAGCAAAAGCTAAGATGGCTGTCGTTGAATATCATTATGAGCTCCTGCATGACAGGAAGTCATCAACGAGAGTTAGTTAAAAGGGTCCGGGAGAAGCATGCAAAACAGATTCATCTGAAGAACAAACGAGCTGCTTCCATTTATAGGTCTTCTTTTGTTTCTTTGAGCTACCTACTGTCTAATTTTAACCTCTGGAAATATCAGCAATTACCGAGACAGACGTCACGATGAAAGTCGGACTCTGGAAGCTGCAATCAAGCGGCCCTGTGACAGCTGCAGGTACCGGTGTGGGCGTGGCTGGTGACTGAGTTTTTCAAAGGGCACTTTATATGAATGCCACATCTATCTCCCTCCCGTTGCTTTCTTTTCATGACTGTGTTCATAATGAACCATAGTATCACACTTACAGCTTATTTCTCTACCTGGCTGCAGCTGTACAAATCAGACTCGCTCCGTATTGAACAGAATGTAATTTACAAAGTGGTCTGAATGATATAATCATCCCAGGTTATTACCCAGGATTGAGCCACTCTCTTTGAACTCATCATCGTTTTCTCGGCATTAACGTGTCTTTAAGACGCCTCCCACTGATCCCCCCCCCCATCTATCATGGCACGCTTACGTAACATCCCCACCTCCCGTATGCATGTATGCAGCTACAGGAGGAAGGGTGTCGGGGGGGAGGGGCTGACGCCGAGGGACATTTTCACGAGTGTCAGGACTCACTTTGAAGATTACGAGAGTAAAATATCATTATCATCATCATCATCATCATCATCGCGCAGTGCACATGGGAGACTGGAGGTACCGCAGTGCGACTCGGAGGGAGGAACTCGAGGCCATCAGCTGAACATCCAGCTCACGCAGAGACGCACGCGCATCAGTGTTTGTTCATGTCTGAATGTTAACGAGTTCTGTCAGGCTTGAATTTAAAAATCTACGCCACGCTGTCGTCATGAAGTATGACGCATGAAGCAGCCTCTGATACCCACTAGGGATGTCACAATAGGAGATATCAAGACTATTGTAAGAGGAAATATCAGGCCGATATTCAGTAAAAATATGCGATCAGATCGGCATGAATGCTTTCTGGTTGTTGATCCCTAATAATGTTGATAACACAATAGCAATATAGCATTATTAAATAGATATTAGAGATGAATTATGACCTTTTTAATGTCCTAACACTAGCTCTAAGCAGCTCATAATACATCATTACAACTGCTGATGACAATATGTCTTTTAATCAATAAAATTACAATCTTTTGATTCCTTATCATTTGAATTTTGGGGTTTTATGAAGAAAATAACCACTATAGGTAACATAGTTACCTTTTTGATGGTTTACACTGAGTTCAAAGCAGTTGAAATTACTTTTGGGGACAGTGGTAAAAAAAACAAAAAACGTTTGGATCCTTGTAGACCAACAATCGGTAATTGGTAACGGCGACATTGAAGCGTGATCCGGGGATCTCTAAAAATGTTCTTTTGTGCTGATCTGATCTGATCCGTCACTCAAATCCGTGATAGGATCCGAACCGTGAGTTTTGTGATCCGTTGCAGATTTAAGCTTTCAAACCATCAAAGTTAAGTTTTGTCTCATCTTATTTAAATAAAAGAATACCTGCATGAACTACCGAGACGCGTCCACATAAACACACACCTATGTGAGGTCGGCCGGTCGTCTCCGTATGGGGCCGACTCGGCTGACCTCTCGGCTCACGGGGTCGTCATCCATCACAGTCCATCATGCCCGAGGTGAGTGTTTGTGATCAGGCGGCCCACAGAGCCGCCGAGACGGCCAACCGGTGAGAGCTTCAGCGGTGAGGTCAGGGGTCGGGGATCACGCCTGTTCCCACAGTAGCAGAGGGGGGGGCCTGTGTCTGTTCACCGTCAACTCATCAACACGCTCATGGAGTTTGACCCACACGTATTATTGAGACAAGAGTAAAACTTGTTTCCAATGAAGTAAATGGGAGAAAGTCTTGTAAACCTTCTAAGCTGATTAATTCCAATATGAGAATCGCTGCAGTGTCAGCTGAGCCCACGAGGATTACTGAAGTCATCCGTGCAGATTGTTATTTTTAGTTGGAGGATGACACTGTTTCAATCTCTGACACCATTCAATCTAATAAGTCACAGTAATGACTGAATGGATAATTAGTCCTCTAATTGACTGTCTTAAATTACCAAAACTCTGTTAGAGAGTACACCACAGAATAATGCGTCACTGGAAGCTTCAAAACCTTCACGATCCCTCCTGGTCCGCCTCCAACTCTGGACTAGCATCTGGGACTCGTGATGTGAGCGTGATAGAGTGTGACACCTTGGCAGTGAGTTGGGATGCCAGTAAATGTTTTAAATACTCTGGAGGAGAGAGCAGCGGCAGTCGCACCGTCTCCTGGGAGAGTCTGAGCTATAGAAAGTGTCAGGGCCAATGTGGAAGGAAAGCACTCTAAAAGACAGCAGAAGTGCCTCCTCTTCCTCCTCTTCCTCATCATGACAACTTAGCAAAAAAAAGAGAGCCTCAATCTAACTATGGAAGCAAGGAATCTTTGTATTTCCTGAGAAACTTACATTTCTGTATTGCTGGAGACTAAAGGAGTGTCTGAAAAAAAACTCATACAGTACTATTGATTATTCAATATTTGTATAAATATATTAATATTTAGCAGATTAATAGAAAACTCAATTTCCCAATTGCGCTGTATTAATCGGCTTCCTATGCGTACAAAGACGAGAGGGAAAAGGAAAGAAACTGGAAGGAAAGAAAGAAGGAACCAGAGTTTCTGGTGAGTTCTGAGTTCAGTCAGAGGCTGAGCTGAACACGGTCAGCGTCTGTTTTTAAGCAGGAAAAATGTTGGTATTTTGCATGTTTCCGCAAACCACAGATTCGTTTTTACATGCAAGTAACGCAGTATATCAAGTGACTGTTGCTCATTTAGAGACTGCATTGACTCTCAGAAGCTATTAAAGATTCTAGTTTCAGAGGTGACGTCAGGAATTCAGCTCTCTATAGTCTCTAAATTGCTCCACATTCCTCACTTTCCAATATACAAACTGACGCTGGAGAAAACCTTTGAAACAGATAAAATGTGCAATACAATCACAGCACCAGAAGTCATTTTTAGTGAATTGTTTTTCTGAATGAAATGCTCATCTTCCGTAATGAGTTCACACGTCTCTAATGTATTACAGTAAAGTGGGTGACCATGAAATCCTATTTCAAATAATCAGGTTCTCTGTGTTGCCTCAATTTCCTTGTTTGCCCAAAATTGGGTTTTTGAAAATATCTGTTTCTACATACGTGCCGGGATGTGGCCAATCAGAAGCAGGGTTGTGACAAAAAACAAAACTGGGAAATCGGTGACAAAGGAACAATGGTAATGTTAAAATAAAAAGACATGGGCAGATAAGAACACTAGCTACAGGGATGTCGAGCGCCTCAGCCACGAGCTAGACACTATTTCAATGGCGACGGCCAGGAAGGGCACTGCTAACAACACAGGAGACGTTTTCTTTCGTTCAGTACTTCTTTGAGGTGCATATATACGTATATATATATATATGTATATATATATATATATATATATATATATATACATCTCTTCGTCCTGACCGTTGTGCTGCTGCTTTCAGCCTGGTTGCAAAACTGGAGGTGCATCTGAGGGAAGAGAAAGGATCTATCATTCCCATCAGTTGAGAGAACTCCAGGAGTGTTATTACTTTGAGCCAAGCCATTAAGCTTTTACCCCCAGAGCGATCGATGGCAGAAGCTGGAGGGGTTGTTTATCTTTTGTCTTCTTATCAGAGCGGTAAAGGAGAGAGAGAGAGGTGGAGGGGGGGGGGGGGGGGGGGGGAGGGAGAGAGAGAGAGAGGGGTGAGGAAGGCGAGAACACCTTGTTCCAGCGGAGGCAACAACTTTGACTTAAAAGTCAGTGCACAGTCCGGCACACCAAGCTTTTGATTTAATAGAATTCATGTGAGGAGCTTTGACACTCTTGATATTGGAGATCAGTGATGAGACAAGGTTACGTGAAAGGCTCACAGCCTGCAGGCGGAAGTATGACTCCGTATGATAATCAGGGGAACTGGAAGTACTGCTTCTTATCATTAAGCTCACCAACGTCACGGATTTGGACACGGTGTGCTTAACACTCACAGTACACCCCTCATTAATGCAGCTCTCTGCTGTGTTTGGCTGTGAATCATAACAGCTTTCTGAATGACTGCTAGGTGACACACACACACCTATACAGGTTTTTGTGTACTAAAGGGGCTTTTGCATCATTAGAGGGACACCCCTTTCCACTTGCTTCACAAAGATGTGTTGCATATCAAAAAACTCTATTTTGAGTCATACAACACAAATCTCACTTCAAATCTTGAATACACAAAACACAACTCAAAAGACAACAACCTGACACCATGCATCATAAAGCGGACAGTGGATAATTAGAAGCATAAACCAATGACACAAATGGAAGTTGTCAGGACTAATAAAATGAGTAGCTACACACACACACACTCAGGAGAGAGTGCTTTTCCAAAAACCCAGAGAAGTGTGAGAAATCCTGATGAAAGCCGCGCGAGTCGTCACTAACAGGAAGACGGACCGAGCATGAAGCAGAACGACGAAAAGCAGCTGTCTGCGGATGTCTTCCCCCCCTTTTCTGTCTCCCCCCTATCTCTGTCTCTCGTCTCCGTCTCGTAAACACACTCAAGACGTATGCAAACTTTCCTTTCCATCGATACTCACTTCAAAAGCCCTCTTATTAAAATGTGTTAATTCCTCCTCATAAATAAAGTAAAAACTGGAACTATGGTGAATTAATCTTCATGATTATGAGATGTGTTTTTCCATCCTGCCTTTATTTTCTCAATTTGTTTACCTCAATTAACACTCTCACACTTTCTCTCTGCGTCCCTCGCCTCATTTAATTCAGCGCTTTAACTTCATTATAATGACCCAGATGATTCGGCATACAGGTGTGAGCAAAGATGACTTGCAAATCAGATAAGCCCTAATTATGTGTTCATGTGTCTGGAGATGTTTTTTGTTTTTCTGACACAGCAAAGTCTCATCTTACAGGTTTAGATCCGGACGGTAAATAGATGTTTATATGCGTTTATATAGCGCCGTTCACATACACACATTCATACACTGACATGAAAGAAATGCTGATTCACACACCGACGACGCAGTCTATGGGGTTCAGTATCTTGGCCGAGGACACTTCATCATGTTCTATAGAAAAACTTTTTGAAGACATTAACTGTCATAGCACAAAGTTAACCCAAAATTATTTATTTGATTGGTGATTGGCGGCTCGGTCTGATCCACTTTGTTTACAGAGCTGTGTATGAAGACTTTTGTATTTTTTTTTATTGCGCACACAGAACGGACAGTTAGCGGACCATGAAAAGATATACGCTGAATTTGACAAAAAGGTAATTGGATTAGAATCACAGAGTCCACCTTTAGCCTATGTCTTATTATAATAATAAAAAAATGAAAATGACTGATTCATTTTTGCAACACTGACGAGAAAGTCTAACGCAACCACTGCCTCAAATACCAGAGAAGAAGAGTCTGAGCATGCTCAGTGAGCTTATTTTCCTTTAATGGTGTGAACAAATAGTAAACAATAGTAAAGCAATAGCTAGATATTTCTTTGTTTATACATACTTGATATCTGGTGCCATGGCCAAAACTAAATTTGACTCGTATGTAGCTGCTTAGTGTTTAAGTGAGAAAAGCCCAAGAAAACATTGGGAGACCACAGCCATCGTTAATGTTATCAGTAACACCTGTGGATTTCCTTCTTTGACGAGTCAAAACGTCTGCTGTGAAAAAGGCCGAGCACACAGTGGATTATGGGATGCTAACGGCTGCCTTTCTTCTCCTCTGACAGCCCCATTGTTATGTTTTCCCTCTCTAAAGCCCCTGAATTCCGACACAGCCCGTTTCTGTGTGTTTCTGTGTTATTTTTGTTGGACTCGGTCATGCCGTACCTGCCCAGTGGGCATTCTCAGAAGCTCCCTGCCTCCTTTAAATCACCTGACTGCTCCTGCGATCAGCCACCTGCCTGCACAGCTGCTGCTCGTTTGCTCGTTAGCTCCCCAGGATATATAGCGGGCAGTTAGCTTTGTGGCTCGCCAGATTGTTTACGTCGCCTCGCTGCTGGGTTTGAGCCGGTCTTACTTCATGTTTACCTGTTGCCTTTTTTCTGCCTGTTGCCAATGTTTGTTCTGATTTCTGAGTTATTTTACAGGTTCAACATTTTGATGCCCAGCATTTCACCCTGCGAGTCTGCTTTTTTGGGGTCTCGGCTCAGGAACACACACACCAACACAGAACTAATACGCTTATTGAGTCTCTCTTGAGACTCATAAAATCCCAGCATTGGAGCAAAACCTTGTAAAGGGGCTCCAGTCTGATCTTTTTGCTATGTGACTGGCAAAGGGAACATAAATAAAGCACACTAAAAAAAAATATAGACCACTTTGGGGAACATTCATTTGATGAGGAAACGCAGTAACCATCAGTCATAATTGTTGCTGCCATCAAGTACACGATAAAACCAAATAACGGAGCTTTTTTTGGATGTTCACACCAAATACTTATTACAATAATTAGATGTAGATGACTGTACATTGCATATACAGTTGTATCCTAACCTGTATTCAAAAGCGCATACTAGCATTATGTACTGATTTGGCCAAAATGTAGCATGCAGGATGCAAAAAAAAAGAACAATCTACAGTATGCCACAAATACTAGGATGTTGTACTGATTGAGAAAAACTCTCCAGCATACATCAGACCAGTCTACCTCGCCTACTACATCCCACAATGCACTGCACTGGAGCGGCAGAAGTCTATGATGACAAATAAGGACAAAAACGCCAAGTTTGTTATATTTTTCGTGAGCTATTTCATCACTAAAGTCACTTTTGAGAGTTTTTGAGGCGAGAAATCAACTGTGTAGATTTTGATTATTGGCAGTTTTACAGAAATTGATGGCAAGTTGAAAAATTTGCTTCAACGTGTTCAGAGGTGAGAAGCTCCACAACTGGCACATCAGCAAGCTAGCGCCTGCTGCTAAAGCCTGGACTAGCATGCTGCAAGTTTCATACTGCATACCACTGCTGAACACAGTTTGCAGTATATACTTTAGACTGCCTTTGTCAGTAGTATGCAGGAGGTGGTTTTGAACAAAGCCCTGGTCTCATCTAAGAGTAGAGGAGTGAGCTGAAACATACAGAGAGAGTGAAGTGAAATAAATGAAGGCTGGGGAGCAGAAGCCATTGTGCAGCTCAGCCTCTTCTATATAATAACCTGTTTTGATCTCTGTGTGTTTAGATGATTAAATCCAGTTTAATAATGCTGAGCTTTACACACTGAGCTAAATATAGTACACACTCATGTGTGGAAACATACAGCCATGTGTTTGTTTACAATAAGCAGGCTATTTTTAGCTCACTTTGTCTATTTCCAGTGATGAGAGTGATGGAATGACGAGTAGTGTATCGACTCTTGATCCGTACGGATCCTCCCTCACAGTTCACCATTCATGTGAGCCGCGGATTAAATACACAGTTTAACCATCACAGTGTGAAATAAAGTTTTACTGACGATTTTCAGAAAGAAAATATGCGATCAGGACATCTTCATTTATGCTTTCTATTCGCTGATCTCTAATAATGTTACATGTGAACAACCAATCCATGTTGAAATCGACAGGACGAGAGCTAGTAACGTTAGCAGCACCGTAGCTAACAGCTAACGTACGGAGTTCAGTCTCTGTTCGGTGAAAATGAGTATTCGGCGAAGGTACATTTTAACGTTATTATGATGTGTTCACATGTCATCTGTAAAATTTTGTTTTGGTGATAAACTTGAATAAATATAGTTGTTTGAAGGAGATGTCACATTAATATAAAATAGATATTAGAGATGAATTATGATTATGTTTACACTACCTCTAAGCAGCTCAAAACATATCAAAACTACTAATGACAAGATGTTTTTTATGAATAAAAATACAATCTTTTATTTCCTAATCATTTGAATTGTGTGATTTATGCAAAAACCACAATAGATGACAGGAAAACATTTAGAATTTGTAATGGTTTATACTGACTTTTCTTTTGTGCTGATCTGATCAATGAATCAAATCTGTGATACGATCCGAACCGTGAGTTTTATAATCTGTTGCACCCCTAGTAATGACTATATTAATTTCATTTTATTATTATGCAATAAAATGCATTTTACTGCACCAGCCCTTTCTACAAAAAAATAAAATGATACACTTTTCTTCTATATAATTCAGTTTGCTGTTTAAATATCTATTTTTTCTCCCAATAGGACCATTTAAAATGCATCTTATCTTTCATCTTAAAAGCTTTCTGATCACCACTTCTTAATACCACAGTGGCACTGACTTATCCTCTGATGATTCCCATCGCCACGTCGCTTTCATCGTAATCCGTTCAACTGACACATGCATGCTGGGAGCTCGACTGACCTCACCGACTGAGCCTGGATGGGAAAATAATGATAAAGAGTGACTGAAGTTAACATTCTGCAGGTTGAAGTCCTGTATTCCCTGCGGCCCTTTATAGAGCAGAGTGATGACGGGAACACTGGACATCAGCAGTGTTTTGTTACATTCATCTTCCTCACAGAGGCTCACTGGTAATCTTTAACTATCCCACTTTTTTTAAAGGTAAGAGGTGATGCAATATGACGCAATGGCAATTTTTCAGAGTGCAACTCAAAAGCAATCTCTTTGTAAAGAGGAGATTTAAAGATGATGCCTACCACTGAGGTGAACATGTTTATGAGTATTACACGAATGGGTTGACACTATTGGAGCTTATGCACTTTCTTGCCGAGAGTTATGGGAGAAGATTGATGCCACTCTCTGTCTGTGAATAAATACGTAGCTACCAGCAGAAGCTGGTTAGCTTAGCTAAGCACAAAGACTGGAAACAAGTGGAAACAGCTAGCCTGGCTCTGTGCAAAGGTGACCAAATCCACCTCCCAGCACCTCTGAAGCTCACACCTCCTGGCTCCTGGCCCAGAAATAGTCTGTCACATAACCTCCTGTGATACCGGAGACGTGTCGTTTGTGCACTTCAGCTTCTTCATGAGTTAATCTAATGTGTTTATTCCTGTGCTTTATAGCTTCCCTTGACTATTTTAACACAAGCAGACGGTGTTTCAGGTCTGATATTAACCTAATATTTTGTCGAGGTACAAATCATTCCCCATATCATGCAAATCTGTTGTACAGGCAGGTCTGTAGCAGGGATGTCGACGATTAGCCGACTTCTCCATTAAATGTTCTTTCCCAGCACCAGAAATACTAGTCTGTTCAACTTCTTATCATTCTATCAATGTACACATTTAAATTACTGCTGTTGTTGAACTCATGAGCCGCTCCTGACTCACTTCCACCCCATCACGTTCTCCCTGGACGGCCAGCAGCACACTGATTGAAAATAGCTTGCTAGCTAGTTAGCAAACTATTGTGTATGTTACAGGTTAAAGCTAGCGACCTAGCGTGCAATGAATCAACAAAGCGGCCCAACGTCGGCTAGCTCAATGAATGAAAGTTGCACGCTAAGCTTCTAATTGTATATAATGGGATAAGCGATGTCCAACCATGATGGAGATCCTGGAGCTCTGCAGCTGGACGCTACTGTGCACCGCTGGCGTTTCATCAAATATTACACCACACGCCGAGTCTGTGAGGCGCATTATTAACCTGCAACCGGAGCAAACGCTGGCGTCATATTGATTTCAGCTGCATTCAAAATACGATTTGGTTATTGACAATATGATTATTGATTTCAAATGGCTCTTAAACACAATGTTTAACCTTAAAGATATAATTGTGCTCAGTTTTTAGTGTTTTCTGAGTCTTTTCGTGCTTTTAGAGTAGTCGACGAGTCTAAGTTTGAACTTTCGTCAGGGAAATCAGTCGTTGGGTGTATCTGTAGTCGGAGTACGACCACATTAAAGATGGTGGACATACGGCTGCCACGGACTTCATGGTTTTGCCACAGCCTGCCAGCTTGTAGCTGCTCGAGAACAGCTGTGTCCTGAGTGCCAGCTGAAATCCCTGTCAGATAACCCAGAGTTCACCCTGCCTGACCACTGACACGGTCCCGCTGGCTGTCCACTCTGTCACGCTCCATGACCCTCAATACTTATCACCAGTCTGGTCCAGGCACACACACACACACACACACACACACACACACACACACACACAGATGGCCTCTCCGAGGAACGCATGCACACTTGTATGAACTCAGATTCAGTCACGCACACGCTCGAACTTTCTCCAACTCGTAATGTTGACTGACGCTCTCTGATCTCGGTGTTTACCGAACCATCCGGCATCGCCTGCTTATTGTCACGTTTTTTGAAATGGCATCGAGGATGGCTGCGAATGCTTGCTGGCTTAATCATTCAGAATGTGCAGGTGAATACATTAAAGCGATTATCGTTAATATGGGGTTGTGCTCTGCATCACTCGGTTGTCCCGATAATGGGAGACCTGCATTCAGAGCATCTCGTCACTAAAAAAGGTTCAAGAACCTCAGCGTCTCTCTGCCGGCCCATTTGCTCATTATACTATTCAGGGTGGTTCGGGTGGGGGATATTCAGGGTGTGTGTGCAGGGTGTGTGTGCTGTGTTTTTAACGTTATTAATAATGCACCTCCAGAGACAGCAGCCACCTAATTACTACAACCCATAGACCTAAAGAGGACTGTAACACACACACACACACAAAGGCTAAACTGTGAAAGTTAGAGGAATGTTGTACTTTAATCAACTTTTTGACCAAATACATCGCTATCGCAGCAATATTGTTGGGTTGACTATTGGTCCTTGTACCAAATATTTAGACCGTTTTTTTCATTAATAATAATAATCACCAGTAACGTGGATTAAAATGACTAAGTGGGTAAAAGCAAATAATATAAGAGCTTGTTTTACAGTTTAGGGTAATGCTGCCTTTAAAACCAGAATAAGAAAAACACTTTTGCCATATGTCGATATACAAAATACCAAATTAGACTCCTTGTCATGACATTTGTATTAATATTAAACACAATTACCTCTATTAAAATGAATCAATTGCTTGAAAACAATATGCAAAAGTGAATTGACCAAAATATTACAACAAACAACTTGAGGATTTCGTGGGAAAAAAATCTCCATTTCTCACTTTTCTTACTGCTATTTCTCTACAGCAAACTCAGCTCGAATACTAAACTGACAGGATTTATGTCATCAACAGAGCAACCAACTCATAAACAAACTCGCAGTCCGGTGTCGGTCCTGGAGGAACAGTTCGAGGTCCGAGAGATGAAACCAGACTAAGTGCTACGAGATTTCAGTTGGCCCAAAATATTCTAAATAGAGAGATAGATATAAACTTTATTCATCCCCAGGGGAAAAATTAGTTTGTAGCAGCAGCAATTTACAGAGTAAAATAAAATATAACGTATGGAAATGCACAATATATACAGTCCAATAAAATAACAGAGCAGATATTGAATTTGAAGGAATAGAATAATAAAAAATAAGATAAAATAGAATAAAAAAAAAAATGCACAGTATATACAATGAATTAGAAATTAAATACACACAAACACTAACGTCCTGGCTAATTAACCGAGATTAAATAGAGAAAACTGCGTGTCGGTGTTTTAACCTACTGCTTCTATTTTTCCTCAATTGACTCGATTTAGCTTATCTGGATTTCTCGATTTTCTCATTTACACTCTTTTTAAGAAACGTAAAAGCTTCTAAATTCACCAGAGGGATATTTACTGACATATTTTATATCAGAGAACAAAAAGTGTTTTTTTCAGACCTGATTTCAGACATCAAACCAAAAACACATTAAAAAAACACACTGACTTCAAGACGAGGGAACAGGAAGTGTAAAAATGTTGACTCATGTCTGGTTCTAGGACTCATTGCTGCAGCAGGATTATAAATGAGGATTATAAAGCAACAACTCGGAGGCTCCGTAGCCCGAACCAAGACGACAAACTTTATTATTCCTTCCAATCTTGACAAAGGCCGCTCAGACCAGACCCACTCCTTCCGTTCTTACCTTTCACAATAAAAGCCCTCGACATATAATATTCACAGGCGGATATTTTGCATTTTTGTGACATTTATTCGGTGTGTAAAGGCCTGAAGCGTTTCAGCAGAGTTAATAAGTGAGCTGATGGGTTTTTCTGTTTCCAATTGAACAAAATCAGTCTTTGTGCTAACAGTATCACCAAATGCATCGCACCAGACTGGTTGTTTGACAGCTCGATCACAACTGCTTTCAACTGGGTCCGATTGAAGTCGTTTCTGTCAAACTTTGGACAGAGTTTGGAATATTTCCGTCTAATAATTAACAATTCTGGGACAGTTCCAAAACATGTGTGCTAATGAAGCCGGTCCACATCGATCATGGATTTAACGTAGGAAACATCTCTTTCTTTCAGCTTTACGTGGGGGTCAATAAATCGTTCCACGGCTTCTTTACTTTCACTTCCTGTTTACTAAAACTTTCAGAACACACATGCACGTCCTGCATGCACACACACACACACACACACACACACACACACACACACACAGATAGGAGTAGTGAGCGGACTAGTCCTGCCCGTCGTGGGCTTCAGATAAGAATGTCAGTAATCTCAGCTCTTCTTATCATGCAGGCACAATAACATGACCCTAATCCTACACTGCAGTAAATACATTCTTGAAAACCTATATTTGTACTGCAGCAAAATCTGTGAACTATCAAGCTCTCCTATCACACATCACGTGCGCCCCACGAGGACCATCGGCTTCATGTGAGGGTTTGCTTTGTGTGAGTGTGACAAGAACTTGAAGAAAACGTAGTCATCCTCATGCCTCATGGGCGTTGTTGCAGGCGCGGCACGTTTATCTGATATTTCATCATCTTGTCAGCTTGTCCCTTCTACCTTTAACATTGTTTGACACAAGAAAACAGTCTTGATTCTAGAGGTGTACGCCTTGAGTTGTGCGATGCTGAAAGGACTCTTCTCAGAGCAAGTTCAAATTTTGATCTGCTCTGCATTGAAGATGACCCGCTGTCTGGTCGGTTATGGATTCTGCTGGAAACACCTTCTCTCCCACTCAGTTTTGTCCCTTCTTCCAGTTGTCCCCCCCCCCTCCCCTTTCTCCTCTCAGATGTGTGCTTCAAAGTGCGTCATAGATCTGTCTTGTTTATTCGCAGCCTTCCCCTCCGGGCGTCTCTCCTCCTGAGCATCACTTTTAGTTCGCCACAGCGGCTCTGACGGCCTGTCAGCTCTGACACACGCTGCGTGTGCACAGCGATATGTATTCAAAGGAAATGCACTTAAGCGAGTTCATTAGCACATGCATTCACCTTCTTTATGTGTATTCCTGCACCAGCAATGCACACACACACATGCAGAATGGGCAAGGCAGCAGAGTAGAGTAGGGGGTTGGTTGGGTGACAGAGAAAAACTGCACACACAATATAAATGTGCTCACATCTGCAGCTGCACTTATCCCGGCTTTAAAGCAGCCCTTTGCAATTTGCTTGTGCCGTGCGGCGGAGTGCCGCGGCATTAATTACACATGCGCTGCTATAGATCCACTGTCTCACCCGGCTGATTGCCTTCACCCACCGCACGTCAAACCTAATTGCAATTGTTAACCTTAAAGTTGCTCTCATAAATGAAATTGACAATCTGTCAGAATCGATTAACTTCTCGAGCGGACTGGATATTGTGTAGTTTTTCCTTTTACACCTTCAGCTGCACACCTTACACTTCTCACATGGCCGGAGTGCTACGACTGGATATAGGCAATCCATTTAATGATTAGTAATTTGGACTTTTTTCAAGTTTAGCCGAGCGGTAACGCTGAGACAGCAGAGTGTAAAGGTCCTCATCTTAAACACATGTCAAATATTCATTACTCTTCTTTTTTTCGGAGCGGAGTGGCTCCGGATGTCTGAATATAGCACCGGTGATGGTGCTGCATTGCGTAATAAGGTCCACAGTGTAATCACTTCCGTTTAATAATTCATGAACAAATGTTACACAACATGCAGAATGTCTCAGGTCATCCATTCATGTTTCATTCCAGGGTGTCACACACACACACACACACACACACACACACACACACACACACACACACACACACACACACACACACACACACGAGTGTAGAGGCGGAACACCTTGGATGTTGCATTACAGGTTTCACACAAATTACTTCACTTATTGGAGAAAAGACACACTAAAGTATAAAATGTGACCAGTTTAGCAGCCAAATGTTGCCAACGTATCGGTGGTTTGCAGAAACGTACAACGGCAACATTTTTACTGGCGACTGGGCTGAGTAACCCTGATCCCATGAGAAGGTGTATGAACAGCATTTTAAGGGCATTCCACGTGTCATGGTAACGCATTTCAGGCTCTTTGTGTGTCATTTTACGCCCCGTCGTTACTGAGAAACAGCCGCCGTTAAGTTCACGCAACAAAAGCACTTTGTTAGGTTTGTGAAACACATCATGGTTGGGCTTAAAATAATAATAGTGCTAACTTCATTTAAAAACCACCTTTCAAAAACAACGTTACAAAGTGCTTTACAATGAAAACATGATAAATGTAATTAGGAAACAGAAATAAAATTTGTAAAACGTAAACAACGTGACATAAGTACGGACAGCGGGTCACAAACGTCACTTCAGAATAACTCAAAGACACTTTGGGACACGAACACCGGTCTCCTGATTGATCCTGTGTTTGTTTGACTCATCCAGCCACCATCACTTTTAATCCTACGTCACTTGCTCCGAGTGTATACGTTTACATTGCAGTCAGTACAGACAACACGGCGTAAAATGACACGCAGGAAAAAAAAGCAACACACGTTGTTGTCGACACGCTAAATTACCTACAAAACTGTCGTGTCGTTCACGAGCCATTTGACCGGGCCGGCTGAGCAGAGACAAGGTTCTGTTGCTCCCACAAGGAGATCGTGAGAAAGACGCTGGATTGATTGAACTCCATCTCTGCCCTGTTTCACACATCCTCGCTCTCGACAGCAATATGAATAATGTAGAAAGAAGAAATCATGCAACAACACGGTTCAATATGCAGATCAATTACAGCGTAACTTGGAGGGAAATCACAGCTCTGATATTCTCATGATTTGTCACGGAAATAGTTTTTCTTCTCTCTCTCTGACTCTCTCTCTCTTTATTTCACTCTGACTCTGCGATGGAGACATCGAGGCTTTTAGGTATAAAAAGACTTGCTGTTAAAAAATGTAAAGGACCCCCTCAGGGTGCTGAAGAAAGACTCGGGTAGCCATCTTACTCACAGTGCTGGCAAAAGCTGACAGACTGGTGGGACGCCGTGATAATGATGTACAGCACATGAGAAGAGAGACAAAAAGACTAAGTAGTGACACGTGAATGGGAGTTATGGGTGGCATGCAAAAAGTCACTGCCGCACCCCATATGGCCTGATGGTATGTGTTTGATGAAGGAACAAAGCTTATGTTTTATAGACGCAGTAAAGAGAACGCCGCCTTTAAAGACTTCAATGCAGAAAACCAGCATCACTTAAAGTTAAACTCCTTTCACAGGCCTTCAGTCTACAGCTCCTTTCTATTATAATGTAATTATGGACATAAACTTATTATTGTTTTATTTTTCTTTTAATGCATGAAATTCATGGTGATAAAACCAAGCTTGAAATTAACTGCTGTTCTGTGTGTAAAAAACCCTGTAAATAAAGAAAGACATGATGGAGATAATAAGGTTCGTAAGGCGACATCATTTTGGACGGATTATTTCCTCCCTGAGGGTGTCAGGTAACTCACAATAACCGGATACAACGAGCGGACTGACGTGAAAAGTACTCAGAGAAGGAAATGATGTAAATGAAAAGAGACAAAACTCTTGACACTTCCTCATTTACGACTTCGCTGTCACCGTGACGGATTATTTAGCTCAGGCAGTTCTCAAGGCCTGTCGAATATGAATTTTCATAATGTGACAAAAAAATGATGTCTTCTTCATTAGGTAGAAAAATGAGTCTTGATATCTCATCCCAGGTATGCTCACAGAAACTCTCTGGAATTATGGAGTCGGCACGTTGTTTTTTACTTTTTTTGTAGCGATTGAGACCATAAACTCATGTTTACAATGTTTACTGAGGTAATAAATCAAGAGAGAAGTAGAGTCATTTTCTCATAGACTTCTATACAACCAGAGGAGTCGCCCCCTGATGGACACTAGAGAGAATGCAGCTTTAAGACATGAAGCATCGGCTTCCCTCGGTAGAACCGGAGGTTGCCGCCTGGTTTCAACCTTGATAAAGGCAGCGCAGACCAGATCCACTCCTTCTGTTCTTACCTTTCACAATAAAAGCCCTAGACATAATATTTTGCATTTTCGCGTTGTTTATTCGTCACGCTCCCCGGTGTGTAAAGGTCATGAGGCACAAACTTCATCCACCGGTGCATGCATAGTATAACTCAAAGAAAACAGAAACATCTACCTACACAGTCAGATCCACCTTTTAACTGAGATGAATCTCTGCGTTATCAAAGGATGAAGTGTTGATGTTGAGGCCGGAGCCCTGCAGCTTCTCTCCACCCCGGCTGGTGTCGGTCTTCAGAGAGAGAGAGAGGAGTGAGCTCAGCCAGCCGTGGCCTGAAAACTGATTCTGAGGCTGTGATGTGCTGAGAGTGTTGTACTGCCGACCGACAGACCCCCAGAGGTTCAGGACTATCTCGCTCCTCACATCTACAGGAGCACACAGAGTGATAAGGGCGGCAAGGAAAAAAAGAGATCAGACTCAAGTTTAATCCTCACGCAAGGCTGACGATAAATAACCTCAGCGAAAACCGATATTGGAAACACATCTAAGGGAACATTGATATTAATGAGCAGCCATCCCAGTTAGCGCCTAATGCATATCACATGGAGCGTATGCTGCACGCTTCCTGCACTAATGGCTCGCAGGGCTCTTTTTTTTAAATTTTTTATCTGGCAACGATCCAGATGATGCAACAGCTCAATTGAAATATCGCAGGAGAGAGCAAGGCATCAAAAAAAACAAGGAGCGCCATCCCCCAAAAAACAAACCTTTAAATATTAATTCAGTGGTGCCACTTACGTAAGCCTCGGCACCGGTGGGACGGAGGCGGACGCGTGTGCATGAGCAGAGTAGACAAGTGCTGTTATATATTCTCTACGGGGGCTTCAAACGTCTGACTCATAACAAAGGAAAGGAGACAGTGCAAAGATCTCTCCCATTCATCCCGCCTATCTCTATTTTTTTTTGAGTGCATTAAAAAAAAACCAAAAAAGACAGAAAATTATAATTTCTGTCCGAAAGAGTTTCCGGTTTTTGAGTTGTGGCCTTGGATTTTGGGCTTGCAGACGCACAAGTGCAGAGATAACGACAGCAAATGAGACACTATTTATTGGAAAAGGTGAGGCAGAGTAGGCTACGTATCACAGGAAACAGTTAATCTTCCTCACAGACAGAAAAGGTTACCAAGAATCTGCAGATGTCTCAAATATTTACATAAGGTGAACGCAGACATTTAATCTCTCTCTCTTTGCTCCTCGCTTCCTCTCTTCTCCAGCGCTGTGAAATAGTTTACGTCCTTCCTTTTGAGGTGAAACACCGGGGAAACATTATAAACAGTTTTATTAGATGTATCAGGGGAAGCTAAATATTTGTGGAAGGGGATGGGCGAGAGGCTGATCTATCATTCTAGGAAGAAAACCTGCAGAGGGCCCAAAAAATGAAATTTCCTAGACCAACACTTTCACTGCTTCTCTTTCTTTATTGATATCGATTTGAAACACCTGTAATAACAGTATTTTTAAGCAAGCTGGAGGCACGGCTCAAAGAATGGAGATGTCAGTCTGTCTGTCCACCACTTTGTTTCCAGACTGAAACATCTCAACTATTGGATGGATTGCTCTGAAATTTGCTGTTGCACACATTCATGTCTGCCTTCAGATAAATTGCGATGAATTCTGTGATTCATTGACTTTTCATAGCGCCTGCATCCTGTCAAAAACTACAATTGGTCAAGTACTTTGGTTTATGGCCAAATACCAGGCGGCAACCTCAGGTTCTGCCGCGTGAAGTCGATGTCTTAAAACTTATATTCTCTCTAATTTCTCTAAGTCTAATTGTATAGAAGTCTATGAGAAAATGACTACTTCTCTCTTGATTCATTACCTCAGTAAACATTGTAAACATGAGTTTATGGTCTCAATCTCTAGTTTCAAGTCTTCTTCAATACAGCATGATGTTCATTTAGTAAATTATGGTCCATTTAGAGTCAAATAGACCATAAAGCAGGGTATGCTTTAGCGGGTCCAGTAATACGTCCTGGGTCTCCAGCAGTGTGGTGTCGGTGTTGGCTCCCAGAGAGGAGGCGCTGCTGCTGCCGGGAGCTGAGCTCTCCTCCTCCCGCCAGAGCTCCGACTGCAGGGCCAAGGCTGCAGGTGACCGGTCTCTGCTGGAGGCCCCCGCTGGTGAACCTGCATGATGTCATCTGATTTCACCAGAATCCGACCCGGTGGCACCGATGACGAGCTTTAAGAATAACTCTATAGAAACAGATCGTTTACTGATGTAGGTCATATCGAGGATCAGGATTAAACTGAGACTGGTTCAGAGCCAGTTAAAGGTTCCTCACAGTAACTTTAAGTCATCAAAATCCCTGCAGTTACTACAAACAATGAAATACTTTCTGTTGACACAAAACAATTCAGAACATCTCTGTCTTAAATACCTCCGTAGTAGTCTTGTTTAATCGGCCGCTGATTATTCTATTATCACTACTTAACATGCTCCCTCCTGCACAAAGAACAGAAAAATGAAATTGCAAGTCTAAAGATAACAGCAGCCTGCGTTTACCAGTTGAGCTGTAGTAATGGATACACTGCCATCTGCACCTCAGGGATGATTTGATTTGCCCTGACATGGTAAATTACCCCGCTACAGCCTGTCCACTTTATTTGCTAATTCAATTCGGTGTCACTTAACACCCAGAGTCCTGCCTTCAAACTGGGCCCCAGAGGCAGAGAGAACTGTAGCTAGCTACCTTCCTGGGATGATGATGATGATGGTGATGATGACCAGGGTGAGTTGAGGTGTCTCTGGCCTCTGAACTTTAACAACACTCTGACCAGCGTTAAAGAGAGGAAGCTTCTTTCACTGCCCCGCCCTTCTTTCTCAGTGGTGTTTCTGATTACTTAAAGTTATTGTGAGGAACTTTTAACTGGGCCTGAACCAGTCTGAGTGTAGTCCTGATCCTCTATGACCTCCATCAGTAAACAAGACCATCAGAGAGAAGATGGTCTATTTCTATAGAGTTATTCTTAAAGCTCGTCATCGGAGCCACCGGGTCGGATTCTGGTGAAACCAGATGAACTCATGCAGGTTCACCAGAAACTCCTTCAGCTCAGACTCCAGCAGAGACCGGTCCACCGTGGACAGACCCAGATCCTCCTGCAGAGACCGGTCCACCGTGGACAGACCCAGATCCTCCTGCAGAGACCGGACCACCGTGGACAGACCCTGATCCTCCAGCAGAGACCGGTCTACCGTAGACAGATCCAGATACGGCTTCACCTGCAGCCTTGGACCTGCTCAGCTCCCGGCTGCAGCAGCAGTGTCTTCTCATCCTCCTCCTCCGCCCTACTGTTTTCAACAACTCCACACAAGACACCTGGACAGCTCTGAGGCAGACTGCGGCAAAACCACTGGTCATAATGTCTGCTCTGACGACGTAGCATGGCGCTAATTTCTTAGAAAGATATTTCATTTTATTTTATTCGGCTGTGGTCAGGCTTCCTGGGGGGCTCCCAACCCATCTTAGTTATGCTGGGATGATGAACTTCTGTTGACGTGAAGGTCTATCACAGGGGTATTCAATTAAAATTCCAAAAGGTCCAGATTGAGAAAATCTCCTCGTGCAAAGGTCCGGATCATTACAATAATATCTCATTTGCGCTATTTAGTGCCATATATATAGTAACAACGTCTCTGTGTAGTCAACAACTGTCAAATCAAATAAAGAAAGTACATTATATTACATCAATTATATTTTAACAATTATTATTCTCAGTTTTCAAATTGAACTGGATGGATTATAAATAATACATAGAAATACATAAATAAATCTTCTCTCATTTCAAGTAAAATAATGGCTCCATGTAAAAATAAAATACACAAAAGAGAACTTTTGAAAAACTTGCATCTTAAAAGAAAGTGCTTGATTTTAGAAAAAATTATGAAAATGAAAAATGAAAGAGTTTGGCTGGAGTTTACTTTTCTCTTCTCTTTTGTTAAATCCATTTCACATCATAACTTTATAATAAACAATCTCTACACATCTTAACATCTTGCCCTCAGTTCAGACTGGAGTGTTTGGTCTAAAGATGTATGTTTGGTCTCGTAGTGGTGTTTCACATCGGCGTGTTTAATATCGGCCACGGTATCTGAACATATGAGACAGAGTGGTTTAGTAGAGCCAGCAGGAAGAATGAACAAATAGGAGTCCGTCCATTCTTTGTTAAAAGCTGTGTTTTCGAGGTCCACTTCTCTCTTTTTAGAGCACGCCATGTGAAATTACTTCTCCCACTGCTCTCTCTCTCGCCGTCTCTCTCTCACGGTGCATTTCAGAATACACATATTCGATTGGCTGAGTAGCATCACGTGTAAGGATTTACAACGCATGTAATTGGTCGGTGCGTTTCCTGGACTGCTGAACGAGAGTCGTAAAGGCTAGAAAAGCTGCGCAGGTTAAAATAGAAGCGCTCCGCCAAAATGTATAATTCTTATCCACCTTTAACATAGACGTCCTCCGGGAAGCGATCTAACTACATTTATAATTTCCATTTGATGTTCTCTCACTGGCTGCTGACCTTGTTTTCCCAACACAAATTATACTTTGTCATTTTTGGTCCCTCTGCATAAATATGTAGAGATGTAAACACCCATGTTGAGATGGATTTTTGCAGTTTATATATTTGAACAAAGAATCTCAACTGAGTGACTAAGATGCTCCAACCCAAAGTTTATTTTTCTTTTTTGGTTCCCTTCTTCCTCTCTCCAAAGTTTTTGTGTTCCATCTTTTATTGTTGATGTTTTTCGAAACCAGAGGCCCGCTCCTCTGAGCTTTCCAGTAGACTAATATTTGTCTTTCCACCTCCTCCCACTCTCTGAACATCTGGACTGGAGCTCCGCAGGAACTCAAAACTTCCTTGGCGAGCCCGTCGTATCTTTTGATGATTGCATACATGAACATCGATGGTTTACCGTGACCGTAAACATTCTCCCTCTGGCCACCAACACACGGCGGCTCAGCTGACTGGTGATTTTGTTTTTTTGTCAGTAGATGAAGCGCTCTCTGAGCCATCTCTCGCTGTTGTGGTGCAGCAGTGGGACATTTATTTAGAGGAGGTTAAACCATCTGAGGCGTTCTGGTCATATGACTGAGATCATTAAGAAGGCAACGACAGAAGGTCTGGTATTGTTGTGTATCCATGCAAACTAGAACCCATCATCAAAACATGAATTTGCAGGTTTTAAACTCTTGGTGAAAGATTTGCATATAATCGCTGATTATCAGTTAATCAATAAATTGACTGAATAGCTTGGAAGCTTCATCTCTTGATTTTTAGACAGGATGGTCTGCAGTGGGTTGGTGCATCTGTGGTCCTCGGAAATACTGGAAGTGGTTTGGGCAGTGAGGAAGAAATGAAAAACATGTGAGCCTTTCTTTTTCTTTTAGCATCGTTTGCTTTTGTGGCTGAGGTGCTGATAAGAGAAACGAAGAGGGGAGAAGAGAAATGGTTGCAAACGTGCTTGTACTTTCAATCTGTGCCGTGCAGGTCCGTGCACACCTGTCTGTCTGAACGCCTGGTTACCACTGAGTGGGTTTCTACACGTCACGGAGTCTGCTCCAATTTCCCCCGCGTGATGGAAGTCATTACAGCTCCGGCTCTCGACTCTGATTGAAGTCTTTTAGCCACAATGGGCCGGCATGACTTCCTCCGAGGCAGGGTCAGCGGACACCGGCGCTGTAATCAGGTGCGGATTCGTGGAGGGAAGATGTGTTCAATCAGGCACTTTCCAGCTACACACTGCAGGTCACGAGACCGCGGATTTCATGAGCAGCTCGGTGTCTGAAAGCTGCCGTCAATCACAGACACGCAATGTGCAGGCATGGGTGAGTACATGTGTGCATGCTCCTTTTTCACTCTCAACTTGTCAAATACGGCAGCTCGGCGAGAGGCCCTACGCGGCAAACTATGCCGCTCTACGTGGACGTAGTCGTGGCTGACAGTAGGTGGAACACCAGGTATTATTCTACTGGCCGAGAGCAGGACGGTAAAATTAGGTGAAGCCGCCAGAGAATACCGGTAACGGCCATTTTGCATTTAAACTTTTTGCCGCCCTGTGTGTCGAAATTAGCACCCGGATGTTATGTAGCGTGCTCACACAAGAAGTGTTTGTTTAGTATAATTCAATTAAATAGTACAAACGAAATAGTTTAACATAACGTTACTTGACTTACGGCACGTTTGTAACGTAGCCTACTTACCTACCGAACAGTGTATTTATTTTAACCCAAACCACGATCCGTTCCTAAACCCTCACCTAAGTTGTTTCCTGTAAACACGGAAGTTTATTTTGAAAAGACATTGTATGCATGTAACGCAGCGCAAATTCACACGTAAAAAACTGACGTAGCGCGTCATAGGTTGAAGCATGGAGCCAGTGACCAAGCTGCAGTGTTTGACGAGTTGGGAGAGAGATCGTGTTGCACAAATACTGCACACTGTAAAACATACAGGAATTTAGTGGAATCAACTTATCTTTTATAATCAACCTAATACAACTTTCTTCAACTAGTTATTTTTACATCTTTTGACTTGAAATGAGTTGAATAAATGTACAGCTGAGAGTTTATTTAACTCATTAAATTAAGTTTCTAAAGAGACATGAACAGCGTATTAGCACACTTCCCAGCATGCATTGTTGAGAGATAAAACCCTCCAGAGACCCTTCTTTTTATAGTTTGAAGAAAAACATAGATGATTGAATATTGTTGTGTCTTTACTACATTAAGGTGTCTTTAATACATTAAGTCAAGGTGTTTTCTTTTCACTATATTGACAATATGATGGAGGTCAGTTTAGTGGGAGCAGCTTAATGAGGTGTTATTTACATGAACTCTGGTGTGAAAGTGTCTCTAACTGAACCACAGCTGTAAGTCCTTTGAGTCAAATGAAGAACGAAATGAAAATAGAAAGCTAAAATGACTAACAGTTCATTCAACTTAAAATCTGAAGATTATTGAACTTGTGTTCCTCAGTCAGTTTTACGGTTTCACATTTCATGAAATGGCTTTGAACTAATTATTCAACTTAAGTTCTACATTTATAAACTGAAACCAGCATAAAATAAAATGCATACGCTGAGTGAGGGACAAATACTGTCCAATGTGATGCTGCAGGCAACATCTGTGGGTTTCTGTAGATGGCAGTGTAGCACAGATTTCCTGCAGCACTCTTTCTATTTGAATGTGTGTGTGTGTGTGTGTGTGTGTGTGTGTGTGTGAGTGTGTGTGTTCCCCTACATATTCAAGCCCCAAGATAAATCCCTTTAATGGAAAAGAATCCACGTATCCCTGAAATACCAGCACTCTATCTCACCATATTTAACTCACTTTTACATGAATGTAACAAATGCAGAACACTCACACAACTGTCCTTGCAAACTGAACTGTTCGACTGAGTTAAGAGCTTTGACATAGATGTCGCAGTAATGTTGTGAGTATGTTTTTTACCATTCGATTGATGGAAACCGCAGATTCCTCCTCGTCCGCTCCATCAGGGAAAACAAGCCGGCTCTTTGAGCGAGAGAGCCCTGCATTCATTTGCATTCATGTTTCCGGTAAATATATCCCTCTGTGTTAGCGCAGACAGAGGCTTCACTGTAAAAGATGTTTGCTCACGAGCAGAGAGAGAAGGCCGCAGGAAAAAAGAGGGGATGAAACGTGGAATAAAAGGAGCAGATTAGGACAGATTTGGCAACGGAAACAGTAAATTTAGCAGATATTGATAGGAGAGAGGAGGTCTGGTTGTGAGGAATGCTGACAGGAAAGTGTCGCAGGAGGAAGAGGAGGAGGAATGACATTATGTTGAAAGAAGGAGACGGATGTGACCCGGTGGTTAGTCGCGTCCCCCCCTGTGTGGGGGGGGTCCTGGGGGGCCACGGCAGCGTCTCTCGCTTGCTTTTCCCCTCCTGGTTCTCTCTCTGTCAGGCCTCTTGCACTCTTGTCCTCTGCCCTCCTCCAACATCTGGAGTCTGTTTAGCATCATCAACGCCAGAGCCCCCGCCATGACACCTCTCCTAAAAAATGCCTCGGATCAGGACTTTTTTTTTCTTTTTCCGGAGGGTAAAACGGAATAAACAGCGTTTTCTTACACTGTGCAGCGTTTCACACGATATATAAGTACGTATTAGAAACTCTCTCACCTCAAACTGCGAAGTCACGTTGGACTAAATGCTCTGCCATTTTACGCAGGAAGAAGATCTGCTGCTTCAGTGAAAGTAAAGTCTGGCTCACTGTCGGATGTTTTGATGATCTCCTGATCAATTAAACGCAAGATTCACACAAGCAGCGATTCGGAAACTCAACCGCTGGATGTTGTCTCTGTTTCCTGCTGCGTGACAACACTGTAAAGGTTTAATTAGGAGGTTTTTACATAAGCTGGAAGCCACCGCCTTTTTGTACGTGTGTGTGTGTGTGTTCTCCCCCCTCCTGCGTGGCCAAAGGATTAGCGGTTAGCAAACACCTCTGTGAAAGTGTTTAACGTCAGGGCCGCGATGACGGATTTTCACGCCGGTCAGTCGGCAGATGAGCAAAACATTTGTTTTTCTGTTGTCCAAGAGGCGACCTCTGTGTCCCCCGTAGAGACTTTTACACCAGACGATGTCAATAAAATATACGTGCGCATGCCGTCAACGGATGTGGCGTTTTTTGGGGGTTAGCAAGAATTAAACATGTTGAATTAAAACTGCTGGCAGCATCTAAACGTCGGGTTGTTGCACGTTCGGTTATCAGAATCGATATTCCAACAGTGGACACAAGTTCTACAGAATTCAGACAAGATCGTGAACGTTTCAGTTTTACTAGTGACCGTGTTATATGGTGACTTTCAGTCGAATGCGTTGACGTAGATAATAAACACAAGTGAGTCTGTATTAAAAACAGATTAAAGGCTTTTACGAGGACACCTACATGTTCTGTTGCCGTCGCAAGTCACTAGTTAACACGGTCACTGGTTAAATCTAAACACTGTCTTTGTCTGTAAGCTGTTAAACGACCACTGGACTGTTTGTAGCTCCTGTTTTAAAGCTGAATAAAGTGAAACCTCTGAGTCTCTTCATGGTGTTTGACGTTCTGTTCATGAACTCAGAGAACAGAGTTGATCATCTAGTGACTTGTAGCTCATAATGTCTCTCTGGTGAAACGTTACACGCTGGGTTTCTCCTCCTAATACCTGTTTATATCTGGACACTAAATATTGGTCCACTTGTTAATGTATTCTATCCGCTCTCTAACAGCACACAGATCTGTAAAGTCACTTTGTTTAGGTTAAATTCTCCATATTCAGTGGTTAATGTCCTTACACAGCTTAACAAGCTACTGCACTCCACCGTACTTCCGTTTACAAACTTCCATATGTCATCCTTGTGTACAAACTGTAAAAGGATCTACACGTTAATCAAACCCGGTCTCTGGGGGGGTCTAAAGTCTGTGTTCTGGTTGAGATGCTGTACAATCGAGGGGGGAGGTGATACAGAATGGGTTGGAGATTTGGGGGTTTCGGGGGGGTGCTGACAAATGCAAAATGCATTACTGACTTCATATGAGGCATACGTGTGCCATGTGTGTGCTGAAATACCTGATGTGTTATGCTTCGAGTTGTGTTTCATGTCAGCTTATGCAATGAAAAGAACGGGCGTGCAGTCGGCGGACTAAGTACCTCTCGGGGTGTATATTGTGTGCATGCAACTGTGTGTGTGTGTGTGTGTGTGTGTGTAGGGAACTTGGCTGTGGGGGGTGCACATGGGAGAGGGCGGGAGTTACTGGGCCCCCGGGTCGTTAACAGTAAAACATTTCAGAGGCTGTCCGTCACAGAACCCTAATGACTTCAGCAGACAACAGCCTGGATTCTGGCTTTTTTCCCCCCACCGCCGACACCAACAGCCATAAAATCCTGCATGTTTGGAATGCAGGACATGGAGGAAAAAAAGATCACACACAAACCAGAAAACACTGCGGCTAACGCGGCGCTATTTCGAATATACTGTTCTTTTTGAGCAGCAGATTGTGATGCTTGATTGCAGACTCGTTCGATGTGCGTCCAGAGGGGTTCGGGAGGCTGAGTGATTCACGGCGGCGGCGGCGGTGGAAGTGACAGTGTTTACGGGAGGTCGTACCAACAGACCGGTCCTCCCGACCTTTGACCCCTAACCCACAGAGGCTAAAGGAAGGGTTAGTTTACAAAACCAGGAGGCAGAGAACAACTCAAGGACAGAGCATCACTAGCACCTCGTTCAACGGAGGAGGGAGGAGATGGGAGAGGGCTCAAAGAAGACAATACACAAAATACGTATATACACATATACCCATGTATTTATATATATATATATATATATATATATATATATATATACACATACATATATACATATCCCTCTATATATAGAGTGAGTAAACACAGGGTCTGTGATACTAGCCCTCCATCAAACCATGCTAAACTCCCAGCATGTGTCCATTAGGCTCTCTTATCTTGGCCCACCTCCTTCTCACTGAGTGGAGGTGGAGTTATGTTACTAAGCCGACCTCCCACATGGAGCCAGCTGAGGTGGAGCTCTGACGGTGTTTTACTGTAATACATGTTACATGTAGGTCCCTGGATCTTCACCTACAGAACTAACAGAGAGTGAGCTGCAGGAATGAGTCCTAAAACCAGGAAATGAGTCAGCGTTTTTACAGATCCTGTTCCCTCGTCTTGTAGTCGATATGTTCGCGTCCTCCTCTAACAAATCCACCTTATCGACTTTGTCCCAGACTGATTGTGTGAAGCGCACACACTAACATACACACACACACACACATACAACTAACTGTCCTGTATTGACCGATTTTGTCTCCCTTGTGTTGTTTTCTTAACGTTTTGTCTTTTGTCTCGCAATAAAACAAATAAAAACGAGTAAAATAAAACCACTTTTAGTGGAGTTTTATAACTTGATAATCTTTTATTAATAGAGCAAACTTTTCCATCTTCTGCACATAAAAGAAAGAAAAAAGAAATAGGTGTGAAGGCGTCATCACCGACTGGAGTGATGGTTTTAATCTCACTGCAGGCCAAACGGCAGGTCAGGCCGATCCGAGACGTGACAGACATTATTCAGAGAGCAGCGGAGGTCATTGTCATTTGTAGCTGCTCACCATCTCCTGTAGCAGGTCACCTCCCACAGGAGCCCCCACAGTCACATCAGCACCGACACTGTGGACACCAGGCGGCGGCGGCCGCAGGGGGATTAGACATGATGAGCAGGTCTGAGGTGAACGCGACGGCTTTATGAAAGCGAAGTGTCGGTAAGAATATGAGTTTTCAGAAGGGGGGGGGGGGGGCAGGTGAAGAGTCTCAGTAGGAGCGAGTGTGCTTTTTGTTATTGTGTGTCGTTATTATCAAAACGTATATCTAACGGACAAGGTTCACAAGTTAAAGGTTGACAGACTCAGGCTGTTCTTTTCCAGCGTTCCTTGCTAAATACGAAAATGAATTAGCTGTAATTTATAGATATTCCACAAAATCAATTTGCATGTAATCCACTTCATCATGAACCAGGAAGTAAAAAGCCAAGGGACAATGTTTTCCTAAGACCAAGTAGTTTTGTTGCCTAAACCTATCGAAGTAGCGTCCTGTGAAGTTTATTATGAAAAGAGGATATGAGGATATGAACCGTTATATATCTCAGTCTTATGTTGGATTCCCACTTTAAAGGGGACACATCATGCTCATTTTCAGGTTCATGCTTGTGTTTAGGGTTTCTACTAGAACATGTTTACATGCTGTAATGTTTAAAAAAACGTTTTATTTTTCTGGTACTGTTTGTCTGAAGTCACCTGTATTCACCCTCTGTCTGAAACGCTCCGTTTTAGCGCCTGTCTCTTTAAGAGACCCTGCGGTGAGAAAAACATGTTGCACCTTTGCAAAGTTAACGCTCAACTGGGTCGTCTTATTTCACGGTTTGTGGGTTGGTAGACACTCCAGATACTCAAATATTTGTGCACGATGAAAACTTTTTTCACAATGTGTCAACTTTAAAACTGATCTGAAAATAATCTGAGGCTTCTGAGTGTGAGGCAAATAAAGTGTGCATCTTCCATCCATGTGATTCTACAACAGTTTTTCTCTGCTGAGCTGCAGAAGACGGTTAGTAAGAAAAAGGTTGTACGAAAAAGACTAACTTTGGGAGAAAACCACTTGATTTGGATAAAAGCTTAAAACTTTTGTTTTTACTTCCATTCACAATAAATACCGCTTCTAGGAAGTTCACCAGTTGCCACCAAAGGAGCATCAACAAAAAGCAGTAACTTTGAAGGCCGTCTTCTGCTCTTGTTTTGGTAAACTTAAGGCAACATACAGTCACATCCTCCCGTCCTCCCTTCTGCCTCGTGGACATGTCAAATGTTTTGTTTCCAGAAGACTCAAAAATGCTTGTTTTGCTAACAAAACCTCTCTCATAAAAGTGGTGAGACAGCGCTGACGTGCAGATCAGGGCTGACAATATCACGATGGTTTGTTTTTTTAGTGCGACTCCCCCCCTCCTCCACCCTCCTCCTCCCCCAGGTTAAAAAAAAGACATCACATTGTCATTGGACTGGTAAATGAAATTCTACCGGTTGCCCTCCGAGAAGCCTCGCAGCTTCAGTCTGTCGGCCGTAAAACGGCATCAGCCGAGGCCAAATAACACATAACTGCAGGACAAACATCATATTGTTTTCTAGATAATCATATTCCTGTGTTTCCACGTGACGGAGATAGAGGGCAGTGTTTGTCTTTTCAAGTAGAGCTGGAGGAGCAGAGAAGAGACGAGCCTCTTACAGACAAACACACGAAGGAGGATGAACAAACTCAAACATTTAAAATATAAATATCCAAAAACAAAAGGTGGCATGCAAAGGTTAATTAAATCCTACAACGCGAATGTAATATTAGTACTCTTCTCTGTTCTGCACACTGCTGGGTGGACTCGTGGTTTGCATCTCTACGGTACTTTGTTGATCCTGAGAATGAGCGCTCGCTGTAATTGGAGCTCTTCAACCGTTGTCTCCTTTGAGGAGACGCTTCGAGGGCGTCTTAAGAATAGTCTCGAGTGCATCTGTTTCTCTGGAGGAGCTGAGAGCGGTGTGCTTTTTGTAAACCGCCTCATTCACCCCGAGAGTGTGAGACTACTTCTCTCTGCCCATCGAGATCAACGCTCGGCTCCCAGACTTTGATCCTGAACCAGCAGAGAGGATTGATCCGCTTTAAAACAGTCACTGTTGACGTGTTCTGCTCTGGAGCCGCTTTGATTCATTAAAACTGATCAATTAAAGTTACTGTGAGGAACTAGTTATGAACCAGTCTCAGTTTAGTCCTGATCCTCTATCAGACCTCCATCAGTAAACGAGACCATCAGAGAGAAGATGGTCTATTTCTATAGAGTTATTCTTAATGCTCGTCATCGGAGCCACCGGGTCGGATTCTGGTGAAACCAGATGAAATCATGCAGGTTCACCAGAAACTCCTTCAGCTCAGACTCCAGCAGAGACCGGTCCACCGTGGACGGACCCAGATCCTCCAGCAGAGACCGGTCCACCGTGGACAGACCCAGATCCTCCAGCAGAGACCGGTCCACCGTGGACAGACCCAGATCCTCCAGCAGAGACCGGTCCACCGTGGACAGACCCAGATCCTCCAGCAGAGACCGGTCCACCGTGGACAGATCCAGATCCAGCTTCACCTGCAGCCTCAGACCTGCAGTCGGAGCTCCTGAGGGAGGAGGAGAGCTCAGCTCCCGGCAGCAGCGTTTCCTCCTCCTCCTCCTCCTCCAGGAGCAGAGCTTCTCCTCTCTGGGAGTCAACACCGACACCATGCTGCTGGAGACCTAGGACGTATTGCTGCACCCGCTGGAGGGACGGGAGGCACGGGAGAACCAGAACCAGGACTGAGAGGGTCAGACTGTCAGACTCTGCTGCAGTAAAATGAGAGGTTTTCTAAAGGGACTCTGGTGCTCAGAAACACTTCCACTTTTGTCCACAGGGACCAACAGAATCAACACTAAAATAAAGTTTTTAAACGTAGCTTCATTAAAGTTGATCAGCTCAGTAAACACATGACGGGTTTCACCTACAAGTGACCTGAACTGCAGCCTCGCCAACAGATCAGCACTTCTTACTCTTTCTCACACGAGAGAAACGTGTGACCATAACGGCCAGTGTGACATAACAGGGGTTTACATAACATACATAACATGTCTCTGAGCTCGAGTGTATGAAGTTAGTGTGTGTGTGTGTGTGTGTGTGTGTGTTGAGTGGATGGGGTTGCTCTTGTTTTGATGTGTCTGCTGGACACACACACACACACTTCTTGATTTGTTGGGTCTCATACTGTCGGTTTTCAGACATAAAGTACACACTCTACATCTCCCAGACCAACACGGACTTCGTCATGTTTTCTTTTGATTACCGTCAGCTGAGCTCGTCGTCTCGTTCTTCTCCTGAAGCATCGTTTTATTTTTCTGAACATTTTTCATGCGTTTTCCCGACAAAAATTCCAGCAACACGTGTCAATTTCTGCTCTTTTCAAAATTAACTTCCGTCGTCACAGGAAACAACTTAGTTAGGTTTAGAAAAAGATCGTGATTTGGGTTAAAATGACGACAGAATATCCGTTACTGAAGTACGCAAGTTACGTGACAAATAAATCAACGTTGACCGCTGGTTGTTGGACCCGTCTACCCGGTGTGGACCATTGCATTCTTTATACTTTCCTTCCTTTCATCATTGCGTGGATGACACACTAAATGATTTCGTGGGATATCTACGCATTAATGCGCGTTACTTTTCTTGGTATAGCTACGAAACGCTGAGTGAGACCAGTCAAAACTGTCCTCACTCTGAAGGTCTGAAGCTCAAAGTGGTCCTCACACAGAGGGCAGTACGAGCACACACACACACACACACACACACACACACACACACACACACCTCCAGCAGTAGACAGGACACTGGAGCAGACTAAACAGTAAACACACAGCCTCCCTGGCTCGAGTCAAAGTTTACATAATTGTCAAAGTGAATTGCTTGAAAAACTGGAACAAAACAAAAATCTCACATATTTCTTTTTCCACATGCAACACGATCATAATTCATTCATATTCAAAGACAAAACGAGTTCCCATTGTTATTTATAAACACAAGTGTTTTTTGGACTGTGTCTGTAATTACAGAGAAAACGTGTCACACGACGGTGACGTAAAAATAAATGTATCTACGAGCTCTCATGTGTGATGTCTTTGTGGTGCGCGCTGTTTAATGGGAGGATCTGGTTTCATAATGGGAGCCTCTCTTTCGGGGCGCTGGCCCGCTGCCAGCAACCCCAAAAAAAATGCCTCTTACTGGCTGTTGGTTTAGCCGTTGATCCCTGGAAGTGGCGGTGCAGGATCGAGGCCGCATTGGTGCTCGTATAAATCACAGGATATGGTTGGGTTTCTTTTTTTTACTGCGGTTGAATTTTTATTTTACGTCTCTACAATGGGATAAAGCTCTCCCAAAATAGTCTTCAGATAGGCCTGTAAGCCAGCACGGCCACAACACAGATCTACATCTTTATTGTTCGTTATTCTCAGACGAGCATATAACAGTCCCCCCCACACCCTAAAACAAAGCCCCCCCCTCTCATCCATTCATGCACTAACCTCCTACAGTCACAGACAGACAGGCGGGCACAGACTCAGAGATTATAGCTGTCGGGGTTCACGCTCTCTAATCACAAGCAGAAGTGAAGATGTTAGTTGCAGCCAAGAAAAAGCTCATGTGACACTCGGATGCAGAACTTTGTTTCGTCTTCGTAGACGGCGTTCTCTTTGTGCTGCTCGCTGGTTTTTATTGTTTTCTCAGTTCAAAGTTAGACTTCACACATCAGAGGACTGGCTGTTCTCATCCAGTGTTCGTAGTGTTCAACAGAGAATGCGCTGTGATTCGTAGATATACCAGGAAATCAAATCGTATGTAAATAAGAAGTGGATGTGGTCATGGTGACGTCACCCGTTGGTTTGTGGACTGACGTTATGAAGCCTCCAGTTCGTCGATTTCACTGTTGCTTTTTATTTATTTTTGCAGCCAATAAACAGAAGTTATCAATTTTGGACTGAGGAGTGACGTAGAGACGGCGTATACGTCTCCGGTAGAGATCTGTCAATCACTGTGTAGCCCCGCCCCTAAAGCATACCCTGCTTTATGGTCTGTTTGACTCTAAATGGACCATAATTTACTAAATGAACATCATGCTGTATTGAAGAAGACTTGAAACTAGAGATTGAGACCATAAACTCATGTTTACAATGTTTACTGAGGTAATAAATCAAGAGAGAAGTAGAGTCATTTTCTCATAGACTTCTATCTTCACTTCTTCTGCTCAGTGATTTCTCGAACTGACTGTCGATTCAACATACTGAATCGACCAAAAAAGCCGCCAACATGGACAGCTGTTCGTTCCACATGTGAAACAAGAAGTCGAGAATTGATTTATTTGTAACGTAACTTGCGTACTTCAGTAAAAGCACTTCTGTAGTTATTTTAACCCAAGCGACGATCCTTTCCTGAACCTAACTAAGTAGTTTTGTTGCCTGAACTTAACTAAGTAAGTAGTTTGACACGTGTTGCTGGACTTTGTAGGAAAATGCACGAAAAATGAGGAGTAACTTTTTTGTAAGATATCATACGAACCATTATGAGGATAAGTCGCCTTATTGAAAATAAATCTATTTATATATTTATATGTTCTAGAAAGACTTCAGAATCCACTGTGTGAAGTCCACAGCACATGAGCCCCTAAAGACGAACTTCATTTCCATATTTGGGATAAAAAAACAAACCGTCAACACTGAAAACCGATCAAACAGATAAAGTAGCTGGTTTCATCCCATCAGGCCCACGAGGGCTTATCCGCTGTGTGAGGGCGACAGATCCGCCGTAATGAAAAGTGTTATGAATGTATGCGTCTTAATTCTCTCCTACTAATGTCTGTGGGTGGCAGAATTAGGGTGGGCTGCGCCGGGGCCGCTTAAATAGAAAAACCGTGTCCAGTTTAACCGAGCTTCTCTAAGCCGATTTTTTAAGGTCACATTGGCACCAATGGGGGATTAGTTTGGTTCAGATCAATGTCTGATTGGGATCTTTCTCTCCGCCATTGCCTCCCTCTGTCCCGAAAGAATGCGGCCAAAGTCTTGCGATTTGTACTTGTGGAGAAGAAAGGCTCTCCCCTCCCATGGAGGACAAAGACACACATTAGCTCAGTTTTGCTGTTTTTTTTTCCTCCTGCGGCAGTAAAGCTCCGAGGCAGAAAGGATCAAACATATGAAGACATGACCGCTGATGGCACCCCGCTGCAGCTGCGCCAGCTACTGTTGCGCTGGATGTGTGTGTGTGTCCGAGATGCGTGTGCAAGAAACAGGTGCATGCTTAGGTTTTGATCTTTATCTATTTATTGATTTATTGGACAGGAACAGTGCACAGCCAGAGTTATAGCTATAAGCTAATTTATATGCGTTTAACCTGTGATGATAGTTTTAGTTGTTTCTTACTTGTATAATGTCATCTATCTGCCTTTTGTATATGTTATTGCTGTTATTGTTTCTGTTTTTACCAGGTACAGTGCTTTTGAGTACCTTTTAAAGCGCTATACAAAATAAATGTGTTATTATTATTATTATATCTGTAGTTGTGCAGGAAACATAGAATAACATCTCTGTTAACTAAAAAGAACACTGTAGTATAAAAACAGAATTACAAGATAGTACATATTCACTATATGATCACCCAACAGTTTGTATGATATCCTACACAAAGTTACTCATTTTTTGAACGTTTTCCTTCGAGATTCCAGCAACACGTGTCAATTTCTGCTCGTTTCAAAATAAACTTCCGTCTTCACAGGACAAGACAAAGATGGTAAAATGCGTAAGTTACGTCACAAATATATCAACGTTGACTTGTTGTATCACATCTCCTAGCTGTAATATCACTGTTTGTTTGACCCATCCACCTCCCTCCCGCCACGAATGCTGGATGAGACCAGCCCGGTCGGTTACATGATTGGGTTGATTGTAGCCGTTAGGCATCACATCTACCTGTCTGTTTTCAGGATTTGATTTTAAGATTTGATTGAAAAGGTTTTAAATGTGTTGGTGCCACCTCATCGAGCAGAACTCTTGCATCTATTCTCTGGAACAGCGAACGTATTCTTATAAAAAACCGCCCAGAATAGACTTCATCTCCTGTTGTGCTGCATTCATTTCACTACTAACGTGCACATTATGCGTTTGCTTTGTATTCATTTGCTTCTCATTATTGTTCAGCACTTTGTTCGACTGTGGTTGTTTTTAAATGTGCGATACAAATAAAGTTGGACTTGACTTAATGACATATTCACAAACAAAAGGATGCAAATAAGAGGATTTTATCTGGTGGTACAAGCACAGTCGGAACATTTTAAAAGGAAACTGTCATCATATTTTTACATTTTTCTTGATGTGTTTGTGTGCGTATGTATATTATATGTATGTGTATATACATCATATTTGTTCAGACAAAAGGTCATGAGCGGGCTTCCAGCATGGAGGGATGATTACTGGTGTACACTGAGCGTGAACTGTTCCTTTGTTCATCTGTATCTCTGGTTGCAGCTCAGCGTATCATTATCCAATCAAAGAGGAGACCAACGGAACAAAACAGGCTCGACCATAATTGAGGATGAAGCTGCACAGTAATCTGTAATTCCGCTGCGTTTTTCCCACCAAAAGTCTGCGTCGTTATTCAAATAATAGAGCGAATCAGAAATGTGTCGGGTGATTTGTCTTCTTTTATTTTCATCTCTTCTCTCCGTTCACACATCACATGATTTATTCAGACACAACAGGCATAAACAAACGGGTTTACACAGCGAGGGTTCCCAGCAAAGACTGAGAATAAACACAGAGGGAAGCGCAAACACCACAACTCAACACTTCTTTGTTTCTGTGGAACCTGAATGAATTCAACATTTGGCACTTATTTAAAATGAACTGTATTTAGAAAAATGGGATCAGAACTTGACATCTTGTTTTTTACTTATTTATTGTACCTTTACTGTGAGATTACTTATTTATTATACTTCTTTTGATCCGTCTCTCTTGCTTGTTTGTACTTTCCGCTCTGCTGCTGGAATCCTGCAAATGTCCCCGCGGTGGGACTAATAAAGGATAATCTCATCTTATCTTATCTTATCTTAAAATATCAGAAGATGAATGGCGGAAGTGGAAAATGTCCCCCAACAATTTCCAGAATATATGTGAGTGGTCTGCTTCTAGTGCTACACATTCTCTCCGGCATGTTAAATTATTATTCATATATTCACCTTTGATCATGGGTGTGTCCCTGTGGGGAACGTGACTTCTTCTCTCTGTATCTGGTTTAAAATACTTTCAATAAAGCCATCACAAGTAAATATTGACAATATCTCTCTCAATATCATGCTTAATATTTTCTATTTCAGTTTCCATTAGGCTCTGGTGTTAACATCACTTCTGATACACTTTGTATTTTACTCTTTGTTGTGTTTTACTTTTGCTATTATAGTTGAAATGTTTACATTATATATTTACCTTACACTTATATTTTGCAGTGGTGTGAGTATTATTTCTTTACACTTAATAATTGTTATTCTATTGTTTATATTTTTATTCTATTGTTTTTTGTTATTTCCTTCAGGATTAATAAAGTTATCTCATCTTATCTTAATGTGGTAATGAGGACCCAACCTACTCATGAAGAATGTATGAATAATATAATATAATAGAAGATGTTTACATAATGGAACGAATACCATCGCCTGAGACTGCAAGAAGAACAAATGGAAGAAAAACGGGAGAAATGGACTCAAAACAGCGTCAAGGAAGACGGAGAGGACAACTGATTAAACTGACACAACTGGGAGAGTTTGGACGATACAATATGATATCCCCTAAAAGAAAAACCTTTGTATCGTTGTTTGTTTGTTGAAAAATTAAAGTGGAAAAAAAGTTATTCAAGTTTACAACAGAATTCTTCTCAAACGGTTGCTGAATGAAAAAACAATTCCCAAGTTTTCCTCATTTTCTGGTGTTAAAAACATTGAGAGGGAGCCTTGTTCTCTCACGTTTGAATTATTGTTATCTGCTGACACAACAGTCTCAAGTGACTTCCTACAAGAGCACTACAAGAATGCTGAGCCTCCTCCGGCCGCTGCAGCAGAAAGGACTCTCCTCCCCTTTAGTTAAAGGCCATTGAGAGCCGGAGCAGCTGGGAGTGTTTGTCTCCTCCTAGTACACTGGGGAGGGTTAGTTAAACCAGGGTCACGGGTCAGAGGTCAACCCTGCCCCTGGTGCTGGAATAGCTTTAATTGACATCGAGCCAACCGCCGTCACCTGTGGCATCGCGCTGCGTCTCAGACAACTCCGAACTCCGAGATTAAAAAAAGTACAATCCATCAGCAGCAGCTTCACCATGGAGGCACACGGTGTCAACGGCAAACCATCAACGCTACGTATATTTGCATGAATTCATTTCAAATTACACATCATGAAGTATAACCTGGTCTGCATGTAAATTGAAATCTAAATATGCAAAAAAGTTATTGGGGAAAATGTTAATTAAGCCACAAAAATATATAATACGGAGGCGAAACAGCTGAGAATTTAATCAGCCGTGGGTTTTGTTTCTGTTTCCGCGTCGTGCACCTGGGACACTTGGAAGTCGGAAAATGTAAATTTCAACCCACGAAAAATCTGACCTCAGATTTCTGGAAGGCTGCATCAGTCTCGTACGTTACAAGATTATGTCTGAAGACTTTTAAAATGTCCAAATATTGTTTCATGCCAGATCCAAAGCGAACAGTTCTCATTCGACGTTCACAGCTAATAACGCCGTGTAATTCACAGATATCCCATAATCAAATATGTTATCCACGTAATCATGAAGTAGAGCTCGATGAGGGTGGGAGAATAACAAAAGCCTCACCTAGAAGACCGCTGTTCATCGAGAAGTCAATGTTGATTTACTTATCTTGCGTAATGTAGTTACGGCACTGAATCTATTATCTCAACCCAAACAGCATCTGTTCCTTTTCCTTAACTTAAGTTGTTTCCCGTGAAGACGGAAGTTTATTTTGAAGGACAATGTATGCATGTAAGGAGCAGAAACTGACACGTGATGGTGGACTTTAGTCGGAAAAACGCACGAAAGACTTTTACGTTGTATGAGGATACGTTGACCAGAGCGATGCTTACAGAATGAAATGACTGGGAGCTTATGGGCGACTGTCAAAGTGTCTTTTTGGAGCCTCAAACTGCACAAATCACAAAGGTAATGGGTGGAAAATGTTATTGTCAGCATTCATCATATGATCATTTAGGAACTTACGTTTCTAACTGGAATTCCATTGTAATGTTAGCAAAGCAGGGCAAAACGTTTTTAAAAGTGCTGCATATGAATTTAACTTCAAACAGTATTTGAACTGGTTCCCAGCTAGTTTCTGGAAGCAGAAAAAAACTTTCACATCATGAAATGGTTTTCTACCATCCTGCTGGGTGGGAAACGCTTCAATTTACAAATCCAGGAACATTTGGAATCGTGTTCTTTTGTTCACCTGGCGAATGTCAAGTCCAACTTTCACACTTCCTTTCAGCTCTGTTGCTGCTACAGTCAACGCTGCACAGTGTTCACTAGCTAGTGGCTGACTCTGTCTGTCTGCCAATCGGTGCCGAGCTGCTGACGCCCAGTTACACCCGATTTATCATCACTTTATTTACTAAAAACAGCTGCTGGAAAGAAAAATAAAACATATGAGAGTGAACCAAAACAGTAAAGTTGCAGGCCAGAAGCAGACTGAATCTCTGAATAACTGGTGAGAACTGCAGAGTCTCTTTAACCGTCTTCACGAGACATCAGACTGTTGAAAAACGGTAGTTTATCGTTTAAACTTCATAACCTGCGTCTCAACAAACGAGATGTGGCTTTGTGTGTCACTTCCTGTTTTAAAAGAACAACAGACACAGAAAACGTTGGAGGTTCTGGGTAACGGAGGGCATACGTTCAGGGTTAAGTGTTTCCTCTGGTTAACTCCGTGTTTGCTTCTGTAATGTTGAGCTGAGCCTCACTGAAGGGAAAAAAACCCAAATAATCTACACAGCTGCTAGAAGTCAGGAGGTTTCCTGGGACAGAAGACTCGGCCGGAGGCGAATCTCTGATTGACTAATTACGATGTGGATGAAAATGGTCCGAGAGGTCATTATTGGTTCTCGCACAGCTGCAGGGCAGAGACAGATGTGTTTGTGCTTCTGTGGGTGAAAGTGAGAGAAAGTTACGGAGAGGGAACAGTAAAGGTAAACTAATTATAAGTACGGTGGAATAAACTGAAAACCCAGAGGAATGATGATGTACACGGGAGGTATTTAACCTTGTTTATTTAGGATTCAAGGTGGAAAACATTTGTCTTTACTTGTTCTGTTGTATTAATCCTAAAAAACATGAACTATATTATTACTATACTATACAATTGTCATTAATGTAAAAGCAATATTCATGTGTCAGCTTCGTCTATAGAATAGTAAAAAAAAAATGTCCATCCCAGTTTTAGGCAACAAAAGTACTTAGTTAGGTTTAGGCAACAAAAGTACTTAGTTAGGTTTAGGCAACAAAAGTACTTAGTTAGGTTGAGGCAACAAAAGTACTTAGTTAGGTTTAGGCAACAAAATGACTTAGTTAGGTTGAGGCAACAAAAGTACTTAGTTAGGTTTAGGCAACAACAGTACTTAGGTTTAGGAAAAGATCATCATTTGGGGTAAAATAACTACTGAAGTACAGAAGTTAGGTGACACGTGGGGAACGAACAGCGGTCTCCTGGCTGGTTAAAGGACTCTTTGTCTTTATACTTCCTCGTTCATGATTACGTGGATAACGTACAAAATGATTTCATGGAATATCTGCCGACTTCCTGCATCGACACAGAATCGTGAGGTGTAAAATCTTTATTATGTACATTAAATATAGGTGGTGAATACGAACATTCACTTTAATAAGTTCATTCATCGGTTGGGATGCAAAAATGTACTGAACTGCGACCCAAAAATCACGATTTCTATGTAATCTTATATTTTGTCTTTTGTTACACTGCTATTGAACTACATGTATCCAGTTTTCTTACTGAAAAGACAAATGTGGGTTAGTTTCTGGGGTATGAAAAGCAAAGATTGACAGTGCACCTGTGGGCTGCCAATGAAGAAGAGACCCTGATAAAGAGGAGGAGGAGGAAGACGAGGGGGAGCGTCAGCCCCGAGAGCTTCCTCAGCTCTGTAAACCACTTCAGCTCTCACTTGAGTGCCTCTCTTTGGGCCTGAACCCACACGGACCCCCACCTCACCGCTTCAGATTGAAATTCCTCCACTCGGCAAAGACCCCGTGCTCCCCCCCCCCCCCCCCCCAGCGCTCGGCACACACCGAGGGGCATTCAAAACGCATTAACACCAAATCAATGGGAAACGGTGAAAAAAGCAAAAGAGAAGAAATGTCCTTAGCAACATAATCTAGACGGCCTGACGGGAGGAGAAGTGAGAAGAAAAGGAAAAGAGAGGGGCGGCGCTGACGTTTAGGGAGGGGAGAAGAATCGGACACAAAGCCCGGGCACACGGACGGAGACAAAATTGAAAATTAACACAGAAGAAACTGTTCCTTTTTTTCACGGTGAGCACAATCAGCTACATTAAAGCCGAGCCGGGCCGCCCCTCCTCCTCCTCCTCCTCCTCCTCCTCCTCCTCCTCCTCCTCCTCCTCCTCCTCCTCCTCCTCCTCCTCCTCCTCCTCCTCCTCCTCCTCCTCCTCCTCCTCCTCCTCCTCCTCCTCCTCCTCGCCTGTGCACAGAAACTCCTCTTTGGCCTGTTCCAGAGAACCGTGGAAGGTAACAACCAAAGCCGGCAACATGACCATCAGACATGTTTTAAGTTGCTATAAACTTTAAAAGAGGAGAATTTTATTTGGGGGTTTCCAAAGCAAATGGTGTGCATGTTTTGAATAATCAGGTAACACAGAAGCTCTAAACCATCTTAAGGGGTTCTTCAGGGTTCTATGCCACAGACTAAAATTCAAGTTTATTGCCATTTATTCATGAGTTTTCTTGCCGATTTTGTGTTTTTCACTCTGCATGTGGGATTGCCTTGATTCCCATCCTGCAGAAAATACATCAAGCCACACATGTGTTGCCTTCTACAAACACTTGCCATCCCTCCTGATTTTTCCCGTTATTCATTGCAACTCCCGGTTTTCCTCCTGTGGTCACAATTCTCCTGTATTTCTCCTGATTTATGACATATTTTCAAATGTATAAACACTATATTCACACAGCGATAGGTCCGGGATCGGGTTGGACCGGGTTCAGTTTTATTCATATGATATATTCAGGTTCAGTTTTATTCATATGATATATTCAGGTTCAGTTTTATTCATATGATATATTCAGGTTCAGTTTTATTCATATGATATATTCAGGTTCAGTTTTATTCATATGATATATTCGGGTTCAGTATGTTGCCCAAGAAAACCTCGACACCAGAGGAGCCACCGATCCTCCGATTAGAGGCACAGCCGCCCCTCAGGGGGAAAAGAGAGAGAAATGGACGAATGAATGAATATTATGAATATGATTAGTTTAAGTTCACACCAGAGGGGCAGATTATTCTGTGCTCTTTCCTGAGAATTGAAAGTAAGCTGTTTGCAGTGTAATTTCTATTTTGTTATTTGCATTCTTTAAAAAATCACCAGAATGCTGAACAAAGTCTGTGAAACTCTCTTTTTGAGGGAGGAACCCCCCCCCACACACACTTTGGTTTAAATGAGGTCTCAAAGTTGGCAGATATGCTTTTACCAACTAACCAACTTTAACTGAATTTAAACTTTGTCGTCCATTGTACAGTGACAGCTGACTTGCAGATAAGATAAGATTTAAAAAAGTAGATATTACCAATTATTTAACAATGCAACATCAGAAAACGATTCATAAAACTCGTCAGAGCATTTTTACAGCTTTTGAAAGTTTGATTCACGTCATTTTTAGGGGAACGAATTTAACACCTGTTAAGACTTTGTTGGAAGCCTGCTCTTAAATATAGCTGCAATAACCTTCTACAAACTACTGCAAAAACATTCTTTTTAAAAAATGTTTACAAGATGAGAGTCTTCATGTGAATCCTTTAAACGCTGCGTGTTTGCAGAGCTTATCTGCATGTCCACAAACACTTAGGGATTTAAGTCGTCCCGTCTAGCCTTTAGACAAACACTTAGTCTGGCTTAATGAACTCTACGGCAGCACAATGAACAAAGTCCCTGAGACGGACTGTCAGTCTCCGTCTGAGAGCTGAACTGTACTTAATTAAAAAAACTAAACGTTACGGTTACAACGTGAAGAAAACCACCGATGCTGCGAGGACGCGTAGCACACTGCTAACGTTAACCTGCCAGAAATTACTATGTTGCGTTAATTTGGAGGGCAATTAGTGCGGAGCAGCAACTCTGGCCACCAGCAGCCCTTTAGATGACCTCCGACCTCCACTACATGATCAGCCCATTGAGAGGAGGGCCTGCTTTAATTAGGAGGTCATTAAGAGCCAACCTCGACACACCATGGGAGCACATAAAGCCGGCGCTGCAAGATATGCACTTTCACTCAAAACGCAGCTCACAAAAGCTACATGAAACTACAAGTTCATTTTGTGCACGAAACTACCTGGAATTAATTAGTTTGTTGTGTATTTAACAAACCAAATATCGACTCTTTTTGTTTCTCGGTTTAAGAATAAGAAACTCCTGGAACATTAACGTGTATGCGATTGGCTGGAAGGTATGAAAAAAAAAAAGGAGGTTACACTGCGGCCAAAAAAAAAGAGTCTAAAGAGGTGAAACAACAAAGTCAGAAAGAGCATAAAGGTGGAGAAAATAGATGACAAGAGAGCCCTTTTTATTCTCAGCCTCTGATTTCACACTCGCACAAAGAGCTTTGGGGACGTTTCATCCTTTTCACATTTCTTCTGCGTTTAGCCAGTGTGATTCTGCAGCGCCGTGTCTCCTATATGTGGGAGATGGGAGCACTGCCCCCGGAGAGGAGTCAGCTCCATTCACAGGCTTTATAAATCACCTCAGCATGCGCAGACCGTGGCCAAATCGGCCAATTACGGCCCCCCTCCTGACACACCGGGCCTGATAAAGAAGGCCCGGCACAAAGGGATCACAGGCCAGATAAACGACCCTTTAATGAAGTCGCCCACAAAACAGGCCAAAACCGCGCGCCCCACTTACGTATTCCATCACGCCGCTGCCCCCTTCGCGTTTCCTCTTGCTCTGCAGCCGCGGCAGTCGCAGCTGGGGAGAGAGGGAGAGGCAGAGAAAGGGAGGCAGAGGGAGAGAAAAATGACTCTGTGCTCTGACACCGCTAAGCCCCCCCCCCAACCCAAGGCCCCTTTCAGACTTTTGGCCGAACAAAAGCATCTGTTGCCATACTGTGCCGCTCAAGACCCCCCTTAACACACACACACACACACACACACGCACACACACACTCTCGTCGGGTGAGGAGCTAAAAAAAAAAAAGGCAGCACTGGGCCCGTATGCAGCTGAGGCTGCTCACCTTGTGGCACAACCTATTGTGCGCCCCATTCCAGGAGCTTCTCCATCCATCTTTGTGTCTCGGAGACAAATAGAGAAAGAGAGAGAGAGAGAGGAGAAACTTTGTATGACAGAGTGAGAGAGAGAGAGAGAGAGAGAGAGAGAGAGAGAGAGAGAGAGAGAGAGAGAGAGAGAGAGAGAGAGAGAGAGAGAGAGAGAGAGAGGGGCACAAGACTGCAGCTGCAGGATGAATAGGAGAGGGAATGAAGGGATGAGGTGGGGAGTGATGAGAGAGAGAGAGAGAGAGAGAGAAGCAGGGTGGTCCCACCTCCTCCGTCCCCTCAAACCTCGAGAGTTGTTTGGCTCCTCTTTGGATTCAGAACGCAAAACAGCTTCATGCTACGTTTCTGCAAGAGCAGAGCGTCTCTGTAACACCGCTGAGGGGTGAGCGGTCTGTGCACAGGGCGGGGTGTTGGAGGTTTCGCATCAAAACTGTTGCAATACGCAGTAAATACAGGCGGCAACCTCCGGTTCTGAAAAGTGAAACGCCGATGCTGAAGTGTCTTAAAGCTGCATTCTCTCTGCTGTCCATCAGGGGGCGACTCCTCTGGTTGTATAGAAGTCTATGAGAAAATGACTCTACTTCTCTCTTGATTTATTACCTCAGTAAACATTGTAAACATGAGTTTATGGTCTCAATCTCTAGTTTCAAGTCTTCTTCAATACAGCGTGATGTTCATTTAGTAAATTATGGTCCATTTAGAGTCAAACAGACCATAAAGCAGGGGATGCTTTAGGGCGGGGCTACACAGTGATTGACAGGTCTCTACTAGAGACGTATACAGCGTCTCTACGTCACTCCTCCTCAGTCCTAATATGGTCACTTCCTGTTCACTGGTTGCAAAAAAACAAGATGGCGACGGCCAAAATGACAAACCCGAACCTTCAAACCGTGGTCCACAAACCAATGGGTGACGTCATGGTGACGATGTCAACTTCTCATATACAGTCTGTCTAAGTTAAATTGTTGTAAGATAACGTAAGATATTTTATTGAGTTTTATTTTAGTGAAATGCTCTGAGTGAATTTGAGTTCCCTCTGGCAAACCTTGTATATGTTTAGGGCTTTTATTGTGAAAGGTAAGAGCTGAAGGAGTGGATCTGGTCACGCTGCCTTTGTAAAGGTTGAAAGGAGTAATAAAGTTTGCCGTCTTCTCTGCTTTTGTACACTGTACACCAAATCGCATACTTTTTACTTCTACAGTACATACTGCAGCTGCCTTTACAACGTATCGTCACATGAAGTATATGCATTCATTTAGAACATTTACAACATTACTACTTCCTCGTAACATTGCACCTTGAACTTCGACCCTCTTGCTCGTATATCTGCTGCACAAAGGATTGTGGGTCAGAATAGCCAGAAAATCAAGCTGGCTTGCACACTGCGAAATGTGACCAGATGTAATAGAAGGTTCTGGTATTTTTTGGCGTACTGCATTTGACGTAGTGTGTATTGGGACACACTGGCATACTAAACAGCATGGTAGTGTGAGTATTACAGCACACTGACAGTGGACGCACAACGTGATTGGTTGATGCCTTTATTCGCTGTGCAAAAGCAGAGAAAAATCAACCTTTTTTTGCACGAAACAAACGGTGTGTAAAAAGGCCTTAAACCACCAGGATGGGAGGAGAGATTTTCACTGATACGATCCCTTAACATCGAGTTTCTGCAGTTTAAGTTTAAGTTGATTAAAATTAGCTAATTATTGACTGTATCTTCTGTAACAACGCTCCTCAATAAAGACACAAACACTGTTTGCATTCCTTCAGGGGAAAATATTCTAGATGTCTTGTGCACCTTTCTCTGCACATCTCTCCCAAATTCTGCATATTATTTGGTATCTGTGGAAACTTTGGGACCTCGACTAGAATTTAAAATAAAGTGCTGCTGTTTGAATATCGTCCGGCTGCACGGCGTGCGTTTGTAACGACCGGCTGCTTGTTTGAATGGACAGAAGGATAAAGACGAGCTGGAGATAAAACAATGCAGCAGCTGCGTAACACAAACAATTAAAGATACACAGAAATGATATAACGATGTAATAATAATTTATGTTACAAAGCAATGCCAGAATACTTTCAATCCATTCATATAGTCAAGAACTTAAAAAAATCTGCTGAAGATATTCATCTCGATAGATTTGATTGCTGATTTAGGACCAATAATGACTGCAGAGAGTTCTGGCTTCTGATTGGTTAAAAGGTATGACAGGTTGTCTGTGTGTTCGTTAATGAGACAGTTCAAGCTCATCAGACTTTAGTGGGTTTTGTTACCATTTTTCCGTTCACCATGTATTTTGAATAACGTTTTTCAGTTAATGGAGTTTTATTAAAGCACACATCAATTATATAATTAGACTATTTCATAAAGATTTTATTTTGTGGTGCTGTTGACTGTATCGTGTTCGGTGTTCCTGTTATTTTGCCCAATTTTATTGATACAAATGGGGCGGACAAAATAATAGAAACACCTGTCAGCACAATGCAAAGCAGTTCAACAGCACGGCAGCCTCCAAAAGAATAAATGAATACCTTTGTAAAACTGATTCAATAAACACTAAACGATACATAAACTCCATGATGGTGCGATTCGGATTAGACGTCATTAGTTTAAGCTCGGTGTAGATAAACTGGCAACGGAGTTTAAAACTGCTCATTATTTTGGATGTAAACCGTCTTTGTGAGGGAGAACTTAATCAGAAGACCTGTCTGCTAAATTATTCATTCATTAGATTTATTTTTTTTTTTTTACAAAACCACGTATCTCCAGACCTGTTTAAATAAATAGTAAACAGATTAACCAAAGGTAGGAGGTACACGTGGTGCTTTTTGAGTAATTTAAATGTGCTTAAGATCTACTCTCATTTTGTTTTGTACCACAATATCCAGTGTAGAGTAAACACATCTGAAATATTCCCCAAAACTGGAGGATTAATTGATTTTTGTATCATTTTATTTTTTAGGGTTAAATAACCATTAAATAGAGAAAAACAGATGAAAACACATTGCAACATAACTGAAGTTAGGGCTATTTGTCTTCGCTCATGATAGCAAAGTTTTGGAGATTTTTTTGAGAAAACCAAAACACACAGTTGTGGTAAACAACAACAAGAACAGATCTCATATTATTTATTTAGTAAACTACAGCTCATACCGTGTGTTCAGTGCTCGCTCTAAAAGAATAAAAAGTTAGGTCATCACGGCTGCAGGTGCAGAGATAAATGTCACCAAGTTCAAACCCCCCCCCTCCCGTCAGCGGTCGAACCTCCGGCCTCACTGCTCTGTACGTTGTATCCGTAACCTCTCTCCTGAAGAAAACCCACGATGGATTAAAACACTCCTGTATCAACAGATACTTCTGTGAGAGGAAGCACCTTTGTGTAAACTCCTCTCCTTCATCATCATGAGGCTTTTTTGTGCTTTTTTTCCCCTTAAAGATCCTCCACTGTGTGTGTGTTTCTGATTTATATGCAGATCAGGTCTCGAACCGACGACGCTCCTATATACTGTAGAGATATCTTTCTCTCTCCGTCCACACAAACATCTCTCACACTTAAAACAAATTTACTCTCTCGCGCTTCAGAGTGAGACTTTTTAAGAGTGTGTTTAGCATTCAGGTTTTGGGTCATTCATCCCGTCTCCACCGAGGAATCTTTGTCCGGCCGCTCCTCTTCAGACCTCTGAGTGTCAGGAGGGGGGGGGGGATCGATTTGATTCTAATCGGACCATGAAAAGAACATGATCTAACTACTTTCAGACCGGAGTATATTTAGGCCCACTCCTCTTTACACTCTCCCTCTCTCTCCACCCCCCCCCCCCCCGCCTCCCCCCTCCCACCTCCACTTTAGAGCATGCACAATGAAGCTGGCCAATTTGAAAAAGCTTTGAATGTCTCGTCAATGACTTTGTGAATACAAGAGGGGGGGAGAGAGAGATTTGGAGAGGAGGAGAGGGAGCGAGGAAAGTAGCAAGAAAAAAAAAAAAAAGATGGGGAAATGAAGGAGTGTGGGGGGGGGGGGGTACAGGCATAAAAATTCCAAGAGTTGTTTAAGCGTGGGTGGGTTCATTTGCATGACAGCGCCATGTGAATACGACTGACCTCTTGGACCGCCCCGGTGCTCGGCCGAGCTGCAGCCTGACGTGCAGGCTTTGACCCAGCTCATTGACTCTGAATGGATACTCCGTCTCAAAGGGAGGGACCTCGCAGCTCTCAGCCGGACGGGCATCTGCAGACCTCCTGTTTCCAGCTACACCTCCATTTCCATCCGTACTTCTGTCACAGAGAGCCGTGCACACACACACACGCGCACAGACGCACAGACACGCGCACACACACACGCACACACACGCACACACACCATTAGGGCAGATTCTCCAAAAACAACTCTCTTATCGCCGACCCCCAGGCCTGCATTCAGCGGGGAGAAGTGAACACCCGTAGAAATAGGAACGAGCTTTTATACTTGGCTCGTGAATAGATGAGCTTTCTTACAAAGCGACAAACTTAATGAATTTTTAGTACAATTTTGAATTTCTTAAAAAGTCGTGGAGCATAATGACATTCTGATCAATGAGCAGAAAGAGGACCTAATCTGATGGTTGTTATTATTATTCATTTATCTATTTTTATTATATTTGAATATTTGAATATTTTTTACCTCTAATTATAATTTTTCTTACATTATCCTTTGTTTTTCTTTTCTGTTTGGTAGATATGTTATTTGTTCTGCGCTGTATTGTGTATCATTATTACCTTATTGTCTTCCTTTTCAATACAAGACAATATGAGATGTTTAAAAACAAAAGAAAACACTCATAGAAACAGTTAAAACATTTGCAAAGACCTTTCTCTGCTTCTGCAGAACGACACACACACACACACACACACACACACACACACACACACACACACACACACACACACACACACACACACACACACACACACACACACACACACACACACACACACACACACACACACACACACACACACACACACACACACACAGGACAGGTGCAGCAGAGCTCTTGCACGTGCAGGCCCATGAACACGCTTCACTTGATAGCTCTATGATTTACTGCAACAGGCAGGTGAGAGGACATAGAGTGGACCGGGGGGGTCGGCTGAGCGATGTAGCCTGCATACAAATCTTAAGGGAGCACCCCCCCCCCCCCCCCTCAGCCCCATACAAAGTTGCGACTCTGTGCAAACACAAAGCTCAGACAGCTTACAAACACTCTGTCCATTTATCCGGCTGGCACAGAGCTGGGACGATGCAGACAGGAGCTGCTGGTGCTGACCTCCGCTGTCTGGATGCGGTTAAAAAAAACAACCCAAAAAACCCCGATGCACTTGGAAATGTAAACGATGTGGAGCAAAACACTTTTACTTGAAATGAACTTTCACACAGACCAGGATCCTGCAGCGACTGGCTGATGAGGACGACGGTGGTGCAGGATTTGTTTTATGGTGGGAAGATCATTTTACAAAAACACACCAACTTGTTTCTCCTAGCGCCTCCATCCCAGCAGCTTATGTGTACAATGTGCATTCATGCAGAATACAGAACATGCATTTATGTATTGTGTATGATGGGAGAGGCTGCTCAGGTGGTTGAGGTCATGAACAAGCAACAAACAGACTTTTTAAGTAAAGACGATTGATTATTTTTACTTTTTCTGTGTGTTTGGTATAAGACACGATGGGTTTGTGGAGAGTGGACCTTACATCACTGAGCTGTATATATGGAGTCAGAGGAGTGGCAAAAAAATGATTCAATAAAAACAGTGTGGAGATATAAAGAAGAATCATTCTAAGAATGAATAAGTACATTTATTTTATATAATGTAATTTCTATCCCTTTATATTCTCATTATTTTATATAATGTTTCTTCTTTTCCTTTAAGGGCCGAGCTGTCAATCAACTGGCTTTTGGGCGGGTCTTCCTGTCCAGATTGAGTGGTGAATTCCTGTCACACATGAATCCTGATTTGACGGGAGCCAAAACTGTATTAAGTATCAACTAAACATATTTTAAGTGTCAAAAGTAAATGTACTAATTACACATTTCCATACCGGAAATATTATTACATCATATGTAATAACGAATACTTTGAATGAAATGTTTCATCTAAAAAGTAACTAGTAGCTATAACTGACAGAAAGACGTATAAAGATAAAATAAATAAAATGTGATGTACAAGTACCTTAAAGGACAGTACTGAAGTGAATATACTTACAGTAGTTACACTTTCTGGACTTCCTGTCTTATCCCAAAATGTTTACAGACATTTTATTTAAGATTAGTTTGAATTCTAACAGCAACGTGCACCAATCAGAAATATAGAATGCATAAGTGCATTTATTTTATGAAGAATATATTTTTAAAAGTTGTTTTCTGTTCCTCACTGCTCTTCATTTGTCTTCCATAACGTCTCTCTTTCAGACTAGTGCAAAGAAAACTTCCAAAATACAAATTTAGATGTTTATTTTACTACTTTGTCTGTTTGTGTCTGTAGATTTCTCCTAAATTCACCAAAAGTGACCATTAGATAATGCCTCATAGTAGCTCTTACACCAAACTTCACTTTCATTCCTCTCTATATTCTGAAGGTTAACACAGAGGGGTTTGTTCACACATCATTCACAGACTCATTTATACGACATTTTATTTAAAAACTCCAATATGTCAACAAAATGAAACAGGAATTATGAACCTGGCTTTATCCAGTGTTCAGATTTATGTTCAGGAAATGTCAGCAAATTAGCACATATTTAATAAGAGAATGCCTAATTTGCATATTTAAAACATACAATATCAGAAAACTTGCAATACAAAAAAGAATTGCCTTAATGTGAGTAATCAACTGGTGAAGTTTCATGGTGATATCTATTAGTAAATGTTTTACCCTATTGTCTCCTCAAACTGTTTAACAGCTCTAAATGGGATTTTTGTTGATGGTTTAAACTGAATCACCTGAATTATAAAATAACACCTCACACATCCAGAACAAACCAGACCTGAGGTCTGTGTTCCTGAGGAGGGGTTCATGCAGCTGCCCAACAAACTCCAGCCGGTTCATGTGATGCCCCCAAAAACCGCCTGCTGCACAATTAGCTGCCTGTAATCAGCTCTGCTGGGCTTAAAAAAAAACACTTGAGGAGTTTCTCTGCTATTAAACCTTGTGATGCCCCTCCAGAGATGCCTCCTGTTGGGTGGGTCACACATCATGTTTCATGTTTAATTTATAGTCATGATCTAAAGTGAAACACTTTTTGAAGTCCTTTTTTCTACATATGAAGCAAAACTGAAAGTGTTGAGGTGACAAAGTCTTTCTTCTGGTTTTTAAAGCTTTTGTTTGAGCTCTATATCTGAGAATTTAAAAACAAAAGAAAGAAAGTAAAAGAACTGCCAATTAAGACGTATTATTATGATAATCCTCTGAATATGAGAATCACATGAAGGAACACGTTCATGTAGAATACTCGGAGGATTTCAAAGACGTTGGCTTGTGTTTTTGCAGAACAGTGGAATGAACATAAACGAACAGCTGTAACGACGTTGAAGACGAAGAACAGAGGAGAAACCAGATCGACGCTCCCTTCATCGTCCAAATGAGCAGAATGAGATCCTGACAGCCGTCTCTCTGCCTCCCTTTAAACTTCTGCCACAAATTCTCCAGTAAATCACACTGTATTCACAATAATAGATGGGAAAATGCGGATCTCAATTTAAGAAAGCTTTTCCCCGTTTGTTTGAGAGCCTCTCTTTGACCTCTTTGACGCCCGAGAGGCGCTAACGGGGCCGCGACGGAAATCGACATAATGACAAATTCTACTCAGCATGACACGTTTTCCAAATCAATATTAAATCTGAGGAGAGAACACGATCAGAAATATTATTCATCTACAAATAAAGGTCCCTCTGAAAGTCTTGAACGGTCCTCATTGGCTAAATGTAGCATGAATTAAGCCAAGAGGATGCTCATTAAAACTGAAAAAGCTGCAGGTTCCTGGATCTGCTTCAGCAGAGGTTTGTTATTGGAGGCGTGATTGACAGGTATAAGGTGCGGATGAAACATTTTGGGGTTTGTTTGCTTCTTCACAGTCTGATAAATAGCGGACAGAGCGATCGCGGCCCGAAGTCTATTCATGACGCCGGACGGCGACAAAAGACGCAGCCCGGACACACATTCCAGTCTGCTTCCGCTCCAGCACACAAGCTCAATCCCGGGGATTTCCCCTTTTCAAAAGGGGAGGAAAAAAAGGGCTACAATATCACCTCCTTTAGATCGAGGGGGAGAAACTCCTGTCATTCACTTCTTTGGAACATTTCCTGATTTAGGTTTCAGGGGGAAGTCAGGGTCTCTCTGTTGTGAGAGCAGAGGAGGGGTGGGAACCTCGCAGGTCAGGAGGAGCTGATCAGGTCTCCATCTAGAACCACAGCTGATTTTATTTTGTGGATTTGAGGAAGAATTTGTGTCGCATGGTAGAGATGTTCCTCGTCAACACAAGACGCCAGAAAAAATGTTTGGCATCGTACGAATCTGGAGAATACCGGAGACGTTGGATGTCGACGTTTCGGAGCCAAAAATATATTTCATATCAGCCACGTATTATTATTATTATCATTGCAGAAACAAGGCTAACATTGTAAAACGATTGGTTAGGTTTAGAAAAACATCAGGATTTGTGTTGAAAAGATACCGTTACAACGCAACATAACAACGGTAATACATTTAAAAAATGCCTTGAGCGGATTTTCTTGCACAACGTGACGCGTAAAGTCAGCGTTTACTTTTGGTTTCACATCGAACACAAACCTCCTGTGTGAAGGTCCTGTGTTCGTTTGACCGGTTGACCAAACCTCCCACCTGCCCTTTGAGGACTTCCTCACCTGCTATACCCTTGCTCTCAGAAAATGCAAAAAAAACAACAAAAAGCATTGACATTTAAGGTTGTTATGGTTTTCAGAAATGCACAAAACGTCATGAAACGATTAGTTAACTACTTGGTTAAGGCAGTAAAATATCATGGTTTATGTTAAAATCATAACGGAGCGATGTAACAACCACGAATAAATAACTTCCCTGAGCAGACTCTTTCGTAACGTTACGCAACAAACACACGACACAAACAGCGGTGTACTGGGTGAAAGTCCTGTGTTTGTTCAATATATCCACGACCACTTCCACCAACCTGTTATAGGGATGGGCAGTGTATCAATATTATATTGATATTGTAATATTAGACTAGATATCGTCTTACCAATAGTAAACTTTACAATATTAATACTGAGGTATTTGGTCAGAATGTTTAGATTTTCTCCTCATCGCCCAGTCGTACCACGTAATTCAATAACACCCGCTCGTTATACTACTACTTGTGCTCTGACCAAATGCAAAATAAGAAAAATACAAACAAAAAAAACGTATCCATGGTTTGCAGAAACAACAGACAACGTTATTTTCCTGGCGTCTGGCCCGTCTGTGTGGAGGAGCCTGTTTTCAGAATCTAAAGGCATTATTATATATGGGGCAACTGTGGCTAAGTGGAGAGCAGGGCCGTCCTTCAATCAGAGGGTCGGCGATTCGATCCCCGGCTCCGGCTCTGCTAGTCGCATGTCGATGTGTCCTTGAGCAAGACACTTAACCCCAAAATTGCTCCCGTAGCTGTGCCTACGGTGTAGAAATGTGATAGAATCTGAATTGTAAGTCACTTTGGATAAAAGCATCTGCTAAATGACTGTAATGTAATGTAATGTAATGTAAATTATTCTGAACACAAATAATTTGGGTAAAAAGCCAATCATTAACGAAGACCAAACAGCATCTTGATCTTCTTGGAAACCAGCGAGGAGCACAATAATGAGTCCTTACAGCTGAGAACGCCGCACTACAACATGACCCGACGATGGAAAGGCTTCCCGTTAAAAACACGACGGAATATCAGGACTATTAGACAACTCGAGCAAGAAAAGATTGAAATAAGGGCTGCTCTGTGCCGTCTCTGTAATGGCATTTGCTTAGTCTTTCGGAAACAAACAGAGGGGGCAGAGGGACAAATCAGGGCCTCGAACGACGAGCTTTAATGAAGACGTTTCTCTGGGAACTTAACCGTGACCGGCGTCGCTATCAGTCGGCGTTTATCTCATTTTCCAGGCTCGTTTAATTGTGAGCAGACGCGTACACATGCTGCGTCGAGTGTGGACATGCAGACACACTTTTTTTTTTTTTTTGGCGCAGGGAGGACACACTTCAGTCTGGAGTGTCTGGTCCGAGCGGCTCTGAGCGACTGGAGGAGCGTCTCCCTAATTAGAGGGGAGCCTGGCGCGGGACGTCTCTATAGGCCGCGGACGGGGTTCTCGCCGGCTTTGTTCGGCAGCCTCCTCTCACACTGAAGCTGTCACTTTACTTTTCTATAGGAGAGAGGGCCGCGCTGCACAACACTGTTGTCTGCTCCCAATCACACCAACCGTTTTCAAGGACAGAGCTGCGACACAACAATCACTGAAAGAGAAGTTTACTGCTCTGTTTCTGCAACTGAGGTTTAAACTTTAGGCTTATTGATGAGGGATGCACCGATCGGACACTTTCAGTCACCAAGCATCTGTAAGGAAACATCAGGCTTGACTTAAACATTGCTTTCCTTTGTAAAACAAAATCTAACTAATAGATATAAATGCACTGAATTGTTATTTGTTATTAGAATAATACGATTAATAAATTGTGACTTTGTTAAAAAACTTCAAAAGTAAAAAGGAGTTACAAGTTTTAAACCTTAATGCAGCAACAAATTTGTCAAAACTTAAATTAAAATTCAAGTATATGATGTATATAGTGTTTAAAGAGAGAATTTAATAGATCGGCCACATTGTCAGCCATATTTGACCCAGCTATTTGAGTCAGTATCGGCCCGATATCGTCCCGTATAGAGAGGTGAAGCCCCTCCTCTTCCAGTGTCCCTTACTTCAGAAAAGAATATGTAAAGTAGTCAACTGAAAGAATCAAATATTGTTTGGATCCCGTTTGAATTATGGCATGAATTACAAATATAGTTTGTCCTAGTATAATTAGTTTTTGTGTTAAACTGATCAGTGAACTACATCTCTCGTCATGATGATAACTCGGCTACCTCAGGCTGGTCTCATCCAGCGTTGGTAGCTATACCTACAAAAAACTATGCGCCATAATTACACACAACAAAGAGACCTCTGTTCGTTCCCCCGTGTGAAACGAGAAGTCAACGTTGATTTATTCGTCACGTAACTTCCTCAGTACCTCAGTAACAGCTTCCGTAGTTATTAGCGATGATCTTTTCCTGAACCTAACTAAGTAGTTTTATTGCCTAAACCTAACTGGGTAGTTTCCTGGGATGACGGCAATTTAGTTTGAAAAGACTGTATTAATGTAACGAGCAGGAGGCAACCTCCGTTTCTGACAAGTGAAGCCGATGCTTCATGTGTTAAAGCTGCATTCTCTCTACCGTCCATCAGGGGGCGACTCCTCTGGTTGTATAGAAGTCTATGAGAAAATGACTACTTCTCTCTTGATTTATTACCTCAGTAAACATTGTAAACATGAGTTTATGGTCTCAATCTCTAGTTTCAAGTCTTCTTCAATACAGCATGATGTTCATTTAGTAAATTATGGTCCATTTAGAGTCAAACGGACCATAAAGCAGGGTATGCTTTAGGGCGGGGCTACACAGTGATTCAAAACAAAGTAAACAGTCTATGGCAGGGGTCGCCAATAGGCGGACCGCGGTCATACATTGTAAATAATTGTAAATAATACATTGTAAATAATCTCACGTGACGCTACTCAGCCAATCGAATGTTTATTCCAAAATGCATCGTGAGTCGAGTGAGATTACGCAGACAGGCGGGAGACGGAGCGAGAGCAGTGAGAGAGAAGCAGTGAGAGAAGTGAGTAAGTCGGAGAAGCAAGTTAACATGGCGTGCTCTAAAAAGAGAAAAGTGGACCTCGAAAACAGAGCTTTAACAAAGAATGGACGGACTCGTATTTGTTCATGGTCCGTGTACGCTTTAGTCATCTGTTTTACCGTTCAGTCGATAATACGGAAATACCATGGTATTCTCGTTTTTCGTTTCAAACCAGAAAACGGAAATGGGCGGTCGTATTTCCGTTTTTGGTTCTGAATTCAAAACCGGAAAAACCACAGAACCAAAGTCAAATAACGAGCCGTATTTCGTTTTTGCAAATCCCTTTTTGTTTTTTCCGTTAAAACGAGACGCAGAGCACAACAGGTAACCCGGAAAGAAGAATATTTCAAAATAAAAGTGAAGGCAATATAATGACTGTATGCAAGAAATTCCACAGGTTCCACAGGTAACGGGTTCCACACGTAACGGGTTCCATGCGTAACGGATTCCACGGGTTCCATGCGTAACGGGTTCCCTGCATAACGGGTTCCCTGCGTAACGGGTTCCATGCGTAACGGGTTCCACGCGTAACGGGTTCCACGCGTAACGGGTTCCACGCGTAACGGGTTCCACGCGTAACGGGTTCCATGCGTAACAGGTTCCACGCGTAACGGGTTCCGCGCGTAACAGGTTCCGTGCGTAACAGATCCCACACGTAACGCGTTCCACGCGTAACGGGTTCCAAGCGTAACGGGTTCCACGCGTAACGGATTCCGTGCGTAACGGGTTCCACGCGTAACGGATTCCGTGCGTAACAGATTCCTCACGTAACGCGTTCCAAGCGTAACGGATTCCACGCGTAACGGATTCCACGCGTAACGGATTCCACGCGTAACGGGTTCCACGCGTAACGGGTTCCACGCGTAACGGGTTCCAAGCGTAACGGGTTCCACGCGTAACGGGTTCCACGCGTAACGGGTTCCTTGCGTAACAGATTCCGTGTGTAACGCTTTCCACGCGTAACGGATTCCACCTGTAACAGGTTCCACGCTTAACGGGTTCCAAGCGTAACGGGTTCCATGCGTAACAGGTTCCACGCGTAACGGGTTCCACGCGTAACGGGTTCCATGCGTAACAGGTTCCACGCGTAACGGGTTCCGCGCGTAACAGGTTCCGTGCGTAACAGATCCCACACGTAACGCGTTCCACGCGTAACGGGTTCCAAGCGTAACGGGTTCCACGCGTAACGGATTCCGTGCGTAACGGGTTCCACGCGTAACGGATTCCGTGCGTAACAGATTCCTCACGTAACGCGTTCCAAGCGTAACGGATTCCACGCGTAACGGATTCCACGCGTAACGGGTTCCACGCGTAACGGGTTCCACGCGTAACGGGTTCCAAGCGTAACGGGTTCCACGCGTAACGGGTTCCACGCGTAACGGGTTCCTTGCGTAACAGGTTCCGTGCGTAACAGATTCCGTGTGTAACGCTTTCCACGCGTAACGGATTCCACCTGTAACAGGTTCCACGCTTAACGGGTTCCAAGCGTAACGGGTTCCATGCGTAACAGGTTCCACGCGTAACGGGTTCCGCGCGTAACAGGTTCCGTGCGTAACAGATCCCACACGTAACGCGTTCCACGCGTAACGGGTTCCAAGCGTAACGGGTTCCACGCGTAACAGATTCCGTGCATAACGGGTTCCACGCGTAACGGGTTCCACGCGTAAAGGGTTCCACGCGTAACGGGTTCCACGCGTAACGGGTTCCACGCGTAACGGGTTCCACGCGTAACGGGTTCCACGCGTAACGGGTTCCACGCGTAACGGGTTCCACGCGTAACGGGTTCCACGCGTAACGGGTTCCTTGCGTAACGGGTTCTGTGCGTAACAGATTCCGTGTGTAACGCTTTCCACGCGTAACGGATTCCACCCGTAACAGGTTCCACGCTTAATGGGTTCCAAGCGTAACGGGTTCCACGCGTAACGGGTTCCACGCGTAACGGGTTCCACGCGTAACGGGTTCCACGCGTAACGGGTTCCTTGCGTAACGGGTTCCTTGCGTAACGGGTTCCGTGCGTAACAGATTCCGTGTGTACCGCTTTCCACGCGTAACGGATTCCACCCGTAACAGGTTCCACGCGTAACGGGTTCCACGCGTAACGGGTTCCTTGCGTAACGGGTTCCTTGCGTAACGGGTTCCGTGCGTAACAGATTCCGTGTGTACCGCTTTCCACGCGTAACGGATTCCACCCGTAACAGGTTCCACGCTTAACGGGTTCCAAGCGTAACGGGTTCCACGCGTAACGGGTTCCACGCGTAACGCTTTCCACGCGTAACGGATTCCATGCGTAACGGGTTCCACGCTTAACGGGTTCCAAGCGTAACGGGTTCCACGCATAACGGTTTCCGTGCGTAACGGGTTCCGTGTGTAACAGATTCCTCACGTAACGCGTTCCACACGTAACGGGTTCCACGCGTAACCAATTCTGTGCGTAACTGGTTCCGTGCGTAACAGATTGCGTGCGTAACACGTTCCACGCGTAACGGATTCCACCCGTAACAGCTTCCACGCGTAACGGGTTCCACGCCTAACGGGTTCCAAGCGTAACGGGTTCCACGCGTAACGGATTCCGTGCGTAACGGGTGCGTAAATGATGTGTACTTTCTTTATTTGATTTGACAGTTGTTGACTACACAGATACGTTACTACTACTAGACTTCTTGAATATATATACATATATATGGCACTAAGTGGCGCGAGTTAGATATTATTGTAATGTTCCGGACCTTTGCCCGAGGAGATTTTCTCAATCTGGACCTTTTGGAATTTTAATTGAAGACCCCTGGTCTATGGTAACGACACGTGTTGCTGAACTTTCGGAGGGAAAAACGCAGGAAAAATAACTAGTAACTTTTTGTAAGATATCATACGAACCGTTGTATGAGGATACCTTGACTAGCTAGCTAGCTAGCGTAGCTATGTTCCGAGCACAAATGTAACGTTTTCTTACCTGATGTGTTTTCATCCAGCGACTCATTTTATCAGACAGGAAGAGAAAGAACGAGTGAGACCCACATACAAAACACATCGTAGCTTCAGAGAGAGACGACACTTACAAGACTTTTGCATGTCGTCTTTCTAATTACATATTTTTATAGTTTTACAACAAATGCAACTTTCTTGACGTGCAAAATGATCTTCATAGTTGTATGGATCAAATTGCAACGGGATAATAAATTATTCATCTCTCACCGTTGTACCACCGAACATATCTTTCCTTAAATAAGGTCCCATCGCGGCCCACCGGAAGGGGCGGGACTTCTCCTCTCCATTAACTTCCCGCTGTGAGACATTAAAAGGGACGGCTTTCCTTTGTTTCTCTCGCCGAGTTGTCACGGCGTCTTAAACTGTAATTATTTCCAACTCATTTTTGCATAGAAACCTAATTATTCACCGAGATATAAATTAGATTCCGCATTCACGGAGGCCGCGGAGCCCCCTAAACTCCTGCTGCAGGGACGCCATTCACCGGCCGGCCTCTTTCTCTGCGGACCGCGAGATGGAGAGCGGCCACTGCAGCTGCTATTCACATCAAGCAGATAATTGTTAATGAAAAGTCATTGCGTGGCATTATGTTGTCCACAGGATCATTGTTCATTTCCCCCCTTCATCGCCATTGAGATCTATACGGCGGACCAGAGTGTTTCCCCTTTGAGTTTTGGTATTCAGGATCTGTTGCCTGGTAACTGATAAAGGGGCAAATCATCCACTGTATTGGCCAAAGATGGGCCGCAGACTGGCCCCAGCGCAACAATGCCAGGTTTGTAAAAAGGCGTTGAAACAAGTTAATGACGCTTGTTCAACAAAACATTAATGGACTTCTTCACGGTATAATATGGCATGGGATGCGACGTGAATGAGAGGGGGGGAACTTCAGCAGTGCACTTTTACAAGTTTGTGTGTTTTTTACTACTGGGAGGAGCTTGATACACACACACACACACACACACCTTTTCCCTCTCTTTGGTGCAAACTCTCATACTAGAAATGTTGTTTTCCCACTGAGGAGAAGAAACTTAAAACTACTGCAGAGAATTAACCTTTTTCTTTTTTTCCTTCTTAAATCCAGCTATTTAAATCTAATTTTCATGTTATTGAATGGGCCAGTGATTAATTGCCCATCAACATGATTTGAAAAGGGGGTGAACAGTGGAGGGTAACCGCTGCACTATAAAGTAAAAAGGACGTTGGGGAGAAAGAGGCGGCAAGTGAGAGGTGGGGCCCTGAGAGCTTTACACATTTCTGAAATTCTCCCTTTTTTTATATAATAACCTTTAAAACAGTGAGTGATATACCACCGGCTCCATTTGTTGCACAGGCTTCAACCCCCCACAAAAAAACTGCAGCCCTGTCACCCCGAGCAGAATAAAGGGAATCAAAGGATTTCTTTCCCTTAAATGGTCTAATTTTCTCCTTGAATTATGAAAGTACTGGCGAGGTAACAGCCTGTGCTCTGTACCCGACGGCTTAGCGCTTCCTAAATCCTTCCACGTGGCTCCACTAGTCCCGGCAATTAGGCCTCATTATAGCCTCATAAAGGCTCTCATTTGTGGGATTACTTAATAGACAATGAAATTTTATCGTGCAGAATTATGGAAAAATAATATTAGAGCTCGCATGGTGTGTTGAGGGCGCGCGCCACGCATCATTCCGCTTGGTTTGCTCCCCCTCTCTCTCACCCTCTCTCTTGTTTCAGACTGTTATCTGCACCATAACAACTCTGCGTCTTCCTCGCTGCGTTCACTTTATTAGAGCAATTACTGTCTGTGTGACAGACATGTTTGTTTTTTTCCATCATTACTCTGGTTGGATTTTAAAGACTTTCTAATTCTTTCAAAAGGCATGCGTTTTAACGCACACTCCAATACGCGCTCCAGTTTGCTCCATAATGAGGGGATTTTAAAAAAGAAAAGAAAAAGGAGGTGCAATAGAAACACAAACTTTGCATCCACATCAGGCCCGTTCCGCTTGTGTTTGTCTCCCCGGGGTCGGTCGGAGGAGAAAACTAACCGTCTAAACGCAGCAGAAGCCCGCGGACGGCTCACCTCCGTCTGAAGGTCCGAGGCGTTGCTTGGCGAGATGAAAGCTAAGCCCACCGGTGACCCGCCCGGGGGGGATCAAACTCGCTAATTAGCGTCACAAGATGAGGGATTAGCGCATTTCTGGAATAGCTGCCTGTTTACCCTCCGCACAGACCGGCCTTTATAAACACTTTCTAATTGAATCCTAATCGCCATCGAATGACCGCGGCCCAGACTTCTCCATCGTTCATAATTCTTTAATTGCCGCGAGCGAGAGCTGGACCAACCGGATTCAGAGAACGATCGGGCAATTAGTGCTTATGTGGTCGCGTGCACAATTCCTTAAGTCGCATTTAGGGGAAATTAATCTAAAAAAAAAAAAAAAAAAAAAAGTAGTTCTGGATAGATTCCATCATATAGCTTTTGCTTTGGAATTATTACAAAGTCACGTTAAGAATAAACACATTGTTATTGAAAAACAAATGAATATTGGAAATGTAAACAGTGAAGTTATAAGATACAAACAGATATGTTTCTGTTTCCACTGCACCTGCTACAACAGCTCATTCCAGCACATCCGATGTATTTGGTGTATTTGTTTTATATTTTTGAAGTTATGGAGGTATTTCTAAATATATTTTACAACTCAGAATTATTTTTTCAAAATCCTATGAATCCCAAATCAAACACCATGAAAACAAGCAGCATGTGTGTGGAAAAACACGTTTTTAAAGCTTTAGTTTTTGTGACATTACTTCACAAAGATGGTTCAGTTATTGTGTCTGCTGAATTTACGTAGTTCATTAGGACATATATAAATGTAAATATTTAATGTGTCTGGTTATATTATTCTAGTGCACAAGACTTTCCTAAATTCGGGGATGAAAAGAAAAAAGAGAAAAATCTGCAAGTTGTGATTGGAGGCCCAGGGAGACATCACGTGGTTTGGATCGCTGACAGTGTAAACCCTTCGGAGCCGGGTGCGCACGTGGGTGACGCTGCAGGGCCAGCCCTCTTCGGGGTCCCTTTTGTTGAACCATCAAACATAAGCACCTTTGGAGATCCCGAGGGGGTTCAGATGAGAAACGGCCATCATCTTGAGAGCGGAGAGATCACTTTCACTTATCAGCGGCGCAGCCATGTCGAGGTCTTTTTACGTCGATTCTTTAATAATCAAAGATGCGGTTCGACCCGGACCGGTGGAGCATCCGGGACAGGACTTCCTCATCCCTATCAGCATGCACTCTCCAAGCGTCATGACGCTCAACGCTCCGATGTGCCCGTCCAGGAAGACGGGGACCTTCTGCGTCTGCCCGCTGTGCGTCACGTCCCACCTCCACTCTTCCCGCGGCGGCATTCCCATGCTGAAGAGTCAGTTTCCGGGCGTGGAGGCACAGTACTGTCACAGGATAGCGCATCAGCAGTCTCCTGCACTCGCGCACCCGGGACACACACCTGTCTGCACGCCCACGTTCAGCGTCACAGACCCGAGGAGATACCACTGTCTTTCTATTGGTAAGCCACCTGTTCGATAGCTACACGTTCAGTTAGTTGTAAACTAAACGCTCGGCTTTTACGCACAAGGATTTACGCGCGATGTTTTGTGCCATTTGCATCTGATTTTAGTTTTTTGTGATAATAAAAAGCTAAACGTCTGACTGTATATTTGTGTTCCTCCAACAGGCGCCTCAGACAACAGCCACATACAGAATGGCAAGAGGATGCGCACGGCGTTCACGAGCACGCAACTCCTGGAACTTGAGAGGGAGTTTTCCACGAACATGTATCTCTCCAGACTCAGGAGAATCGAAATCGCCACGTACTTGAGCCTGTCGGAGAAGCAAGTGAAGATCTGGTTTCAGAACCGCAGGGTGAAGCACAAGAAGGAGGGCAAAGCCACCCAGAGGAGCGCGCACAGCAGCGGCTGCAAGTGCACGAGCGGCCTCACGGACTACTCGAGGTCGGAGGACGAGGAGTCTCTGTCTCCGGCCTCTGCGTCTGAGGAGAAAGAGGTGTCACCCATCTGAGAGCGACCAGACCCCCGCTGCTGCCTGGCACTTTTATGGGCATCAGGTTACCTCTTGGCCCCCCCAGAAAAAAACATCCTGCATGAAAACTGAAGTGTTTAAAATATCCGTTTCATGTGTATCCTGCTTCTAAATGTAAAAAATGAATGAAATGTGAATACGTGTTTTAACGCTGTGGTGAAATCTCGGGAAACATGACCTACTGTGTGCCGTAACGATGACGTGTTTTGACCCCTTTCCGGGTTCTAGCCTACAAACCCGGGTCTAGCTCACATAACCCCAGTAAGTGTTTGTAACCATCGCCCGATGAAAAGCCCTTATAGACACAGCACAGGCCGAACCTGTGGAACTGTACGCAACCATTTGTAAACTATGTATAATGTGTATTTATTGTAATAAACATGACGAGTTGACCTAAAAAGTTGTCAGTGTATTCATTTGACAGATGAAGGATCTAAAACCACTAATATTCTAATCATTAGGAATTTGACAAAAATATATATAATTAAATTTGTTTTTGCATCACTGCAAGTTGAGAGACTTCAATTAAAACGAAGCACATAAATAAAGGTTCTTCATGATTGCATTTGAAATTAAATACTCTGCAAAAGACTATGAGGCATTATTATTAGGATTATTATCAATTTATCATGACGCATTCATTACCAGGAAGCACTGGTCCTATAGTTGTCGAGATATACTGTGAAAAACGTAAATATGCAACACCTTTTAAAATTATGAAAACACAACTCCATCTTTAAAAACTGACAGTTATTAATTTATATATGAGCCTTCCACTCAGCACTTATTGTATTCGTATTAGTTTGTTTCTGCACTGTACTTTTGCTCTGGTTTATGCTCTTAGATGCTTGTTTAAAAAAGGAGATGCACTTATGACTTCTGGTGACTAGTTATCTTGAATACCGATGTTGAATACACTTATTGTAAGTCGCTTTGGATAAAAGCGTCTGCTAAATGACTGTAATGTAATGTGATATATATTATACATTGCTACTTTTTTTGGCCACTCGTGCGTAAAAGCGGAGGAGTTTTAAACATTAAGAGCAGTTATAACTTCCACTAGAGACTTAACGACAAACCATTTCCATCAATGGACAGCTATTATTATTATTATCATTATTAAGCTGTCATTATGGTTTGTATTCATTTCGAAACAATATTTAACACAGCTCCAAGTGTAGCTGTAATGTCTCCTTAGGTCGGCCCACAAAAAGGGTACCCAATAACGCCCCCATGGGGAGCAGCCAATACTCCCCATTAATGTTCACTTTTGAAAAGATTTGCGCCGTCCAAAGGGAGTTTAATTGCGTTTTTCGGTCCCACGTCGGTTGATTATCTCTCGTGGCTCGAGAGAGAGAGAAAAAAGCCCAGAGAACGGGGGATATATAGAAGTGGGCAAAGGGCTTTGACAGGTTAGATTGTCCTGCCTTGGGACCCGCATTTAGCCTGGAGACCCCCCGACGGCTTGTGCGCTCAGAGCGCTTTGAGAGACAGCGACAGGGTTCCTCCGAGCGACAGAGGACGATTTAGTCACTGTTTCATTAGGCACTATTTGAACCTTTCAACTTATGGTGAATTAAAAGGGGGTAAGGGGGGGGGGGGGGGGCACATGGACTCGAATGGGAAAAGACTCCGAGGGGGGGATTACGTGGGAGGGGCCGCTGGAAAATTAGCGGACGCCTAATTTAACTCGTTTCTGGCAGAGTTTGGGATACATTCCTAATTGAGAGGGGAAGCAGGTGAAGTTTTTTTGGGGTCCCACGCGGACCCATTCAGAGCGGGGAATAAATGGTCCCCTTTCACAAACCCGCTGGTGATCGTATATTATTTTGGGGGGGAGCCACCTAATGAATATATATTGAACTTCCTATTAATCGAATTAGAGCTCCCTTGCAGGTGTGAAACACCAACGCAGCGCGGACTGTCCCTCCCCTCCTCAGCCCCATCAGGACGCGACCTCGCGCCTCTTTAAATGGCGCTGGAGCTCATTCATGAGAGTGGATCTATTCGTCCCCAAACTTTCTAACTTCTGATCACATTTATCAAACACAAACCGCTCAAAATAAATAGAAATAACGCAAAAGCAAAGTGTGCGCGAGATGTGAAATGTCAGATGAAAGAGGCGCTGCACAGAGACCTCGCGCGCTCTCTCTCGTCAGGGCCTCGGACCAACCATTGAAAATGTGGCAATTACGCATGACAAAAGACAATTAATAAGAGGCGCTTTTCAGCCGGTTGCAGCTGCTGTCTCATGCGGAGAGATGGAGGCTGGAAGAAGCTGAAGTGCCGGTGTGGAAAGAGAGGGGAAATAAAGTTGTCTCTTTTTTTTCTCCCCCCTAAAGAGACGTTCCACTTTACTAATGAACCAACACGTATGAGATGTGGATCAGGAAGATCTGTCTTCTGAATCGTGGAAATCAGAACAGAATGAACTAAATTTCCCGAGAGCCAAGAGGCCAGATTTGACCTGCACGTTGCTGTTTATCGAGAAACAGGTTTCATCGTTTGGGGACCAAACTAATGTGTGACATTTGATTTGTAGGTTTGGGGAGACCGGGGTCGGTGACACACCTTTCACTCATGTCAGAATATTCATAAGTTTCAGGTCTCAGTTATTAAATAAGCATTGTTTACACAGATGTTTTTGGGGGGTTTGGTTGGTCTTAATTTGCTTTAAATGAGTTAGAAATTAAAATGAAGCAACCAATAGAAACTGAATGTTTAATTCAAACAAGAGCAGAAAACATGACGACTTAATGGAACAGCTGCAACATTTTTAAAACCAAGCAACAACTTTTAAGCGATGTATCAGTAGGAGTGTCTAATTATTCTGGTCACTGACCATTCAAAAATAATAATTAACAATATAAACATTTGTAATCTTTCAACATAGTTTTTAGTCTCAAATACATTAAGTTACATTAATACTGAAGTAGCGTGTTACCAAGACAACTTTATTATACGTTTAGTCCACAGACTAGTTTCACTCAACATGTTGGATGAGTGGAGGTCAAGAGAGCAAATATTTAGGTATTATCATATTTTTGTTTCTGTGACCAGAACATAGCTGCATGCCAACCAACCCCTGTCTCCCCCTGTGTGTGTGTGTGTGTGTGTGTGTGTGTGTGTGTGTGTGTGTGTGTGTGTGTGTGTGTGTGTGTGTGTGTGTGTGTGTGTGTGTGTGTGTGTGTGTGTGTGTGTGTGTGTGTGTGTGTGAGGGTTGTTAGTTGATCATATGGTCACCATTTCAAAGTAAAAGTCAAGTAAACGTGAACCTTTGCAGAAACCATGCAGGTCAGATTCATTCATAAACAGGGAGGAGTATTACTATTTATTTATTTTTTGTTTGGATAATTTGTATTTATTCAACTTGTTTTTGATATGATTGGACACAGAAATGTGTTTATGGTTTTTTGCTTCCACTTGTTTATTTTTGATCTGTTCAGATATGAACACAGTTTGTGTCTAAATCTGTTGAAGCTGGTCCAAGTGAAATATGAATCTAAGCATGTTATGACACTTGTATTAATTATTTAATTTGATATGTAGGACTGTTTATAAAAACTCACCAGGAGCCCGTTGAGCTGCTCTCCGGTCCTCGATGCTTCATGGAGGTCAATGCTCCTGAAAACAAAAATAATATTTATTTATTTATTGTTTCTTTAGAGATGAATCGATACGAGTCAGTGAAGCTTTGACTGAGAGGAGAACATTTCAGCACAATGGACAGCTCCTACCAGGACCACAGACAGACAGACAGACAGATAAAGAGACAGACAGACAGACAGACAGACAGACACAGAGATAAACAGACAGATAGACAGACAGACAGACAGACAGACAGACAGACAGACAGACAGACAGATAAACAGACAGACAGACAGACAGACAGATAGACAGATAGACAGACAGATAAACAGACAGACAGACAGACAGACAGATAAAGAGACAGACAGACAGACAGACACAGAGATAAACAGACAGATAGACAGACAGACAGACAGACAGACAGACAGACAGACAGAAAGATAGACAGACAGATAGACAAACAGACAGATAAAGAGACAGACAGACAGACAGACAGACGGAGGATTCCTCCTCCTCTCATGTTGTATGTTAACGTGTAATCAAACCGGTATGTTGGATGAACTCTGAATCACAGACTTTAAAGTCACAGATTGACAGAAATACATCAATAATGGTTCATATTTGGCCTGAAGAACAACTTTTAGACAACAACAAAAACTGTCTGAGCTCCAACCAAATGCTCACACGTTTAAGGAGCATCCTAAACACAGAGGCGTGTCAGATGTTCTTACTGCCGGATTCAGGGCCCATGTTTTGACACAGGAAGGACGAAGCGTGAGCCGAAATGATCTTATTCACGCTCAATTTGTTCGATTTTAAACGTCTGTTTGATAAATCTCCTTTGAACGTATAATCTACTTATTTGGACACAGATTGATGTTTTTATTTTTCAAAAGCCCCCTGGTGGACAGCCAGAGTCACCAGGAAGGAGATGTTGGTGAAGAGCAGTGTGTTTGTTTAAGCGGTGATGTGGAAACATTGGGACTGACTGAGAGGAGTTTAAAGAGATGTTTAGTTCAATTACAGACATTTAGAAGACACTACAGGTGAATAGGGTCAACACATTAACTCATAGATATCACCATGAAACTTCACCAGTTCATTACTCACATTAAGATCATTATTTATTGTATTACAAGATGTTTAAATATGCAAATGAGGCATTATCTAATGCTAACTTTTGGTGAATTTAGGAGAAATCTACAGACGCAAATAGACAAAGTAGTAAAATAAATGTTTTATTTCCTCTGACAGAAGACGAGTTGTTCAAAACTGATCAGTGATGAAAAACAGTGTTTTTGCCTCGTCATCTTAGACAAGAACACAACTGTCATGACTCAGCGAACCTCTCAGTGATATTTAGTTGGAGGTTCAGCATAATAAGTCATTATGTTCAACAGGAACTCTGTGGTGTTTTAAAGTGTGTGTGGAGGCACATATTACATATTTGCCCTTCATCATGCTGGATGTAATGAAAACAACAAGAAGAAGAATGTGAATACATGTTGGCCTCAAAAGTTCTACTGGACCTCAAGCTAATTTAAATTAGAGGGGGGGGGGGGGGGGGTCAGAAAAAAGGTGTTAAAATCCATAACAGTGAGAACCATAAACCGGTTTCAGGTTAGCTTTGCTGAGATCCTTTGTTTTAGAGAACAAGGACACTGTTCTTGTTCTTTTGGGCAACATGTGGAAGTAATTGCAACAAACGGCTGCATGGGAGGGGGGGGGGGGGGGGGGATCCTCGGCCCGGGGCTCTGCTAATGCAGAGACACACCGGTCTGATGCCCCTCTTCTCTGCCCACAGATAGGTGATTCATAGCGGCCCTTTATTCTCCTGCTGCCTGGCAGGAGAGCCCCGGGGTGTCCGTAAAGTAAAGAGAGAGATAATACTGATAATAATGGCTGTGGAGCAGGACTCGGTAAACACCTGACGGTCACATGTGTGCGTCACATTCTGAGGAAAAAGAAGAAATACCCGGATGGTGTCATTTCTTTCAATGGAATTCTCAAGAACAATAACACAGGGAGAAGTGTGTGTGTGTGTGTGTGTGTGTGTGTGAGGGTCTGGCTCGCGCTGTGATGGTGTTGGAGCGCCCTCTATATGAGTGCAGCGCTCCACTGTTCCCACTTTGTGACTGATGCGCTACAAGAAACTGGCTGAGCTGCCGTGCATCTTGCAGGAGGGGGGGGGGGGGGGGGGGGGTTCACGAAAAGAGCACATTTGCATTGTAATGTGGTGACCCCGCTCGTTATAAATTACGTATAAACAGTTTGCACTCACAAAACAAGAACTTAAGAAAAGTAGCAGCACCAGTTCAGACCTACTTTGGTCTCACAAAAAAGTTATTGCACCCAAATTATATAAGAAAAAGAAAAACATTAAAACGCTGTTCTTCTCCTCGTGTCTCCGGGATATTCGTCTGCAGATCCCCCCCTAAAAAAAAGACTCTTATTTTGAAAAGAGGTCCAGCGCTGTAAAAGGGGGAGAGGAGAAGGAGGGGTGTCATTTCCTGAGAGTTATTTACTTTGAGCCAGATGATTACTTTTTTTTCTCTCGGAGGGAGGGAGAAGGGAGGGAGGAGGGGAGGGAGGAGGACTGTAACATTGAATCAGTTACAGGTCGCTTAGCTGGAGCGCAGTTGCGAGGACGGTCGCGGATGCGGACAGAGGGTCGCACATATGCTCTCGCAGCGCCGGATCTCTGAGGATTACAGCCGCTGCAACAAAAAAAAAAAGGACCCTCGCTGCGCTTTGGAGCGAGCGATTCACAGAGTGGATGTACTAAAGGAATACAAAGAGGGGATTTACTGAAAGGTAATTGAGAGGTTGCCGGGATCCAAAAGATGATTGAAACTCATTTTTTTATCAGTCTCTTAAAAAGAAAAAAGTGGTTTTTTTTCTTAATGGAATAACGCGCGAGGAATGCATCATAAATTAATACTCTAGAAAGTCGCATAGGAGTTTAATTGCAGACTTAATTAGTTTATCCAATTATGAGGTAAAAGGTCTGTTCTTAAAACAAACAAAAACGTTTCTTTAAAAGTTATATTCGCTGATATGGGTTTGCACTGCCGCCCTGCAAGTTTTTGCATGCAACTTTTATATTCTTTTAGACTTTACATTATTTTTTTTGGGGGGGGGGGGGGGTTACCATATGGTCGCGCCCCTGGACGCCGAGCAGTGAGATGCCGCTGACGGATGAAACGCGCTCGGTTTCGGGCCCTCGCACAGCTGGAGGTGTCCCCTCGAAGACGTGACCGTTTGTGGGACGCCGCCCGGCATGTAATGAGGAACACATTGGGAGTTGTACATCGCATCATTGGGTTGTTTTCTTCTTTTTCTCGTGGAATGTGAGGAATTAAAATAAAATAAATACTCGGCACTGCAAATGAGTCCGACTGTGGGATCCAGAGCTGCAGCTGAGTGGATCCAAGAGGAGGAGGAGGAGGAGGAGGAGGAGGAGGAGGAGGAGGAGGAGGAGGAGGAGGAGGAGGAGGAGGAGGAGGAGGAGGAGAAGAGCGTTTTGGAGCCAGGGACGCATTCCTCATTAACCACCTACCCCGCTGTGTCACCCGAGGAATACTGATTGTGCTCAAAAGTGCTCTAATATATAGAAAAGAAAAGAGAAATTCTAAACGTTTCTTTCATTTTTATTGCACATGTTGTCGTTTTAATTATCTTAAAAAAAGTTTCCATGGAAATCAAACTTTTCTTGACGCGGGACTGAAGTGAACCGTATCCCTCTCTGCAGGGGGGCAGAAAGTTGAGACGAGCCTTATCAGCTGTTAGTCAAATGAATGCAGAGCGATTCATTTACTGTCTGCCACATTTTGTGGAGTCGCTTGTCTGGGAGCAGGAGGCGTAAAAGAAGATCCGGACATACAGGCAGCCAGGCTCGGTTAGATTTACGTGCGGCGGCTGGAGGATCCTCCACAAAAAAAAAGAAATTGTTTGAGACGAGGCTGTTTTTTTGTGTCAGTTGATGTGCTTTTTGTGGTTACGGTTTGGGTCCGCTGATCATAGAGTCACAGAAACCAAAGGTTGGATGATTTTAGGAAGTTTCGGATGAGCCACTGCGACAGCTTTGCAAGTTAGGGGCCAAAAGTTTTAGTGTTTCGGGAAAAAAAACGGAATATCCACAGAGAGAAAAAGAGTAACAAATATAAACTAAGTAACTCCTGAAGCAGAGATGGCTTGAATGGTGTTTTTTTTGTTAAGATATTTAAAACAGTTTAGACGCGTTTTCTTTTAGTGAGTGCCTCTCAAACTGTGTGGCCCCTGACTGAACACCCTGATCCAGGATCAGACAGACAGGCACACGGGGGGGGGGGGATGTCTGCTGGTGAGCTGCGTGACCAAACCGAACCTGGCAGCCTCTGTGAGACGAGTATAAAGTCTTAATTAAGGCTCCTTTAGACATTTTATTTGAAAAATATGTTTGAGCCAAACAAGAAAAAAAAGACAGTTTGCATGTGCGTGTTTTAGGTTTAGCAATGTAAGTCAAAGCTTTGAAAAGCGGATATGTTCTTCAAATCAGGCGAAAAGAACAAGTCGACTGTTCAAACTGGAGCTGATTAGATTCAGAGGTTGATGCTGTTAAAATGTGGACTGTGTCGCCCTCCAGCGACCGTCTTTATGTTCACTAGCAGCGCATCCTGTCTTCTCATCTACAGCACAGGAATTCAAACGTCTTGTTATCTTCATCCTACAAACAATAATAATAATCCACGTAATCCTGTGGTACAGTCCAGATTATTACTGTTTCAGTACTGCAGTGATGTGGGATACCACAAGCCGAATCCCCCCAAATTCACTCTATACATCTTTATGGGTTAATTAAAGCAAGAAGTCAATAAGAAATTGATTTATTGATTACATCGTAATTGTTAAAGAAGCCCAGTCTTGTTCTGTAGGCCACTGAGGTGTCGTTCCCTCTGGAATGACCTGGCTGACGCGCTAGTGTGGGGCGTCTAGATTACCTTTGAGGTACATATTCACTGACCAGTTTGTTGTATGAAAGTTAGTTTATTTGTCTTTGTTTCTTCCGAAATTAAACGCACCAGTTGTATGTCTCTGGAAACTGTTACCGTAACGCGTAAAGCGGTCAAAAACCCTTCCGGGGTCAAACACCTGACAACACCAGTGATTTACATAGCTATATAGCCGGAGCACAGGACAACAGTATAGCGCCACCCAATGTATACACAGAGAATAACACCACCATATTTGGCTCTAACAGTAATGTTATATACTTGTTTAGAACGTGGAGACAGTGGTATTATATATACAAAAGTGTTTGTTGACTAAATAAGTCGCCTTTCTGTCTTTAAAGGCTACAACATCCATGATCATGGATGGGGTAAAGACGTGGGTCGTCTTTGGGGGTTTCCTGGTGGTGCTGGTTTCAGGTAAGTTCTAAAAAGAAAAATAATAATAATAATAATAATACAAAATATATATATATGAAAAGAAAAACATATATATATACATATATATGTGTGTGTATATATATATATGTATATATAGATAGTAGGCTAATATACATAATATAGTTTTTTTTGACAGTTGCTCTAATGTTTACAAAACTATCTTTCAGTTACTTCTGGTCTGTCGCCGCCTACCATCGTGTCCAACGAAGAAGAGTTCATCCTCCGGCCCAACTCCGTGTTCAACATCAGCTGCACCGGTAAAAGAAACGTCGTTTGGGCCGAACCGCTGCCGACAAACACCTTCGTGATCCCGGGATACTACACGGCGACGCTTTTCATTTTCAACGCCACCGTAGAAAACACCAACTACTACATGTGTACCTATGAGTCATTGGAGGGCGAACCGGAAGAAGACAATGAGGCGGGAATATACGTCTTCGTCCCAGGTGAACAACCGTTTTTTTCTAAAGATGGCGCCGATAGGCTAACCCGGAAGTTAGCATCACACTGGTTCCCCTCAACGTTTTGGATTATTGCAGTAAATAAGCTCCGTTTTTAAACACAGGTTTAGGATATTTACACGTTTTATTCAGTAAAGAGCACCACTTGTTATGGTTTTCTATAAACAAACTACACAACGGTTAACATCTATATGTATATATGTTATATTACTTCACGTCACCACCGCTAAGCTAGTAGTAGCTAGCGTTTAGCTTAGTGGTCTCCTTTAGCCACTTTTTAGCAACCGCCACCTTTTTAAGACACGTACAACATTTAAAAATTCACCATATGAGTATTTACTGACATATTTTAATATCGTAAAAAAATAAAAAACACTATCAGCGTTCAAAATCCTTTACTTTTTCTTTTTAGTACATACAAAGTACCATAAACGTTGTGCTGTTGCGTGCAATATGGATTTAATTGGGACATTGTCATAACATGGCACCTTAAACTTTGACCCTCTTGCTTATTTATCTGCTGCCCAAAGGATTGTGGGTCAGAATAGTCAGAAAAGCTTTGTGAAAATGCTTGTAGGAAATGTAGGAAAATCCTGGTATTTTGTGGCAAACTGCATTTGACATAATATGCATTGGGACCTATGATTGGGACATACTAAATCTTTATCCTGGCGTACTAAATAGTATGGTGGAATTGGAACGCACAGATAAGACTTTGAGACGAGTTAACTGGAAGTGTAACAATGCTGACTCATTTCTGGGTCTTAGGACTCATTCCTGCAGCACTCTAAAGTCATGGGTTTACTGTGTATGGACATTTAAAGTGAGACTAGCTAACTATCAGACCAGATGGGGCTGTAGCAGCAAAACCCAAGGGTGTGTTTTATTGTTTATGCATTCAACTTTTAATTTGTATTAGGAATAATATGTTATCTCTTCGATATTAAGCATGAAAAAGAAGCACAGTGGATTTGAAATTCTGCTTTTCAATGAAACCGAATGTGACCTCCTTCCTCTGCTTTGCACACACCTAGATCCCCAGGCTCCATTCGTCCCCGAGACCCCCGAAAACTTGGTAGTTCCCATGGACACACCGGGGGTCCCCATCTCCTGCCGGGTGTCGGACCCTTACTCTCACGTCACCCTGAGGAGCGTCCCCAGTGGAGAGGAGATGCTCGCCTACTACGACAACAAGATGGGCTTCTTTGGAAGTCTCTTGCCTGGACAGTACCAGTGTGAAACCACAGTGAACGGCCGGACGATCACGAGTGACATTTACACCGTGGAGACCGAATGTAAGTCAAGAAGATGAGGAAAACGGACATTTCATAGATTTTATGTTATATATTCAAAAATTCTAGTTTTAATGAACAACTTAGAATGAGCATGTAATTATTGTGTTTTAAAAAAGCACTGAAGTAATAGAATGCAAATTCTAAAACTGCACAGCTGGAATTAATCCCCAAGCCTGTTTACAATGAGAGGGCTGCCGGCATGAACAGATTACTGAAGGGGCCTGCTGGGTTCAGGCCCAGGGGCCCAATAGGTTAGGGGGCCCCTGGGCCAGAGCTTCTGTTTGAAGTTACTGCTAACTAATGTCTTGTTGGAAAGTCACAAAGACACTCAAAACTACCACAGAGATGCGAAACTAGCAAAGGAGACACAAAACGACCACAACAAGACAGTAAACGACAACAAACAGATGCAAACTGACCAAAAAGAGACACAGAATGACTACATAGAGATACAAAACAACTACAAGGAGACGCTAAACGGCCAAAAGGAGACGCAAAACAGCTTCAATAACAACTGCAAAACTTCAATAAGCGACGTAAAACAACCAAAAAGAGACACAAAACGACTACAACAAGACACAAAAAGACCAAAAATATGTCTCTTTGAATCTGTGGCTCTTGTTCTTATATAGGAGAGGTGGTGGGGGCCTTTTACACTTCGGTATCCAGGGGCCCATTGTCTCATAATTCGTCCATGGCTGCTGGGTGATCTCACTGCATGAGAGCTGTGACATTATGTGATTATCACAGAGGGAGATGACTTAACACGTCTGCTTTCACTCCGTGTGTGTGTGTCGGTGACGAATGAGCTCTTGGTAATCAATCTGTCACTATGTTGGGAGCTGTGAGGTGACGGTGCTGATATCTGCTCTCTGGTGGTCCCTTTAGCCCCCGAGGAGGTGGAGGATTTTGACGTGGAGGTGAAAGCCAGCGGGGAGACGGTGAGAGCCGGGCAGCCCTTCAACGTCACATGTGTCGCTCCCACCGGATTCAACTTTCATCAGCAGTGGCTGCATCCGAAAAAACAGGCAAGATGCAGCCCTTTTTCCCTTTTTTTGTTTTGTTTTTAAGTTTCAATTGCGTCTCCTCTATGGCTTCATCCATAATAAGCTTTACCTTCTCAGCCTTTCTTGCCCCATTTCCTTCAACCCGTTGTCACATTTCCATGTCGTTTCCTCACCACAGCAGCACCGAGCCTTAAATTAGCGAATAATGTTTTTTTGCCCTGAACCCGCTGGTGGAATATAGCTCTGAGGACGGCCCTTAGTGGTTACAAAGTATGTGTTAGGAAAGCAGCGACCGAATGTTGTGTCTTCATCTCGAGGACGGGCGGCCAAACGGCTCCTGCTGCAGTTAACCCCGTACGCAAGACGCTGACAGGAAGTTGTGGACAAATGGCTCGAGGGGAGCCGGCAGTTCAAAAGAAGTAAAAAAAAGAAGAGGGTTGTAAATCCTTTGACCCCATTGACCGTCAGACTTGTAGGACAGATGCTGTCTCCACATGACAGCCAGCTAAACAATTAGTGCTTTTTGAAGTGTCCGCTGAATGATGTGCATGTGCAACATTGTTTATATTCATATCCAGATTCATAATTCATCGTCTTGTTTCTCTGCATTGGGATTCCTCTAAGTCCTTTTCCAGAGTCCGGGAACGCTGGACTCCTGGTTTTGGACTCAGTCGCAATTACAGGCTTTGTAAGCGGCTCTGTGATCCTGATTTATCTGCTATAGCCGAGCAAGTGTTTTAACCATTAGTCCTAAGCAGCACGACGCAACGGATCCCAGAGCTGTAAAACTCTACTATCTTATTACAGAGGTTTCTTTGTGGGTCTCATGTGTTGTTGTCCTGTTTCTTAAAGGCCGTGGACGCAGTTCAGATGAAGCAGACTCTTCCTGACCGGGTCGTCTACACGCTCAGCGTCCCACAAGCCACCTCTCAGGACAGCGGCGCCTACGAGTGCTCCGTCACCGAGGAGATCAGCGGCGAGGTCCGAGTCAGCAGCGTGGCCGTCACCGTCTTCGGTAAGCCTTTTGTTCCCCGGATACCTTTTTTTTTTAATGAGTTCTCAGCCAAACTCACGCCACCCACTTAATCCGAATGTAACATCATCGTCATCCAGTTGAATTCGTCCACAAGGTGCGTTTAGTTTCATGGTGTGTGTAAGTCATTTTCTGCCATCCGACTGTAAAGCTTCACCTCTGCTTTCAACATCAGCTACTGTGTTTTATGGGATGGCTCCAGCAGATGTGTGTGTCAGGCCTCCACCCGTCCTCCCTCCGCTGTGCTGCACCTCTCACTCATTCAGAATCGAACCCTTTCACCCATTTTCATCCATTTATTTTCTCTGCTGCTCTCTTCAGAGGAGAATTCCTTCGTGGCGCTGGACCACAGTGGGATTCTGGCCACGGAGTTCGTCAGCCTTTTGGAGGAGACGGAGTTCACCATCCTCATCGACGGCTACCCGGCCCCCAAAGTGTCTTGGCTGAAAGACGGCAGAGACATGTCGCAGAGCTACTACGTCCTCGCCAAGACGAGCCACCTGGAGGGGAATCGGTGAGAATAAAGCCTGTGATTCGTTAATGTGTCGATGGATGAGGCTCTGACAGTTTCAGCTCTGACAGCGATTAAGACGTTTAAAGGAATCATTTTGGGAAATTATATCTGGTTTGTTTGCCGAGTTTGATGAGAAGATACTGATTTCTGTACGATAAATGTGAAGCTGGAGCCGGGAGATTTTTAATGCAGCAAGAAATTGGTCAAAACATAAACAGGAAAACTAAATTTGGTGTATAATGTGTAAAGTATATAAACATAGAGTTGAATTAAATAGATCTAATTCTAAGTAATAAAGGATTAATAACATTAGTGAGCTAGTAGATCTTTAGTCACAGAGCCTGGCTAGCTGTCTCCTCCTGTTTCCAGTCTTTATGCTAAGCTAAGCTAACCGCCTTCATATTTACCGTCCCTGCGTGGAAGCATCAGTAGATAAAATGTATTTATAATAAATACTTGCAAATTTTTCTCCCAGGTATCAAAGCGTTCTGAGATTACGACAGCCTCTGGGTAAAGACGACGGGAACTACACCATCACAGCTCTCAGTGGGTCTCGCTCTGCTCAGTTCTCCTTCAGCCTCAAAGTGAAAGGTAAGACAAGGACAGACAGATCTACAGACAGACAGATCTATAGACAGACAGACAGATCTATAGACAGACAGACAGATCTATAGACAGACAGATCTATAGACAGACAGACAGACAGATCTATAGACAGACAGACAGATATATAGACAGACAGACGACAGACAGAAGGGGGGAGGGATGGATAGACAAGAAGATAGATGGAGAGACAGGTATAGGACAGACAGACAGACAGATAGATGATAGATGGATAGTCAGACAGGTAAACAGACAGGTAGATGGATGAATAGATGGCTCAAATATTCACATGAATAAAAACATAGTATTTCAAGCAAAGCATCATTTCAGTTACATTTGAATATCACCACGCGATATTATTTTATTTTAAGGTGGTCCTTGAAAATGTTTTCCCGATCACAAATGTGGCTCAGCAGATAGAGAACCCCAGAGGATTTTGTGATGACTGAGCTCTGCACACTGTCTCTTCTTTCAGCCCCCACCGCTCTGATGTTCCCTCCGTCCTCCGCCCCCGTGCTGCTGCCTCAGGCGGAGGAGCTGGTGGTGCTCCTCCACACCCCCTTCACCTTGACCTGTCGGGGAGAGGCCAAACTCGCCTGGAGGACGCCGATCGGCGTGCTCGAGCAAGCGCGGGAGGACAACAGCGGCCTGTTCGTCACCACCGTCACAGTGGACAGCGCCACGGCGATGCACACTGGCTACTACACCTGCTTCTACAGCCGAAACACCACAGAGGACATGGAGGACAGCAGCATCTACATCTATGTGCCAGGTACACAGCAGCCTGGAGCTTTTGTCTATTTGTTTTCTATGCAATGCTTTGTATTATCTGGTCTGAGAAACTTCTTTTACTCCAGATCCAGATGTTCCCTTTGTGCCGTCGCTGGTGCCCTTTGGCAACCACGTCCTGTCCGACCACGAGGACATGGAGATCCAGTGCCGCGTGTCTGATCCCAGTGCTAACGTGACTCTGGTCAACGTGGACACCCAGCAGCCCGTTAGCAGCGTTTACGACAGCAAGAGGGGCGCTTTGGGAGTGTTCACCGCTGGGACCTACGTCTGCAAGGCTCTCATAAACGGGGAGGAACACTACAGCGGGGAATACATCGTCCACGGCTGGGCAGGTGCTTCACCCTTCAGATATCTAACCAGCTCCGTGCTTTCTTTCTTTTATTTTTCACACATGTTGCTAATGTTAATTGTTGCATCTCAGGTGGCGCCGCGCTGCATGTTGAGCTGACGGCCAAGCGGACCGCTCTGCTGGTGGGAGACGCCATCACCGTCACCTGTCTGGCTCGGGGATCTGAGATTCTAGAGGACCACTGGAAATACCCCGGAAAACTGGTGAGGACACAAGTCGTCCTATGCAGCACAAAAACAGATTTAAAATGAGTGTGTTTGGGTTCAGTCTCCCAAAAGTCCTACTGCTGGGTGGTTTGAAACTCAAATAACGTTGTTTTCAGTGACAATTATTTTTCTCAATTAATCGATCGTCATTTGGTGTCACAAAAGTATGAAAAACGTGTTTTCCCAAATCCCAAGATGATGTCTTTTTTTTTTTCCACAACTAAAAAAACATTCAGTTTACTGTCACAGAGGAGGAAAGAAACTAGAAAATATTTACATATAAGAAGCTGGAATCAGAGAATTCTTACTTTTTTTCTTAAAAAAATGACTCAAACCGATTAATCGACTTTTCGATCAGGTTGTTTGGTCTATAAAATGTCCAAAAATTATGAGAAATGGTGTTTTTCCAAAGCCCAAGATGAATTGGTTGATAAAGTTGACATCCTCAAATGTCTTGTTTTGTCCACAACTCAAAGATATTCAGAGAGAGGAAACCAACCAATCGATCGAAAGCTCAACGTTCCTGATGTTCCTTTTTGTTTGACAGGCTAATCGTGGAATCAAAACCGTGCACGAGAACAAGAGGGATCAGGAGATCCGTTACACCCTGACGATCCCGCAGGCCTCAACCAAAGACAGCGGCATCTACTCGTGCTCCATCACCGATATCATCAGCAACGAGAGCCAGACGAAGGAACTGGCCATTCGAGTTTTTGGTACGAAAACTGTTATTTTATTTACTTCGAGTTCTTTCATAAATTCTCTCTGAATGAGCGCTGATTGTCCGTCGGCCTCTTTCCTAACAGCGAGTGAGTTCCTGTCCGTCTGGCCGGAGTTCAGAGAATATGAATCGGCGGAGCTGGACGAGGTCCGGGAGTTCAGGGCCGAAATCAGCTCCTTCCCCACCGCTCACGTCACCTGGCTCAAGGACGGCATCCCGCTCAGCGACGTGACGGCGGAGATCTCCACCAGCCTCCGGCAGCTCAGCGAGACCAGGTGAGCCTCCCACACGAGGTCGACTAATGACGAGTTCCCACACGTCAAACAGGCCTCTCATTAGGACTCGGTGTGACTGTGAACCTCCACGACTGTTGTGTTTAAATTGCAGTCTCTGGTTTGTGTCGCTCTGTTTAGCTACACGGGTGTTCTCACCCTGATCCGGGCCAAGGAGGAGGACAGCGGGAACTACACCATGCGGGTGGAGAACGGAGACCAAAGACGAGACGTCGTATTTATCCTGGAGGTGAAAGGTCAGAATGCCCCTTTATGTCCTTAGTCTTTTTTCTGCTGCAGTTCTTTTAAAATGTTGTATTTTCTTATGTACTGATGTATATGTGCATGTTGCAAATATGGGAACTGATTTTTAAGTTTTTGGACAAAACTAAGGTTCGACAAAGATAAGGCCTGCAGTGAAGTTAGGGGGCGAGGGAAGACATTCTGATTGGCTGAAAAATGCTCATTGTGGTGTAATCGAGTGTCCGGCTTCTGGAGAATATACTCTGCTGATGTTTATGTCCATCTTGTTTTATTGCAAAGCACTTTGTGCTGCATGTCTTGTATGAAAGTGTCACATAAAGAAAAGACTAGGTCCCAAACACATACACACTGGAAGCATGAGGATGATTAAAAGGTGATTTTTATTAAAGTAAACGTCCAAACAAAACTTCCATAAGAGGTGAGGCCGTTAAGTCCAAAAGCAATCGGAAGATAAACAAAAAAAACTGAAAATCCAAATTCTAGAAATGAACAAAATGACAAATTAAACAGCATCATGTACACCGGGATAAATAGTACAAAGGTACGAAGGATGCAGACAAACTGACGACCTACAGACAAAAGACGGGACTGTAAATACACAAGAAACTAATGAAGACAACTCAATGGTGGAAGAAACATGAGGGGAACAGAGCTGACGAGACACAAGAGGCAGGGAACTTCAAAATAAAACAGGAAACAAACTAAACAAAAACCCAAGATCATGACAGAAAGGTGCTTTATAAATTAAGTGTATTACTAAATGAACATCATGCTGCATTGAAGAAGACTTGAAACTAGAGATTGAGACCATAAACTCATGTTTACAATGTTTACTGAGGTAATAAATCAAGAGAGAAGTAGAGTCATTTTCTCATAGACTTCTATACAACCAGAGGAGTCGCCCCCTGGTGGACAGTAGAGAGAATGCAGTTTACACACACGTTGCAAAGCTTACCCCCCTGATGTCGGACTATGTTACAGTACCTGCAGTCATTGTGGACCTGATGGACATCCACCACGGCTCAGCCACCGGCCAGTCTGTGGTGTGCATCACCAGAGGGCAGCCCACTCCGGTGGTGGAGTGGTTCGTCTGCAAGAACATCAAACAGTAAGTTTCTTCTTTAGCGCGACAGCCAACAGCGATGCTTGGATCAGCCGTGACACTTTGATTGACGTCATGTCTCTCGTTTTGTTGTTTAAGTTGTGCCAACGACTCGGCGGCCTGGGTGCCGCTCCCCGCCAACTCCACGGAGGTCACGATGGACTCGCACGTCGACGAGGAAAGCAACCTGGAGAGCCACGTCATGTTTGGTCACCTGGAGAGCACGCTGGCGGTGCGCTGCCAGGCCAGGAACGAAATGGGCATCGTCAGCAGGGAGGTCAAACTGGTGTCCAATGGTAAGGACACACACACACACACACACACACACTTGTCATTTGATGTTTGTTGTTGTTGTGGAGTTGCTTCCGTTTGTGACACTCAGAGTGCGACAGCGTCACAGCAGCTGTCAGATGATGAGTTTGTGGCGAGACAGCTGATAGGAGGCTCTTATTGTGAAGGCTAATTCAGGAAAGCAAGAGATCGTTAGGCCATTTGTTCCTTCCAGACGAGCTTTACACCCCCATCCTCACCCACTCCCCCTAGACCAGCCCCTGACCCCTCCCCCACTTCCATGTTTTCTCCCCAGCATACCTTTTGGTCCCAGTAAACTGGACATCGTCTGGATTTCATTGTTTCTTAACCCTGACAGACGACATTTGTTGTGCTACACGTGTTTCATTTTGTCACGACGACGGACATCATGTCATGTGATGGACCATGTTAACACGTGTGACCCCTCCCCCCCCCCCCCGGCTCTCCTCCTGAACAGGCCCTCACCCAGAGCTGACTGTAGCTGCTGCTGTGCTGGTGCTGCTGGTCATTGTCATCATCTCACTCATTGTCTTGGTTATTATCTGGAAACAGGTACTGTTGGCACCATTATGCATTCATTCTCACGTGTTCATCTGTTCTTCTGCACTTGTTTATGTATTTGGGGAAATTTTGTTTAGCCCGACAAAGTCAAGCGTGAAATTCCTGATTTCCAGTGCGAGTTATCCGCATTGCTGGGTTCCATTTTAGTCACAAAATAATTAAATCAATCAATAAAAAACATCAAATAAAAGCTATGCAGACAGAGAATGTCTAAGAGGCTAACAAACTAATTAACTACAAAATACATAAAATAATCGGACCCAAAACCTTTTCCTGGCAAGACCCGCCCTCTGCAGCATTCAAGCGCTAGGATTAGCTGATGCTAACTACTCGAGGTCAACGTCTCTGCCTCAACCAGCAACGCATGGCGAGTCTTTCCGTGTGACCAACTTATAACATTAGCAAGCTACATTAGCATCTTGATCGTGTCACAGCTGCTGGCGATCTCAAGCCGTGTTTTGCCGTTGAGGGATTCTCCGCAGTGTTTCTTGAACAATATTAGGTGTTGAGAAACTAACGGCTAACTATGACCTGTAGGTTTGACATCACTTGGATTTCATTGGTCAAAGATATATTTCTGCAGGCGGAAAATCCCAATTAAGACCTTCCACAGGGATGTGCAAACTTTCATAAGAACCCACAAAATAAGTTTTTATAATTGTCTGTGATAATGTCTGGTTATCCACCAAATAGCAGCGCTCTCACCCAAAGCAAAAGTATCCTGACTTAATATAATACATAATAAATTAAATAAAATTTCCCGAACAGACATTGCAAGGCTTTGGAGAAAATGGCTGTTAAAACTGTCCCAAATATGAGACCCAGTATGGCATCCAACAGTGCTGGTTAATCAGCTCTTACGTGTGTTCTGTCTTTCAGAAACCACGCTACGAGATCCGCTGGAGGGTCATAGAGTCTGTGAGCCCGGACGGCCACGAGTACATCTATGTGGATCCCATGCAGCTTCCCTACGACTCCAGATGGGAGTTCCCCCGAGACAGACTCATGCTCGGTGAGCTGACATATCATTTTTCTGATGCTCGAGCCGTAGACCTCTAAGTCTCGAGCTTATCTTGCTCGGGCAGAAGGGGGTTTGGTTTGACTCGGTCACAGATGAGAAAGCACGAGGCATCCAAAGAGCATTGTCTGTGTTTGTGAAGCTTCTTACTGTCTGCCGTCTGTTGATAAGTGGCTCCTTCACGTCGTGTCTCTCTCCAGGTCGTATCCTGGGCTCCGGAGCCTTCGGGAAGGTGGTGGAGGGCACCGCTTACGGACTGAGCCGCTCCCAGCCTGTGATGAAGGTGGCAGCGAAGATGCTGAAACGTGAGTTCAACAGATCACAGTTTTACAAGACTTTAAAGACGTGTCGCTGCAGGTCATCTGAGGTGTGTTGTAGGAGTTATAGGGTGTTGTTAGGTGAGAAGTCGGTGAGTTGTTTGTCGATGAATTAGATTGGATTGGAATGTGGTTATCACAAGCTTAAAGGGACAGTTCACCCCTAAATCAAAAACACATATTTCTCCTCTGACCTGTAGTGCTCTATAGTAATCTAGATGGTTTTACTGTGTTTTAACCTGTTTTCATCTTCATGAAACTGCTCACAACCTCTTTGGGTTATCTTCAGTAAACAGGTCATGATTTCTGGAAAGAGACATTTCTGTTGAGTTTTTCCACAAGCTGAGTGCCATCAAGTCACATCATATTAGAGAGAAGACCGACATCTCTATGCCCGATATCTCAAACACTCTGCAACTCACCCAAAACAATCTAGACCGATAAATAGCTCCACAGGTAAGAGGAAGAATGTGTATTTTCGATTTTAGGGTGAATAGTCCCTTTAAACGATTTGAACCTTTAGTTCTCTGACATAAAATAGGTCAGTGAACGCCCCTAAATGAGACGACTAGACGTCCTCACTAGAACACTAGTCCTCCTTTAGCTTAGTGGTGGAGAAACATTTCACCTGACAGCTGATTTGTATTCAACTACTGCAGAACTTTGGGGAAAGGAAGATACTTAAGAGTCTGCAGGATCATAAATGCACCTTTTTAACAACAGGCTGAATGTGGTTGATCACACGCGACGATAGTCACATTTTCCCACGCCTCCTTTCAGCCACGGCCCGCTCCAGTGAGAAGCAGGCCCTGATGTCCGAACTGAAGATCATGACTCATCTCGGACCACACCTGAACATCGTTAACCTCCTGGGAGCGTGCACCAAATCAGGTAAACAATACACACACAAACACAAACAGTGCTTTAGTTTAAGTTTCCTCTTCCCTGCAATTTAGCCACCGCTTTACACAAGAGGCACACAATAACCACGCACATTCAGATGATTTACAGCCCAGAGAGACTGGCAGCTCCCGTCTCCGCTCTGTGGTGGGCGTGGTGTTTTATGGCCGAGTGGAGGCTTGCCCTCTCGACTGAGCTTTTCAGCCTTTACGAGCCTCTCTGATAAGATTAGCCTGCAGACTGACGCCGATGCACGACTCTTATCTGCCGTGTGGTTCCCAGGCCCCATCTACATCATCACGGAGTACTGCTTCTACGGGGACCTGGTCAACTACCTGCACAAGAACAGGGACACCTTCCTCAGCCTGAACCCAGAGAGCCCAGAGAAGAGCAAGAAAGAGCTGGACATCTTTGGGATCAACCCTGCAGATGAGAGCAGCAGGAGGTTTGTGTCTTAGATAAAGAAAAAACTTACCGTGTTTGGAAAATGTTATGGGAGAGGACAAAAGCACACATTTAAATACACCGTCCCCATATCAAAACCTTTCTAGGCTGCAGGAACTTTCCTCAGGGACGAGGAACCTTTTGACTGCAGGGACCAGAGTCTAAATTTAGTTCTGGGGACGTTTTACCTCCCAAAAAGGCCCCGGTCGGGTCATTTTAGGGCGAGCGATGAGCATTTCTCTTTGTTTAATAGCATTAAAAGTAAAGTTAGGCTTTGCTGTCGGCTTCTCGACTCATTTTAAACAAAGACCGAGAGAAAAAGAGAGATTTTCCGATTATTTTAACGGCGGTTACGTTCTAAACAGGCGGCAACCTCTGGTTCTGAAAAGTGAAGTCAATGCAGAAGTGTTTTAAAACCTGCATTCTCTCTAGTGTCCACCAGGGGGCGACTCCTCTGAATGTATAGAAGTCTATGAGAAAATGACTCTACTTCTCTCTTGATTTATTACCTCAGTAAACATTGTAAACATGAGTTCATGGTCTCAATCTCTAGTTTCAAGTCTTCTTCAATACAGCATGATGTTCATTTAGTAAATTATGGTCCATTTAGAGTCAAACAGACCATAAAGCAGGGTATGCTTTAGGGCGGGGCTACACGGTGATTGACAGGTCTCTACCAGAGCGTTGTCCGGTCTGGGAGTTGTCCGTGTTTTCATCTTACACCTTTAACCATTTTCACAGAGTTTTCACTTAATGAAAGGAATGAAAGGACATTTACTGTGGAGACAAATGCTCCGTTTCATTTTCCTCCTCTGCTTTTCATTCATTTCAACGTGCATGAGTAAACACTATGCTGACCAAACCTCAGGTTTTAATGTTTTTAATTAAATATGCGAACACACTGAACTGCAGGCTGCAGAGTGTGTTTAACCCTGAAACCACCAGCAGCTATCGTCCCATGTTGTGTTGCTTTTTTCATACGTCAGCGGATTCATTTGCCAGGTCTTTAGATCACTATGGAAACAGACAACAATGGGCCGAATGAACCTTTTTAGTTCCTTGAAAAGTATTTCCTGGGAATAAAATTACCAGGAACTTCTTGGTGGAAACGAGGCTTATCACAGCCATTGTCTCAAATACACACACACACACACACACACACACACACACTCTCCCCCCCCATACCCCTAATCGGTAACTCTATCGCCATTTTCTCCACGGTTGAGGAGATCATCTGGCGTCTTCGCCCTAATCAAATCGCAGCCCGAAGTGGTCTCAGCTTTCAGCCCTAATTTCATTGCACTGGAGGTACCTGTTAATTCTGTCTGGCCCGGCGTCCGCAGTGAAACAGCAGCCCTCTCTCTGATGACTCACAGTGACCACACCTCGAAATTGACCATAACATGATTTCATCCCGGCTGCCGTGTACCAGACTCAACCACATCTTCCTCTAAGGCCGGGCCAGAGAACACACACACACACACACACACACACACACACACACACACACACACACACACACACAATAAGGGACAGAATCAGATGTATAACATGATGTATTATGACCACATCGTGGCTTTAATGGTCTCCCTCTCTTTGCACACAGTTATGTGATCCTGTCCTTCGAGGGCAAAGCTGACTACATGGATATGAAGCAGGGCGACAACACTCAGTATGTCCCCATGCTGGAGATGAGCGACCCCTCCAAGTACTCGGACGTCCAGAAGTCTGAGTACGACCACCCGCCCTCTCAGAAAGGTAGACACGCCGCTCGCCCTCTCCTCTGAGCTACTGGTGTGCGCTGCGTTTTGGTTTTGATGGGTACACCCTTGTCAGAATTTAGTTCCTGTTGCGGCCCTGTAATTACACAGAGAGGATAATTGTAGCAGGGAGCATAATAATGCCCGGTTTCTCCCTGCCATTAGTTCAGAAGCCAGGTTTGAGCAGCCGGTGCTATATTTACGGTACGTGATGAACGTATATACTCATGGCTGTTTTCTGTGTGTTTACTTAAACCAGAGGACGAGATGGACGAGCTGCTGTCAGACGACATGAACGAGGGCCTCAGCACCACCGATCTGCTCAGTTTCACCTACCAGGTGGCCAAAGGCATGGAGTTCCTGGCTTCCAAGAATGTACGTTTTGTCCACAGAGACACAATAAATGAAAATATTTGTACAGCTTTGAGTTTAGGCATGGATGGATTATGAGACAAGGGGCCCCTGGGCACAGACATGTGAAGGGCCCCCACCCCTCCAATATAGGAACAAGAGCCACAGATTCAAAGAGATTTATTGGTTGTTTTGCATCAAATTGTAGTTGTTCTCCGTCTCTTTCTGGTGCTTTTGCATCTCTTTTTAGACATTTTGCATCTCTTTTCGATTGTTTTGCATCCCTTTGTAATTGTTTTCCATCCGTCTTTGGTAGTTTTGCGTCTCTTTTTGGTTGTTTTGTGTCTCGTTTTGTTCCTTTCCTGTCTCTGTGGTTGTTTAGCATCTTTTTCTAGTCGTATTACATCTTGTTTTGGTCATTTTGTGTCTGGTTATGGTTCTATTGCGTCTCTTTTTGGTGGTTTTGTGACTTCCTACCAAGAAATATTAGCAGTAACAAACAGGTTAGGGCCCCCTAACCTGTTGGGTCCCTGTGCCTGTCAGTAATCCGTCCATGGCTGTAGGTCCTGCAGCCTCACATTCCCCCTGCTTCCCGCTGGTTGTGGATTTTCTCCTATACGGGGACAGCGGTGCCGGCCAAAGGGGGACTGAAGCCGTTGGGTGATAAGCGGTCTGGTGAAGGCGGCTGAGCCCACTCAGGAGAGCAGCCAGGGGCTGAATATAGCAGCAGCACAGCCAGGGCTAGAATTACCGGGCTGCAGCCACAAGCTATTCACTCAGCTTCATAGTTATTATCCCTAAATATCCAGCGGTCACAGACATCCCTCCAACTGGCATGTTTACACAAAGGCCGAGCTTTATAAAGCAAAATGAAACGGCATTAAAAAAATGAACTCGGCTGAAATGAAACACTTACAGAAATAGATGCAGTCGGTAGCTGTGGGAGCGAAATGAGTTGGTTCTGGAAACGGGTGGAACTGAGAGGGCTGAAAACAACAACCGTGTGTGAAGCGATGAGCTGCTGGTCACCTTTCTGCTTCCTCTCTCTCTCTCTCTTTGTAGTGTGTTCATCGGGACCTCGCCGCCAGGAATGTCCTCCTCTCTCAGGGCAAGATAGTGAAGATCTGCGACTTCGGACTGGCCCGAGACATCGTGCACGACAACAACTACGTCTCCAAAGGGAGTGTGAGTCTCCGCTCGTACGCGGCTATCACTTAAAACGCAGCTTTATTAGTCTTTTTTTTCATAACGCTTTTGCAAGCGAGACTGATCATTTCCTCCCCGTCATCACGCAGACTTTCCTGCCCGTGAAGTGGATGGCCCCAGAGAGTATTTTCGACAACATGTACACCACTCTGAGTGACGTCTGGTCGTACGGCATCCTGCTCTGGGAGATATTCTCCTTAGGTGAGCCCACTGCAAGCGTCTGTCAGAGAAAATAAACCCTTCAGATTGGAGTTGGATGATGAGAATCTGTTTTGGTTTGTTTTGGGGGGTCTGAAGGTGGAACCCCATACCCAGGCATGGTGGTGGATTCAAGCTTCTACAACAAGATCAAGAGTGGATACCGGATGTCCAAACCGGAGCTTGCACCAGATGACGTGTACGTGATCACATGATCATCACATGTGCTGTCGCTGTGACATAAAGCTTCCTTCACCTCCTGTCGGATGAGGAATGCCTTGTCTCTAGCTGTGATGTACAGTGGCTGACATGAGTCAAAATTACAAGTTAACGTCGCCTGTTTTTGCTTTCTTTCTTTCTTTCAGGTATGAGATGATGATGAAGTGCTGGAACAGCGAGCAGGAGAAGAGGCCTTCGTTCATGGGTCTGAGTGAAACGGTTTCTTCTCTGCTGCCCTCCAGCTACAAGAGGGTGAGTCCCCCCCCCCCCCCCGTGACCCCTCAGACCTCTTTGGATTCCCAACACCTGCTTTCTGGCTTTACCACCTTTCATTCTCGACCTTGTGCACATTCTGTTCCTTTTCTTTCTTTTTGGTGTTTTCCAGGCTGACGATTGACTCCTCCCCTCGCACTTTTTCTTTTGAGTCGTGTTGCCGAGCAAAGTGCAGGTTTTTAAAAAAAGTGTCCCATTTAAAAACGCCCCTTCCACTTCCTGAGAGTGCATTAGAAGTGTTTCTGTGAACCCAACAAGTGATTAGAGTGCAGCTGGATGAGCGGTACTCGCCTCCACCACCCAGCCTAAATTACCCCATTAAGCTCCACGCCACACATGGCACATCAAAACAGCCGTACCTCTGCCTCCTTCACAGCGGTTTAACGGCCCGGGGGGGAATCACACCATCCAGCTGGCAGCACAACCAGCGCTCACACACTCGTACCTCCTGAGGCGTTACTGTGACCTTTTATTGATTCTGTGCTCGCACTGAACTCTCAACGTGTCCGTCTCTCTGACGCAGCATTACGAGAGGGTGAACCACGACTTCCTGAAGAGCGACCACCCCGCTGTGACTCGGGTGTGCGTGGAGAACGACGACGCCTACGTCGGCATCAGCTACAAGACCCAGGGCAAGCTGAAGGACAGGGAGAGCGGCTTCGACGAGCAGCGGCTGAGCTCCGACAGCGGCTACATCATTCCCCTCCCCGACCTGGACCCCATATCTGACGACGAATACGGAAAGAGGAACAGACACGGGTAAAGAAAACCAAGCATTTACCTGCACTGCTCTCCCGGATTTAATGTTGATGTCTTTTAACTTGAAAGGTCTACTTGCAAATTAAGCAAACACACTTCCCTTTTGACTTCTGTAAAGTACTCATTCTCCCAACGCTTCAGGATTCACTCGCTGTCTTTCGTCCTTTCAGTTCCAACATGTTGAGCTCATCAAGTGAAGTTAAATGTTTTCATCGACTAGTAATCAATGCAGGTCAGGTAGTTGTTCAGAATGGCAGCGACATCTAGTGTTTATACTAAGAAGTGCAACGAGCAAATTTATTAGAGATATACTTAAAGCCTTAAAGACAGGCAGTGAGCCTCGGATGGAAGTTCCTAGATTTAAAAGCTCGACTGTAGACTGACTATAAGAAGTGAACGTAATCGCAGTGACGTCACAAATCTACGATTTTAAAGCCTCGAGTTCAGCATTTTGGCTGTCGCCATCTTGTTTTTTTGCGACATTAGAGGGCGGAGCTAAGTTCAACCGAACATTTTTAGTCGACCGACATGTTACAATTAACTTTCATGATGTGAAAACACACGGTGAAAATGGTTAAAGTTGTAAGACGAAAACACGGACAACTCCCAGACCGGACAACGCTGTGGTAGAGACCTGTCAATCACTGTGTAGCCCCGCCCTAAAACATACCCTGCTTTATGGTCTGTTTGACTCTAAATGGACCATAATTTACTAAATGAACATCATGCTGTATTGAAGAAGACTTGAAACTAGAGATTGAGACCATAAACTCATGTTTACAATGTTTACTGAGGTAATAAATCAAGAGAGAAGTAGAGTCATTTTCTCATAGACTTCTATACAACCAGAGGAGTCGCCCCCTGGTGGACAGTAGAGAGAATGCAGCTTTAACACATGAAGCACCTGTTTCACTTTTCAGCCCCACGGGGCGTTTCCCTCATGGCTGTGATCACCACAGACGACACTGACTTGTGTTCTTCGTGTCCTCTGCAGCTCTCAGACGTCCGAGGAGAGCGCCATCGAGACGGGCTCCAGCAGCTCCACTTACGCCAAGCGCGAGGGTGAGACCCTGGAGGACATAACGCTGCTGGACGAGATGTGTCTGGACTGCAGTGACCTGGGGGAGGACAGCTTCCTGTGACCAACACCCAGCCTGGAGAGCAGAAGCAGCGAAGGAGGGGAGGAGGAAAGAGCTGTGAGGACGCAGGACACTAGAGATAAAAACTTGTTAAATCAACCAAAGACTCGTTGCTGTCGACCCTCCGCTCCTCCTCCTCCTCCTCGACCACCCATTCAGAGGACAGAACTAAAGAACCACTTCACCGTCTGGATGTGGTGGCAGTACGCACCTTCACTCCTCCCTGGACGCTGCCCCCTGTTGGGCTGGAGGAGCGAGCGAGCGCCGAAGAGAACGTGACACTTTAAGGGACTCAAGAGAACCACCGAGCCTGAGCGTCGGACCTAAAACGGATAATTTTCATTTGCAAAGCTTTATTCTATCGGGCATTCTTTAACAGCAATATAAGCAAGAAGGGACGAATTCAACTCCACAGGATATCATTCATATGATATATATACATGTATATTTAACCACTACAGATGCACTAAACTAAAGGAGTCCAATACTAGCAACAGCATTGGCAGGTAGACTCACTTCACACTCGCCTGCTGCAAGAGAAGCACCTGATGCTGGCACAATCAGTAGCACTGCTCCGATTAGAAGAGCACAACAACCATATACTGTTTGTTTTCTTTAATAGCAGGAACACGTGCGGTAATTCAAATTTATTTTTTTACTTCATCATTACGTGAACGTGTGTTATTTGTGAATACCGTGGTTCTGAGAAAAAAAAGATCTTTTGAGTCGCCCGACCAGAACGTCACCCCGACAGACTTCACTCACGCGGGCTTTGAGAACACTAAGAAACGAAAGTGTGATTGTATTGTAAATAGCTCCAGAGTTGTTGTTTTTATATAAGAGAGACTTATTGGGATAACAGTTATTTTTATGTAAGCACATATTAAGCTTCTGCAATGCTTCCAATGATGCTTCTGATGAATCCATCGCAAATATAACTCAATTCCCTCCAATAGGAATCACATTTGCGATCATATAGTGGACAGCATATAGTCTCTGACGATATTTGCGGATTAGAAATATTCATATTTGATCATGTTTTTAATGTATGATATGGATAGTAATCAATTTAGCTACAACAAAATGAGGAATTACAGGAGATCAAAGAGACACCAAGTTCATCATGTCAGTAAACAAAGAACAGTTCATTATGTCAAAGAGCTTCAGCAGGTTGTGTCCTCCTGTCTCATACCGTATCGTCTGTCCCGACGTCTTCAAAGAGCTGCAGCGATGACGTGTTTTTGAAGTCCAACAGGAAGTCAGCATCTCACCGGTTCCCTCAACAAGAAGCCAATGAGGTTCATCTGTTGGATTATTACAGAAAATAATCTCTGTGGCAAACAAAGGTTTTTGATACTTCCACTGCTTTGTTCATCAAGATAATCCTCACAAACGAACATCACTTTTCAGATGCTTTGAAGCGTGAACACAATCAGCAGAAGTAAAAAGCTAACGTTAGGCTATAAACCATAGACTGTATACAAGAAGTGGACGTAGTTGCTGTAACGTCACCCATCGATTTGTGGTCTGCTGTTTTGAAGCCTTGAGTTCAGCATTTTTGGCCGTTGCCATCTTGTTTTTTTGCTGAAGCATACCCTGCTTTATGGTCTGTTTGACTCTAAATGGACCATAATTTACTAAATGAACATCATGCTGTATTGAAGAAGACTTGAAACTAGAGATTGAGACCATAAACTCATGTTTACAATGTTTACTGAGGTAATAAATCAAGAGAGAAGTAGAGTCATTTTCTCATAGACAACCAGAGGAGTCGCCCCCTGATGGACATTAGAGAGAATGCAGCTTTAACACATGAAGCATCGGCTTCACATTTCAGATCTGCTTCTAAATTCACCACAGGAGTATTTACTGACCTATTTCATATCATAGAACAAAACCACAGACCTTATTTCAGACATCAACAAAAACACACTGACTTCCAGACGAGGGAACAGGAAGTGTAAAATGATTACTTCCTGGTTTTAGGACTCACTCCTGCGGCTCTCTATTAGCAGGTTCTAGTTAAACTCAGACGCTAGATGGACTAGAGAATCATGTCGATGTTATACATCAGTTTATGTGTCGACTCTGTAATCCTCCAGCTACTGTACCAGCTGTGCCACTGCCATTCCTGTTGACTGTGATGTAATCTGCAATCAGTTGTTGCACTTTCCTCCTTTTCTTCCATTTTGTTTTGGATGTTGCAGAAAAAAGAAGTACTACAGGAAGGTCTTGAGGTGTGTAGTAAGCCCGTGTGGATGTGAATGTTTGTGATGTGTTGACGGTACAGTATCTGTAATAATAGCTAATCACCCCCAATAGGACGAGTTAATACTATGTTTCAATATGTTACATCATGTACATTCAGATGATTTATATTTCAATAAATGATTTATAATGTCAACAAAGAACAAGACATGTGCTCTCGCTCTCTGTGGACAACATTAGTAATAGAAACAGATTTAAGAGCTGTGCCTCTACACTCCCAGAGAGGCCAAGTCCCGCCCCTTTCCGGTGGACCACCATGGTACTAAAAGATGTAGGGTAAGGGTAGTCAATGGCGAGGGACAAAAACGTTTTCATCCCATTTTAATTGTGCCATGAATTACACATGTGATGTTTGTCATTTTAAAAGACGATTACATGCCATGAATAAACCTCCAGGGCCCCTTATCATAAAAGGGGGGGGGGGGGGTCCAAATATAGAATCATAAAAGTACATTTTTGTCCCGGAGGATATTAGATGCAGCATTCCTGGACTAGAACAATAAGACACTCTATATATTCATGAATATAACATGTTGGTAATAAAAACATCAACATGATTAATACAAGACTGGTAGAAGAAGTGCCTTTGGGCATGTCACACCCACACACACACACACAGTCACACACACACTCACACAGACACACACACACACATACACACACACACTCACACAGACACACACACACATACACACACACACTCACACAGACACACACACACACACACACACAGTCACACGCACATACTCACACACACACATACACACACACAGTCACACACACACACTCACAGTCACACACACACATACTCACACATGACCAGCGATGTGTGGGAAAATACATAGATCATTCACTGTAGATAAAAAATAAGTACAACAATGTTAAATACTGTAACAGTCGTGTATTCCTGTCCCGGGGGTCGTGTGATGATTCATTGAGGCAAGAAAGAAGAAAAAACAAAGCGATATTCATTTCTTAGACTTTTCTTCAACCTTTGCTTTTGCTATAAAATGTTGGATGATTTTTATGTTTAAATTGAAAAATTAGGCATTTCCTAATTAAATATGTGTTTCATGTTGTTAACAAATTAGAGTCAAAGACTGTTAGGGAGGGAATTTTCATATCTCTTTGTATCAAAACATCTATTAAAATAATCTATTTTCTCCATATTTTATTAATACATGTCGTATAAATGAGTCTCTGAATGACGTGTGAACAAACCCCTCTGCGTTAACCTTCAGAGTATAGAGAGGAATGAAAGTGTAAAGTTTGGTGTATGTAAGAGCTACTGAAGTGGAGATTTCTGGATCAGAGTCTGAGAACAAACTCATTTAGAGAAAACGTCCTTTAAAGAAATGTTTAGTTCAATTACAGACGTTTAGAAGACTCTACAGGTGAATAGGGTCAAAACATGAACTCATAGATATCACCATGAAACTTCACCAGTTCATTACTGATATTAAGATCATTATTTATTGTATTACAAGTTTTCTGAAATGTGATGTTTAAATATGCAAATGAGGCATTATGTAATGGTAACTTTTAGTGAATTTAGGAGAAATCTACAGATGTAAACAGACAAAGTAGTAAAATAAACAAGACCAAAAACTTAAAACTGATCAGTGCATGAAACACAATGTTTTATGCCTGTAGTGCTTTCACTTTAATCTAACAATGCGGTGTATTTTATATGCTTATACTGTGTTTTTTTGTGTGTAAAATATTAATATAAAAAGTCCCTCCCTACTGCAGATAAAAACAAGAGTAAAATATTACCTCTAAAATGTAGTATAAAGTGTTTCATTGCTATGAAATGTAGTATAAAGTTGCACAAAATGGAAAAATTCAAGTAAAGTACAAGTACCTCAAACTTGTAATTCAGTAGAATACTTGAGTAAATGTAGTCACTTCCCATGCATTCAAAAAACATATTATGTGCATCAACAATCACACTAATATTACATTTAGATATATTTATTAAATATCTATATTCTTTGACTACGTAAAGAAAGCAGTTGTCGTTGCTGTTTCCTCCCATCAGAGGGAGGCAGAGTCTAGCTAAAGCTCGGTGCATTCAGGCGTAGGAGATGGAGTGGGAGAAAAAGAAGCCGTGATGTCGAGGCCCAGCTAATGATCTGAGCCTGCAGGTGTGCGTGGTGGACCATCTTCAATAGTATTCAGGAACAACACCCGAGGGTGTGTGTCCTGAGTTAAGCTTACCGTTTTATGGACCATCCACAGCCGTGCACACCTGCAGTTCATCTGAACCCATGTCATAAGATCATCCTCTCTGGGGCTTTAATCTACTAAATGATGACTGCTGACATGCTGTTTAACAGCAACATTTACTGGAAGACATTGCACCACGTTGAGAGGACAATTGTTGAATGTGTTTTATCCCTCCTAAAGTTTAATGTTATAACTTTACCCACATCTTTGCACAGTTATACAACTTCAACAACAACTTTTCCCTAATTTGTCTTACTTATCAGTCGTGTTCGACTAGGTTTTCCCGTTTATTTTTGATCTTCTGTTTGCACAAAGTGTTGAACCCTTGAGTCAGACAGGCACTACTACAAAGAGGGGTCAATACCTCCTCCAAACCGCAGCTGTAGCTCGTGAGCCCAGGGGGGTGGCACTGGATGGACAAGTTGTGATAGTTGGTGGAGATGTGCTCGAGGCTGCTCGTAAACACATCACCCTGCTATGAACAGTTGAAGGTTAGCGTGCAGGTTTTCTTAAATGAACCTCAATACCTGGGGACAAGTTGCAACAGAGGCTTGCAAGCGGAACACATCATTTTTCACAAAAAGCCCTCATTGCACGGAAATATTTCTTTAAAACATTATTTGCCATTGAAATGAAACCACTGAGCCCAGAACGGCCCCATAAGGAGGCTTTGTTCTCCAGAGAAGTTTCATGGAAGTGGATGAAAGGTCCGTTATGATGATAACAAATGGGCCAGTGGACCTTTGCGTAACGTGAGACGTGTATGCAAAGTGTTGTAGTGATTGTACAACAATAAAATAACTGTAGGTTTGGCAGAATGGTTCCATTTATGAAAATGTATTTCCAGGGTAACGTATCTGATGAGAAAGTACACACATTCACACATTTAACGGTCAGCTTCAGCTCAAAGAAAAGCAACAGGAGCTCATTCAGGCTCTGTACCAAAACATAACATAAACTCCTTGATAAGAAAGATTAAGAGTCTACAGCCATGTTAGCAGCGTGGTGAGCCTGTGCTTTGAGCTAACGTTATCATGCTAACGTGCTGCAGGCACAGTATTTACCATTTTATAATCAGAGATTGTGGTAATAGTAAGTGTTAGCATCAGTGGCGGCTGGTGGAAAATGTTCTAGGTAGGGCCATCCAATCAATTTCAGCAAACATCCCAGTATGATTTAATGAAAACAAATTAAGGTATCAAACACATATTACTACTTTGCAGTTAAATATTTAACATTTATTCCAACACGAAAAAAAGCAGTAAATAACACTTTGATAAACCCGTCAGGACATCTTAGTTTAGTCACCCTCACAGGGAATTCAATATAATATACATATATATATATATATATATATATATATCATATAATAATATTCAGTATAATATAAAACACACACATGCATATATAGATATAAGCTATGATGAGTTTTCACTGTTAATTTACCATCTCTATTAAATGTTGATGCCTCCATGACCAAGTTAAGCAGATGAGACTGAGGACAACTATGTAGAAGAACAGATGTTCACTTTGCCTAGTATGGTACCTTGACAGAGTTATCCATGTGTGCCCCAGTGTTCTCATGTCTCCTTACCTCCTCATCCCTCACTCCCTAACTGTCCGTGCTGGATCTGTCCCCGTTGTTTTAAAAAGCTAAATAAGTTATTAGCATGACGTCATCCAGCGAGCCAAACCTGTCTGGTGTACAGCTAGTAGAGAAGCTTCACATGTACTGCTTCCCTTTCCTGCTAGTCTGCTGTCTGATTGTGAGGTCAGGCTGATCTGGGATCAGCTCTTTAACTGCAGAATCTCCACCAAAGTTCTCCTCTCAAACTTGGACGAGTAGTGCTCGCGCTGGCGCTGACGCTCGCACTCGCCTGTAGAGACTTCTCCTGACAAGAACGCGCAGCTTTGGGCCAAATCGTTTCGGCCCAAAGCTGAATCTATTTGAGGACGCTGATTGGCTAAATTGTATGTCACTCATTTATATCTTTAATCAGCAATTGGCTAAACTGCTTCATAGACCCGCCTCTTTTGGGCCAAATTCGTTTGGGCGTGGTGTCTTTGTTCGGCGTCTTGTCAAGCTCTGACTGTCACGTATTTAAAAAACATTGTGAATTTTCCAACCCTTACAAGTGATCTAAAACATTTAAACACAAAAACTCCCGGAGAATTACCCCCGACATCTCTGAATTGTTGGCCTCTCTTTGGTCGTTTGAGCAGCCACTACCCCCCCCCCCCCCCCCCCCCCCCCCATGGAAATCGATGAAAGTGGAGGTTGAATGTCAGACTGAAGATGGATATCTGATATCAGGCGAGTCAACAAGACCAAAGTGTATTGAGACCGAGACCAAAGACCAACAGGGCTTCCATTGGAAATGACTTGTAGCCTGTTGCTCATTGAGTGAACGATCTTGAGCCCGAAAAAGACCGGTAGATGTTGACATGTTTCACAAAATAAATAAAAACTTAACCTGTAAAATTCATCACAATTCATCGTCTGGGGACCGCGAATATCTGGACACCATTTCACAGCAATCCTTTAAACAGCTGACGTATTTGAGTCTGGACTAAATGTGTTGGACAGACTGACACACACACACACACACACACACACACACACACACACACACACACGCTTGTTAAAGTTAAAGCAAAGCAACCTAATCTAACAAATGTGCTAATGTCTAACGATAAGGATCTTGCAGAGGGGAGGGAGACAAAGCCACACACTAACGACTGAGTCAACACTTGTTTATTTATAACGTGATTTGGTGTGCTGCTGATACACTTCACGCCGCTTGGCTTCATTTCTAAGACTTTAATCGAGACGCGCTGAGGACAATTAGCGCCCTGCAGGGGTTTTTGGGCTCTGTCAGAAATGTGTCGAACAGGGTTTGCACTCAAAACAAACCTGGAGTGACAAAAACAAAACCAAAAAAAAACTATGTCGGGCAAGTTAGCACACAGAAATATGGAACAAATCATATGATTGGATTCTGGTTGACCCTGCCTTCCCACAGGAACAATTGGAAGGCTGACTATAGCAAATGCAATACAAACTAAGCACAAGCGGTGCATCTGCTAAACGCTTTCAGAACCAAGATACCGAGATTTGATTTGGAATGACAAATAAAGATCTCTTTTAACAACATGGAAAGACTCGGCGAGGGCCGTGCCAGATCATAATTCATTGGAGAGATATGTGGATGGGGGGAGGGGGGGGGGGATTTGATTGCATCATGTTTTACTTTGCAAGAGTGAGAGGCAATCTGATTTTGATATATTTGGCTGGACGAGTGAGTGTGAGACAATTGGATTAGCGATCTCTTTGGTTTGTTTGATACGGAACATCAGCCTCCTTCGTGAAACTCGACGCCGCGTTGCCGCTCCGTGTGGTCTCCATCCCGGCGCTCCTCTGGGAGCGTCGCTCCAGGAGTTATGGTCGAGGGGTTTAGACTGATCTGCTGTAAAATAGATTTGTCTCCTGGCCGCCCGCGTGTCCTCGAGTGTCCCATTTCAATTTTTTTTCTCCTCTGCGCTTCCCAGATTATTATTATTTTTTGCATCATATCCAGATTAAAACACCATCTCTGGAAGATATACTGCCATTCATACAGTCACACAATAATTAGGGGAAACAGCTTACCGAAAACCCACTGATCTCTTGTCTCGAATTTATAGCTGCAATCACATAGGCAGACCTTGTTGTTGGGAAACTTGCTGCAAGCCAGGAAAACATGCTAACTCATGACTGTGAGGACAGTTTGCTTTCAGGAATCATATGAGAGCGCTGGAGGCTGTGACAGTCCAGCGCTTTTAAGACTTACTTAGACTTTATTAGTTACTAAGCCAACTTTTGTTTGGTCACAGTACATTTACATGGACAATATTTCAAAAGGTTCCTTCTTCAATAATTAGCTATTAAATCTCTATTAAATCTATTAAAGAGTTCAATAAAATCTAAAAATAAAAACTGAATTTGTTCCCATGCAGACTTTTATTTGGTGTCTTTCTCATGACATAATAATGTAAATGTTCTCTTACATGATTGGTGTTATCATGTTTAGTAAAGCTGGTGTTTAAGAGGTTATGTCGTATGTCAAAGCACGAACACGGTCTCTGTCTTCCATTAGTTCCATGTATATCCAGGGATAAAGGTCAGCAACCAGTGACGCCAAAATATGACTTTATCTGTTGTGTTGAAAGTATGTTTTTACATTCATCACGCAGAATTCTTTTGCCACGTTTTTTTCCGGATTTTGCAAGCATATATTTTCTAAATTGTTCCATAAACATCTGTTTAGGAGCCATAAAAAAGCGTGTATAGCTCCACCCACCACAGACACTGAATACATGAGTTTAGAGCTCAACATAATGTTGATGATCCATGACAGGGTACTTCATTTGAAAAGAAAAGTCTTTGACGGTTCAGGTTTGACAAGCACCACTTGGTCTTAAACTATGGTGGTGATTGACACCCAGCTATTCAGTTCCACTCCACCACATAGTGTATTTAAACATGAATGTACGCCTCACGTTCCATAATGGCCACGCTCAGTTGGTACTAAACTGAAAAAAAAGCAATTCCCACAAATTTGCTCCAAATTATAATTCCCAATCAATTTTCTGGCGGACTCTTTGCCTCCGAGCCAAAATGCATTGAAGCGATGAACTGTCGCTGAGCGCACAAACATGCACCGATACACCCCACACTCCTCCTCTCAGGCATCTTGATTCTGCACAGAGTGATGATTGTTTTCTTTTTAACTTCCACTTAACCCCCCCCATCTCTTCATTTTATGGCTATTGGACCGCTGCTCCTCGGTGCTCTCTGGAAGGTTTAAGCTGAATACAACAATGTTTACTCAAAGCAAAGTGCATGTGGCTGGTTTCTATTTTCTTGTGAAGGCTTGTTTTTGATCTTGAGGTGTTCTGGGAGTTTGTGTGTGCGCTTTGATGTGTGGGCCTTTTTCTGTGTAGATGCATGTGCTACTGAGCCAATAGTAGTCATGTGCTTTTTGACTTCTGGCCTTGGCCTGGGGATGACACCCGGCCATTCATGTGACCAGTGACAGTGGGCTGTGTTGGCAAACTGTAGGAGCCTCGGGCTTAAGTGGGGAACATTTACTCCTTTCTTATGCCAGACTGACAGAAATAAACTCGCTAAAGTCACCAACGTGCATTCATCTCCCAAAACTGTTTTAAAAGAATGGCCACAACATGCCCTCCATGTGTCGGAGCAAACGCGTTCAAATTCTGCTTCAGTCCTTTTTGAACTGATCTAAGTGGAGGTGGTTGTAGTCCTGGAGTGGTCTAGCAGAGTCATTACCGCTGCTGCTTCACTGATTCAGCACGGGCAACACCTGAACTCATTCTGACTTCATCTGCAACATTTTCTAACCAGAAAAGAGCGCCAAGTAAAAGTGAATTACTCTCACCTCTTGGTGATGGGTAGAGAGTGACACTAACTTGGTTTATTTCATGCAGAAATGCATTTTATTGTGAAATATAATATCTCTCTCACTAGTTGAAGGCAAAAAACAAGTTGGTGCCTGAGTTGAACAAGAACATTTATTGTTATATTTGTTTGCCACAGAGTCCCCTCAGGATACCGCTCCCCCAGTGAAGCACAAATACAGGACACACAACCACAGAAAACACACTATCACAATCACAGAAAAGTGCTAGGAATACAGAAAACACAAGCAAATAGAGAAAAGCACTGCAAAAACACAACCACAGAAAAAAACAGAAATGGAGACAAGTGTTTCAAATACAGAAAACACAACCAAATACAGAAAACACAACCAAATACAGAAAACACAAACAAATACAGAAAACACAACCAAATACAGAAAACACAAACAAATGCAGAAATGTGATGGAAATACAGAAAAAACAAACGGATACATAAATGCGCCTCAAGTCTAATTTCCATGGTGTTCTCTGTGACTTCCGTTCATCTAATTGGTCGAGTTTTCATTCCTTGCAGCGTTATCTTGTAAATGCTGATGTTTCCTTGAATTGTTTTTTTCTTTTTTTGAACATGTCAAGTCGCAGTGAATTAAGCACTCATGGCCCAAGTAGTTAAAAAAGTTTGGTTTGAACAAAATCCATCATATGGGTCAACGTTCAAAATACAGAACACACAATTGAACTCCATGTGTGGAGCAGAACGAGTGATTAGCAGTGTATTGTGACTAATTAAATGTACTGTATTTACAATTTACATTCTAATTAGTATTGGTACAAATGACAGGGTAAATATGTTGCACATGAGTTAGTGAGTTACAACTCATCATGGACATAATCATGAACATTCTGTAACCGTGTCTTGTTACACTACTTATACCATAAATCTGATACTCTACATTCATACTTACATACAACCCCAATTATACTGATCCATAACCTAAATATGTTATTAAACTGGTAACCTGTTTGTATTGTTATGATTCATACTGTTATCCTGTTTATATTTGTTTGATCTTTCTCTGTTTTGGGCATTGATTTCCCTCCTTATTTGCTCCTTAGACTTTTTATATGCATGTTTTATATGTTTGTATTTGAACTCTTCCCACTTTGCATTGCAACTGCTTCACAGCAATTTCTCCCAGGAAAAACGTGTTATCTTATCTTATCATACAGATATACTTGCTGGGTAAGTACAGGGGAAGAAGTACAGGGAGTACCGGAATAACAAATGAATAAAAAACAAAGGATTGACATGTCATTGTTGTATTTAAGATACGCAACAACACTGTAAAAGTACTCCGCAATTAAAAAATGTTGACTTTGTAAGTCATTTTTGTAAGTATATCATGAAATATAGTTTAAAGTTTAAAAGAAGAATTTGGATGAGTCAGAACAATTTTAGATAACAACCTGTTACGCAAACAGCTGTTAGTCACAGTCTGGCTGCAAACCACTTTGGATGATTACCGTAGATCTGATTTCTTGATTTGGGGATCAAAATTATTTTTTTCTGCAATTCGTAAGTCTTTGTGTTCTTGGAGGAGGGTGTGAACATCAAACCATATCAAAATCTGGACACAAACAAAAAAATGTATAGTAATAAAAACGTATCCAGTTTGGCTGTGTTTGGGTCGGTGAAATCGCAGTCTCAAAAGATCTGTCTAACCAGCTGATTGACTCCCAAACCCTCCATGATCCACAAACCGAGTAACTCCCCTCCCAAACACACCCGTTTCCCACATGCTCTATCTTTTACTTGATATATTCCAGCAAGAGTTTTGTGTTTTTTACACAAAATCGAACTAGAAAAAGTTGGAAGCCTCAAGTTATCCTGTCAAGGGACCCTGGTCAACACCTGCTATAAATGTAATATTGATTAAGCACCATGAGATCACGAAGTCTTCTACTACAGCTCTGAGTATAAACTGCAACAGATGGCGAAATACCACAGAGGTTACTGCCTGATGATATTCAGTAAGTAGTCAAATAGCACATTTAAAAACATTTAATCTGTTTGTCCTAACCTTTATTTTCAGGGTTCAACACAGCCCTGTCTCCTAAAATGTAGGGTCCCAGTACAACGTAACTGCATTGTGAATTACATTTTAAGGGAAAACATATTTTGTGCCAGATAAATAGCTTAAATTACATACCAAATGTAGTCGTTTAAAGTATATATAAATAACCAAGTAGTTTTGTCGTGTTTTTTGTTCAGTTTCGTGTCATGTGTTTAAAACTGCGACAAACACAGGACTTTCACATCCTGTGTGAAACCAAAAATCAACATTCACTCATTTTAATTAACTTCTGTTGCTTAAATAATGTAACAAACATAGTCATTTTGAGCCGAACCATGATGTTTTTAACAAATCCTAACCAAGTAGTTTTGTAGCCCAAACCTAAGCAAGTAGTTTTGTTGCATGTTTTGTTCCAATTTACAATGTTCACCACATGTTTAAAATGGTCTAACATTGTGACAGAGGATTAACACAGGACTTTCACCCAGGAGACCGCTGTACGTGTCCCTAGTGAAAACAAAAGTCAATGTTCATTCATTTTAAATGTATGCCCACAGCTTAAATAATGTAACAAACGGTTCATTTTAAGCCAAACCACAATGTTTTTCACAAAATTATAACTTGGTTTTGTCGATGTGTTGGAGTTCTTTCCTTTTGTTTAAAATGTATGGCAATAATCACATTTAAAACTGTGACACACGACAAACACAGGACTATCACCCGGGAGACTGCTGTTCATGTCCTGTTTGAAACCTGTTTGTTAACTTATTTTAGTTTACGCACATAGCTTAAATAATGTTTTGAACATAGTCATTTTAAGCCAAACCATTATGTTTTCTTTACTAAACCTAACCAAGTAGTTTTGTTACCTAAGCTCATCAAAGTAGATTTGTTGCCTTTTTTACTTTGTTTTGTTAACCACATGTCTGAAACTGTTAAAATCTGCAACACAGAACAAACACAGGACTTTCACCCAGGAGACCGTTATTCATGTCCCTTTGTGACATCCCAAGTATATGTTTAGTTATTTTATTTTACCTACATAGCTTAAATAACGTAACAATAAATAACGTTTTACTAAACCTCACCAAGTACATTTGTTGAGTTTTTGTTTTGTTTACATTTTTTTGTCATTTTAAGTCAAACCGTTGACAACTGCGACACAGGCCAAACACAAGCGAAACTAGACTTTCACCCAGGAAACAGCTGTTCGTGTTCTGTGTGAAACAAAAAGTCAAAGTTCACTTATTTTAATTTAGGTCTGCAGCTTAAATAATGTAAAAAAATGTAGTCAAGCCAATTAAACCAAACCAAGTAACCTAACCAAGTAATAGGACAAACAGGACTTTCACCCAGGACACTGCTGCTTATGTCTCTTGTGAAAACAAAAGTTGACGTTAACTTGTTTAACTTTAAGCCAAACCATGATGTTTTTTTAATCAATCACTCCCACCAAGTAGTTTTGTTGCGTAAACCTAACCAACTAATTCTTTTGCGTTTTTTGAATTTTGTTTTGCTTTACAACATTACCCACGTGTTTAAAACACTTTAAAACTTTGGGTTACCTAACGTAACCCTGGTTCTTTGATAACAAAGTGAGGTGTTTCACTATGGGAATCGCCTCGGCGTGACCAACTATGGAAGCTCCAATGACACCACGTCTGTCAGTGACAGACAGGTCGGCTGTGGGAGGGGCCCGCTCCGCCCCTACCTATTTAGCACAGCCGACTGCCTCCTGCAAATCATTCTAGACCGATTTCTTTTCCGTGTAAATGCAAGGAGGGTCGTGACGGTGAAACACCTCACTTTGTTATCAAAGAACCAGGGTTACGTTAGGTAACCCAAAGTTCTTTTTCAAACTCCGTTCGGTGTTTCACTATGGGAGATATAGCCCACTCCCGGATTGCATGACACTACCCGAAGCCAACTATATCAAAAGGACTCTGGCGCGTTTGCCTCTAGCACAGCCTGTGCCAAGGAGGGCCCAGAGACATCGAGCCTGTAAAACCTCACAAAAGTGTGCGGCGTCGCCCAGCTCGCTGCAGCGCAAATATCCTTCACTGAAACGCCCTTGAACAGGGCCCAGGAAGTGGCCATACCCCTAGTGGAATGAGCCCTCAACCCCTGTGGGGGCTGTAAACCCCTACTACTATAGGCTAGAGATATAGCCTCTACAATCCAGTGGGACAGCCTCTGGCGGGACAGTGGCTTGCCTTTGTGGGGAGTGGCCCAGGACACAAACAGCTGATCCCCTTTCCTGAAACCTGCCGATCTACTCACATACACATGTAGCGCTCGTACCGGGCATAACATGTTGAGCCTTTGTTCCTCCTCTGAGGAGAATGGAGGTGGGTGAAAAGCTGAAAGCTCCACCGTGGGGCAACTGTAGGTTGGCTCCACCACCTTGGGCACAAAAGCCGGGTTGGGCCGCATACAGACCTTAGCCCGCCCTGGAGAAAACTGCAAGCAGGAAGGGCGAGTGGATAACGCCTGTAAGTCACTCACACGTTTTGCTGTGGTCAAAGCTAAGAGCAACACTGTTTTAAGTGAAACAAACTTCATCCCCACCATCTCCATAGGCTCAAATGGGTGTTGAGAGAGGGCCTCCAACACCACCAGCAGATCCCACAGAGGAACCAGGGGCCTGGAAACGGGGAGTTTCCGGCGTGCACCTTTCATGAAACGACATACAAAAGGATGCTGCCCCGCAGGCTTCTCCCCAAAGCCCAAATGACAGGCTGAGATTGCCGCTAAATAGACTTTAATAGTGGAAAAGGCTCTACCCTTATCCACTAAGTCTTGCAGGAAACACAGTAGGTCCACCACTGAACACTGAAACGGGATGGTGTGCCTCAGCTGGCACCACTCCTCAAAGACCCGCCATTTACCACTGTAAAGAGAGCGAGTGGACGCGGCCCTGGCCATCTGAATGGTGTCAATGACCCGTGCGGGCAGGCCTGCCGCGTTCAAGTTCCACCTCTCACGGGCCAAGCCCAGAGCGACATCCGGTCTGGGTGAGGGTGGTAGATCTCCCCGCCCGCTTGGGATAGAAGGTCCCTGCGTATGGGGAGGGCCCACGGCTCGTCCGCTAGGAGCTGTATTATTTCTGCTACCCAATGCTTGGACGGCCACCGTGGGGCTATCAGGATTAGTGACAAGCCCTGTTCTCTCACCCTGGCTAGAGTCGGGGAGATCAGGCTGAGAGGGGGGAATGCATAGAGTAGCACGTTTGGCCAGGAGTGGGCCAGCGCATCCACCCCCAGGGGTGCCTTCACGTCCGACAGGGAGAAAAACCTCGGACAGTGCGCGTTTTCTCGCGAGGCGAAGAGATCTACGTCTGCCTGGCCGTATTTCTGCCAAACTTGCTTCACCACCTGCGGGTGGAGAGTCCACTCTCCGTACAGAGGGTTTCCCCGGGACAGAAGATCCGCCCCTCTGTTCAGAATGCCCGGAACATGTGTTGCACGCAGGGACAGGAGCCTGGTGCTGCTCCACACAATTATCTCCCGAGCCACCTTGTGCAACTGCAGTGAGCGAGTGCCGCCTTGGCGGTTGATGTATGCTACCACCGTAGTGTTGTCTGTCTTCACTAGGACATGACGTCCTCGGAGAAATGTTTGAAAATGCTTCAATGCATAAAACACTGCCCAGAGCTCCAAGAGGTTCACGTGAGTCTGAGCCAGCCTCGGGTCCCAGGTGCCATTTACTGTTCTGCCCAACATGGTTGCTCCCCACCCTGCTAGGGAGGCATCCGTTGTCAAGGTTACCCTGGATAACACCGCCCCCAGGGGAACCCCTGACGTCAGAGCCGTGGAGTCCCCCCACGGGCGGAGCGCTGCTACGCACGCAGGTGATATTTTCACTCTGCGGCTGAGGTGGCGGCGTGGGCACAGGCGTAACGCCGCGACCCAGCGCTGAAAATCTCTCATCTTCAGGAGCCCCAACTGTACCACAGATATCACCGACGCCATCAAGCCGAGAAGGCGAAGGCATAGTCTGAACGACACGGCTGTTCCCAGCCGGAATAGGGACAGACAATGAGTTAGGGACAATACTCTCGCCTCTGACAGCGTGACGCGATAAGAGAGCGAGTCTATTTTGAGACCCAAGTACTCCGTACATTGCGTGGGTTCCATCCGACTCTTTTTCCAATTTATATTGAACCCAAGATCCGTGAGATGTTTTATCACCGTAGCGGAGTCTCTGACTGCCTGCTCCCGTGAGTGGGAGCATATCAGGTAGTCGTCTATGTATGAAAATATTCTGATGCCGCTGTTCCTTAACGGAGACAGAGCTGCCTCCACACACTTGGTGAACACCCTCGGGGCTAATGACAGCCCGAACGGGATGGCCAGGTACTCGTAGGCTCTGCCCTGATAGGCAAACCTGAGAAACCTCCGGTGTGCGGGATAAATGGCGATGTGAAAATACGCATCCGAGAGATCGATTGTTACAAACCAATCCCCCAGACGAATCGAGCGACAGAGCACTCTGTGTGTCAACATCCTGAACGTGTATTTGCGTAGGTGTTGGTTTAACACACGGAGGTCTAAAATGGGGCGGAGGGATGAGCTCCCCTTCTTCGGGATGAGGAAGTAACGAGAGTAAAAACCCCGCTGTGTTTCCTCGTTCGGGACGGCTCTGATCGCCTGTTTGTGTAACAGGGATGCTACTTCGTCCTCCAGGACGCGAGCTGAATCCCCCTTGGCTACCGAAACTAACACCCCGTTGAATCTGGGTGGTTTCGTAGCGAATTGTAGTCTGTACCCCCGAGAAATAGTGGACAAAACCCATGGGTGCACTGCGCATGCGCGCCACTGATCTGCCCGGACAGCGAGTGGGCTGCGCACACCTTGTGGTGACGTCACCTGCCTTCCCTGAAGGGAGTGGCCTCCCCTCGGAGGAGCGTGAGCTCCCCCCGGAGGAGCGTGAGCTCCCCCTGCAGGGATTATGAGGCCGTGACATGGTTTTGATTTTATTTTGGTTTTGGGGGAGCATTTTGCCCTTGGCTCTTGGCCTGGCTGCAAAAATGCAATTTTTATTACAGTGTTTGCTGAACTGGGTAGAAGTGCTTGGTGACACTGTACTACCTCTCGCCTCTGCTGCTCCTCCCCTCCTGAAACATGAACTCTGGTGTTCTGTTCCACCTTCATCTCCTTCCTTTTCTTGGACGGAGGAGGAGAGGGAGAAGCACAGCTGGCTAGGTCGCACGCTTCGTTTTCCCCTCCCCGGGGTGGGGAGAGCGGTTTCTTGCTGCCACTGCAGCGAAGGAGTGTTTGCCCCATGGTTTGGGGTTTTCTGAACGAGGCTGCTGGTTAGTCTGCTGACCAGCTGCCTGTCTATACGGTCTGGCACCTCCCTGTCTCCCCCTCGTTGCTGTGGCTGCAGCCGCAAAACCAGCCCTCGGCATGGTCTGCGGAGCGCGAGGGATGTGTCTCCGGGGCAAGCAGAGGTCAAAGGCTTCGCCTTCTTGTTTCCTGAGGGTGCTGGTCTCTCTCATCTTTTCCAGAGCTGGACCAAACAGACCTTTGGCTGGGTCATATGCCGCATCCATAACCTCTGCCTTCTGTGCATCACTGAGGCCTGAGAGATTTAGCCACAGGGCTCTCTCACCTGAGACCGCCAGGCCCATTACACGACCGCAGCCTTGCACTGCACCCCGCGATGAGCGTAGGATGAGGTCGTTCACCACACAAATCTCATCCCATAGGGTCGGGTTAGGCGCCCCCGTGTCCAGCTGGCCGCCCATCTGCTCCAGGATTTCTGCCTGGTATGCAGATAGCAAAGTCATCGCGTTTAGCGAGCACACAGACTGTGCCGCATATTTGTACATTCTCTGGAAAACGGAGGCGGTGAGGCGATCCGTTTTATTGGGCAGAGAGATGTTTGAGGAAGCGGAGAGAGCGCGCCGGTTTGGGTGGAGGTGGTAAGCCACTGAAGGCTCCACTGCTGGGGGCTCAGCCAGACCCAGCTCCTCCTTCCCCTCGACTTCCAGCTTTGAGTAGCCCTTTGTGGGGAGCCTACTCTTCAATGGACTGGACCAGTACCTGCTCATTTCCTTCATACAGGCAGGTACTGCCGGCAGAAGTTGTTTTGCTGGCGGCTGGGCTGGTGGGAGCCTCTTACCGTCATACAGGTCTCTCTCCCCCCCTGTAGCATCCTGGGCTGCTGGCCACAGTATGCCCAATTTGGACGCAGCCCGTTTGCATACCTCGTACAGGTCGCCGTCCATTGGGGGGACCGCGTCGGATGCACTAGGGGGTCTGGGCTGCTGGAGAGGGAATGTGGAGTCCTCCTCCTCTTCCTCCATGTCATCCATGTCGAGGAAGTCAGAGCTGACATCGCCCTCGGCTTCCTCACAGCCCAGCTCCACCTCGAGGGACTCCCCGAAAAGTGGAGATATTTCCCTGTCTTCAGCCTCCATCGTGTCCGCCCAGCTCGCAGTAGCTCGCGGCAGATGGGTGGCTTTTGTAGTGGTTCCCGACGGGCACGGGTCCCGTTTATCGGATACCACCACTCTCAATCTCCTTTCCAGGATTTTCTCTGGCATTGACGCGCAGTGCACACATGCCTGGGGGTCAGCCAGCGCTGCATGAGCGTGTTTCGCGCCCATGCAAGCTATGCACAAAGGATGAGGGTCCCTGCCCGAGATGGACGCCCCGCATGACGCAGGGCACAGGCGGGGTACCACCTCCTTGGTCTTCGGTTCCGACCCTCCGGTGGGGGTATCGGCCTTCGACATGGCGACTGGAAAGGGAGGGAAATATGTTAACAATTAGCCGTACGAGGCGCGCAAAAGTGCGTTCTTAGCCTGTCGGTCAATTGTGCTAGCACACGGGGTTTAGCCCGGGCCAGTAGCGTACCGAAGGAGTTCGCTCGCCGTGACACGTTAGCTGAACTCTGGGTACTCAGCTCGGCTAACAAGCTAATGCTAACCGAAAACTGGTAGGCTCGCCGTAATGCGTTAGCCAGAGCAAACAATGTCGCACAGTCACCGACAACACCGGTAAATAAATACAGGGTAGTCGGGGAACAGCTCGCCTTGACGCGGACACTGCTCTAATATTCTGTGTCTAATTTATACTTCTTCCGAAGTACTTACTCAGCACACTCCAGACTAAAGCCCGGAACTGCGTTCGGCGACGGTTTCCTTAACGGGTCGTCTGAGAACTGTAGAGCAGAAATCCAAGCTAGCCTAGTTGCGCTGAGGGAGCTATAGTTTCTTCACGGGAAGAAAACGAGAATGATTTGCAGGAGGCAGTCGGCTGTGCTAAATAGGTAGGGGCGGAGCGGGCCCCTCCCACAGCCGACCTGTCTGTCACTGACAGACGTGGTGTCATTGGAGCTTCCATAGTTGGTCACGCCGAGGCGATTCCCATAGTGAAACACCGAACGGAGTTTGAAAAAGAACTGCGAGAGCCACCAGAAATTGAGTTGCCCTCGAAACTCAGTTGAGAATACAGCTATATGGAAAACAGGGTTGCAGAAACAAAGCTTAGGTTCCAACAGTATTCCCTTAACTGGGTTGTTACACCTTGCTTTCATTGGCTATCAATATTGTCAATATTGGCTTAAGCAAACGAGGCCTGTAGGGAATGCTACAGGAGCGTTGCTGAAGCTTATTACCACTGTTTTTTCTCACCTGCCTGTTCCCAATCCTATTTGAAACTGAAACAAAAGGTTATGGAGGGAATGACAGAGTTGTCTAGTTTCATATCTAAGCAAACTTTCTTGGGTAAAACATTAAAACGTCTCTCAAACGCTGCAATTTCCAAGCAAGCAACACACAGCCTTCCCTCTCTGGGAAACTGTTTTTAATGTGTGTAGGGTGATAACTGACAGCTGGGGCCTCCCCGCTGTACGAGTGGAGCACAGACAATATTAGAATATCGCTGTGCCAGACCTGCTACTTCCTCTCTTGTGACTCTCAGAGGTTCATTGCAGTCTGTTAGCATCACGTTGATAGGTTTATTGCTCATAACAAACAAAGCATTATTGTGAGTAGAGATTGCAACAAGTTCATGTGATATGTATAAAATTGAAGGAAGTGCAAAGTTGACAATTCACACTGTAGAGTATTTCAAGTGATAAAAGCTCTTTTTTTATATTCTAGCCTCTTTTTTTAACAGCAGTAGTCATTCTGACCCTGTGGTCTTGGGAACCATGAGGGGCCAAATGAGGAGCTCACTACACGTGTATAGTAGTAGGATTTGTACTTGAAAATAGCTGTTGGTAATAATACTGCCATGAATCATTGGATGTTTCCGCAAACACGGATTTGTTGAATCTTATTAATCTTCTTCATAAGTATTTAAGATTTGAGTTCTTTAAAAGTCACTAGAATGAAGGAAACAAAACTCTGAAACAATCATTTTTTCTGGGGGAGGTCACCTAGAACCCCACACATTTGTATGGTCTCAATGTTGGCAGGTATGCACTGTGCCTGTTTAGCAGAAGTTACATGAGCTTTCTTTAATAAACATATGGACTTACTGATGTTCCAGGGCTTCTTTGGTTTCATAACTATTATAATAATTAGAGTTCTGCTCATGGAGGAGATTCGCAAATAGATCACACATTTCAAAGTGTGGTTTTCTGGCTCAAATCTGGTTCTTTCAATTACAGCTAAGATTCCATCACGTCTTGATAGCCAATATGGTTTTTGTGTTCCCTCCAGTTTTCTATGTCCTGCAAGTTCCTTTGTTTATTCGATGACATCGCATGCAATTTGTGTAATTTAATTGCTTTGTTTTTCATCTCACTCTGTCAGTGCTTTTGCTATGAATGCCAAAGTCTCACTTTGTTAACCAGGATGTGGCTGCTTTATTTCTGCCCCGAGCTTCATGCGATTCAGCAGTCCCATTGCCACCAAAATGAATGCAATGAAAAGGAAGGTGAATTATACCCCGGATGCAAGCAGCATCTCTGCCCACGTCACCTGCTGTCGACACCTTTATTGAGTTGTACACTGCACTAAATCACATCTAAATTACAGACCACATGGTAGAGTAAGTGGTTACAGAGCCAAAGGTGAAAAACGTTGGCTTCTTCCACTGCTGGCCGTTCCCTTTGAATTATCGTGCTTTCGGATAACACAAAATGCTTTAAAAAACAAAACAAGCTGTTGTCACGCATGTCTTCACATGTTGGCAGGCAAAAAACATTTTCTGCTATCTGAAAACATATTTTTGTGAATGGAAAAATCCATGTGTGATAATTGATCGGTGTTTTCAAGAGTTACACGAGCAGGGTATGCTTTAGGGGCGGGGCTACCTTGTGATTGACAGATTGTTACCAGAGTCGTAAACGGCGTCTTTATGTAACCCCTCCGCAGTCCAAATATGGTAACTTCTGTTCGCTGGTTGCAAAAACGGTTCTGCACAAACACGCAAACCATCACAACCTGAAGACTAGTTTTGGTGCTGTTGAAATAACAGAGACGGTGAGAACTAATGTTGCCCTTCACAAAGCATCGTTGTTTAAGTAAAACTTGATGAACGTTAGCACACACTGGATATTACACTGTCTGTGCCCATAATTTAACATTACATTACATTACAGTCATTTAGCAGACGCTTTTATCCAAAGCGACTTACAATTCAGATTCTATTCAGATTCAGGGAGCAATTTTGGGGTTAAGTGTCTTGCTCAAGGACACATCGACATGCGACTAGCAGGGCCCGGAGCTGGGGATTGAATCTTCTGATTAAAGGACCTCCCTGCCACCTAACAGAGGAAATGTTTTGGAGAGAGACACTGTAAGAACTTTGTTATGGAGGCCGAGAGGGAAGACTGATGCTTCCTCTTATCTGATCACAGCGTAGACGAAACATTCTCACATTACAATCATGTATTTATAGGTAGAGATGCTCTGGCTAAAGAGGACATATACAAAATACAGCTTGGATTTTGTGCATTATTCATATCCTCAAAAGCAACTACATTTAATTTTTCCCATTCAATAACCGTGTTTCTGAATCTGACAACAACCCGTTTTCACATGTTAATCACAAAGAAAAAACATTTTCCGTTACCCTAAAAGACATTTATGTGAATGGAAAAATCAATGTGTGATAATTGATGGGTCTTTTACAGGAGTTAATGCTTCGAGGAAGTTAAATTAGAGGTTTGGTTTCAGGCCATTAGAGCCTTTAAGAGTCGTCTGTGGTGCTCACGTTATGAGAAGTGATCGTGAAAGATATTAAATGACAGTGAGAACCTATTTAGGCTTGAGTTTATGGTTCATATCTTTAATGGTGGTGAGACATTTTTAAAACAAGCATTTTTTTTTTGCTTAAGGGTCCAAAACAGCTAATGAATACAGGAACTTGTTATTTCAAACTCTCCTCAAGGGAGCCCTGTCAGATGAGTGTTAAATAAATATATTAATGCGTCGGCCTGCAGCGCCAAGTGGGTCAGGTACCTAAAGCACTCGTGACTAAACATACGCAAACTATAAGAGAATAGAGGCGCAATAGAGAGGCGAAGTCCCGCCCCTTCTGGTGGACCACCACGGGACCTTATTCCCCCAAAAATATGTACGAGAGTCAACGGCTGAAGACAAATAATCATTTGATTATTCCGCCGCCTGTATCATTTGTTATGAACCTTGTATTCTCACCACATTTTTTGATTTTGAGTAATGACCTGTTTCCTAAACCTGCCTCTCAAATTTCATGAGGTTTGTTTAAATGGGTTTGTAGTAGCGGTATTCGTGGCCTCGGGTTATAAACGCCACCGCAGTATGGTTTATTGTCATTTGTTGACCAAAAAAAAACAAGTATCACATTACTCACACACAGCGTTTGGGTTTGGTTTTCGGCCACATCTAAAGCCGTTTGCATGTTGTGGCCATGTTAGTCAGACAGTAAACACTGGACGTCTCCCAGCATGTGTTGACCAACAGAAAAGGCAAAATTATGCAAATGTTGTGTTTAAGTAGAGGCAGAAATTAGTGGTGCAAGTTACAAGTTGTAGAGAATAAATTGGATGTGTGTAGCCTACCAAACTTCTTTTAAATCAGACCAAACTTACAGGCGACATGGCTTTTAAAGGGGCACTCCATCAACTTTTCATATATAATAATAATATCTTTATTTATACAGCACCTTTGAAAACAGAGTTTACAAAGTGCTTTGACAGACAAAGCAGCAAAAGCAAAGCAATAATAACAATAACAGAAAGCTCAGTGAGACAGTCGATACCATAAAAAATAAACTAAGAAATAAACAAAATAAAGTCAATTTAGTCAAATGTGTTTTAAGAAGTGATTTAAAAGAGAATACTGATTCTGCGAGAGTTATGTCCTCATATATGACAACATATGGAAAAAAAACTCATATAAAACTACAGTAATTCAATTTTTCTTACTTTTTAACTTTACTCCCATGATATTGTACCTTGTGAATACATTTGTTTTCCAACTCTGCTACCAGTTTGGCATTGATAGCCAACAGTTTATTTTCAGGCCTGTTAAAAATTTAGAAATGCACTGAAACCACCGCCAAGCTGTAGGCAGTAGTTACTCTCTTCTTTGCAATGCCAATTTTTTTCTGCCGATCGCACCAGGAGGCAATAACAGTAGTGTCGGTACGCTGTATGAGATCTGATCTCGCTTGCATTGGGATCCGAAAATCCAGACCACATGCTGAGGTGGCCTGGCTCTCATTGAGTTTACATCTTAGTGAGGTGAGGACGGCATGTGGACACAATCAATTTATCAAACATAGGTCTCCATTGGATTGTAAGTGAAACTGTCACTCAAAGAGGCCACACCCTTAATTGTACCTAACTTTAAGAATTAATATAATTCAAACGGGAGCGTTATATATAAATTCTGCACTATAGGTGTCATAAACCGGAATATTAGCTAAAGACACCAAAACCGTTTTTGATACTAGGCTGTAAACATGTTTATTTCGGCTGTAAAGTTGTTTATTTTAACATAGATGTCTATGGGGATTGACTCGCTTTTAGAGCCTCAAGTGGCCATTTGAGGAACTGCAGTTTTAGGCATTTCTGCGATGGCTTAATTTCTCAACACGGGAGGTTGCTGCTTGATTATAAACTGGTAATAAATTCAGGGTGTGGAATATTTTCACAGGCAGGGAGGGTTTAACATGAAAGATGCTATTGAGGTGCATTATGGGAGATGTAGGATCCAGGAAATGTTAAGCTTCATCGTAAGGAATAGAAGTCAAGATGTCTCTGCTACTCCGATTTTGGTCATTCTTCTTTTAATCGGTCTCTCACAAGCCCCCCCACAGGATGAATGGAAAACAAACGTATTGGTTTCCCCTAAATTGTGTCGCTCACATCTTTGATCTTTGATGAGGTCTGTTATGAGCAATCAAAGGAAATAACTTAAGGGCAAATTTGCTGTTGTTGGGATTATAAACGGCTGTTTTCAATAACAAAATGGAATTGCTAATTCAACATTATGCAGAGACCAGACCTGGTTTGCGTGTTTGAGCCAATGGAAAACTAGGCCAACTCTGGGAGCGTGTGAGTGCCTGCTACTAGAAAAAAACCGTCATGCGTGGTCTCATGAGGGAACATACAAAGGGTCATTATGTGATGTTCTTGTCTCAATTTAGTTTTTTAGTTTTTAATGATTTCAATGATTTCAAATGTGTGTTATATAAAAATAATAATAAAATACTGGAGAGATGTAATTAGAATCGTGTCCTTAGAGATGTGCGTATGTTCAGAGTGTGTTTTGTTTAAGATAAGTAGTGTGGAAAGACTTCAACGTTTTATCAAATAACAGATGAAAAAGAAAAAGTGGATGCTGGACTTTGTCTTTTCTGCGTCTTTTCTTTTGTCGGTAAAGCAGACGACAGGTCCCACAACGCCTCCCTCCCCTCGTGAGTATTAGGCTCCACCACTCGGCTCCCCATATAAACATGTTGTTGACGCCACAGTCAGTCAGAGTCAGAATACACCGACCCGGCCGTTCCCCGTCTCGTCCCCACGACTCTGGTGCGCTCCACAGCAATGTTTGCGGATATATGCGACGGCTGCTTGCTGCTTTTGTTGCGAGCTCCACTGAGCGTCTGCGCCTTTAAAGGCTTGTAAAGTGCGCCTCTCTACACATCGCACAGTTCAACTTCTCCACAACTCCGACGCGCGCGGGCGAGTAGAGTAGAGACACCTTAACCCCGGAGAGGCTCACCTTCACGGCTAGACCCATGGAATAATAACTATGGAATACCACTGGATACTGCTGTCTGTGTTTTTGCAGTTAACCTTCCATCCAGGTGAGGCACGAGGCATTTGTGCGCTAGGCAACTTGTTGCTGTTTTATTTTTAAAATTTATTTTGGAGGGGGGTTAAAACGCATGATCGACTGTATCTCTAAATGACTGCGGGTGTTCAGCTCCCTTTAGCCCAGATAATCCACATCATAGGGAGTTGTAATTGCATCGCCATTCGTGATGCATTTTCACCACTTTTTCTTTGTTCCGCTGCAACGAGATCTGAAGCGAAGTCGCTGAAACCCGATGAGGAAAGCGGACACTTTGGTGCATGATCTGGATGCCTATCTTTTAATAATTAATGTTTTATTCAGAGAGCAGAGCACCATTAATAATAATAATTAAAAAAAAAGTATAGGATGCTGAGTAATAAACATTGAGCGCTATGCAAATAGACTTTTTCACCGTGTTGTGCTCGAGGAAACGCGACAGGTTCATGCTATTTTCCCCGCAGATAAACCGTCTTTATGGAAATATAGTGGCAACTCCTGATTCCGATGAAGCATGCAAACTAGCTGGCATATCCACAACTGATTTGCATGCTTATGTAATTTCTCACTTGTTAACCCGCGTGGAGTTAAAGGACCATTTTAGGGGAGATTTTGGCTTCGACTTCGACTAATTGGCTTTTATATGCGCACATGTATCTGTCTGTTATTATTTGGAGCTTCATTTTTTAAGACGTGTTTATTCTGTTTGTGTGCGAGTCGATTTGAAGTCAACTGTTTTATCTTGTCAGGAAAGTTGCCAAACTTGGCTCGCAAACATTTTTTATGGAGAAGCTGGCATGCATAGAGCCATCTGTGCCGAAAAACAAGTGTTTCTGTTTAACTTTGCGCTCCATGCGCGTTCGGTTTATCCTGCGAGCCTCCTGCATCAGGTGGACTCTTCTTTTTTTGTTCTGCTCCTTGTTTCCATCGGATCCACAACTTCAGAGTATCCGAGGCGCACGTCGATGTTCATGCCATCATCGGGGGATTTGAATGACGGCCACATCTTTACGCAGTGTGTGCGCACAGGGCTCGCCTGTCATGTGATGCCATTAAGTTTTGCCTCCAGCCTGTTTACACAGACCTAATTCACCGTGTTTGCTCGCGCTTAATCAATACACACATATCATTAAATGATGCCTCAGATAAAGAACTTGTAGAGGCTGTTTTTTTTGTATCTCATCCTCTGTTGATAACAACCCCTGACGTTAGATCACACTGTTAGCCGCTCTGCAAACACAGGAACATCAGAACTGACAGCCTCTAAACGGAACCGTTTCTGCACAATGACACATTGCTGTTGGCTGTCCTGTGATTCTATGAATTTAAGCATTTCTGTCCTTCAATCATCATCATCATCATCATCACCACGCCCTGTTTGTGTTTATGCTTGAGATGTCTCTATATCAAAGGAGGGATGGGAGGATTTGGACGCATGTCTTTGGATGTTATCATGATATCTTTTTTTCTTGATGTTGATCGATGTAAATAACTGTCACGATATATATTTAGACTTTAAATGTTTCTTTACAGAACCATAAAGAAACCTGGAGGTTAATTAAAGTACACCATTATTTATTATCGGGTCGGGTCGTTGCGGGTTAATGACATACAGCTCATGCTTTAAGTGCAGAGGGTCCCATGGACCCTCAAACTAGGTTTCAAAGGGCCCGGGGTGTCTCTTGTGATCAGCTTACATTCTAAACAGCAAGGGGTCTGCCATGGTCAGCTGACTTAGGTTTTAAACTACAAGGGTACTGGGGGCCCTGGTGGTCAGCTAACTTATGTTTTAAACCACAAGGGGTCTGGGGGCCCTAGTGGTCAGCTAACATTTTAAACTTCAAAGGGTCTATTGGCCCTCACACTGGAAGCGTGAGGGGTCTGGAGAGTCCTAGTGATAGGCTTGCTTATGTTTTAAACATCAAGGGGTCACACCATAAGCGCCGAGGGGTCTAAGGGGCTGTAGTGGTTATCTCACGCCATAAGCACCCATATAGGGGCATAATGCTAAGTTTGCACTGGGCATAATGAGGGCCCAGGCTTTCAACTTCCATCGGAAGTCTTGGGCCATGCGGTCTTAGCACGCTGGCCCTTATGGCCCCTCTGGCCTGGTCCACAACGCAGCCATGTGTTTTAACACTCCTGCTGCCAGAGGAAGCTGCAGCCGCTGTGCAGTGTTTTGTTACAGATGGCTTCAATTAAAAAAAATACCTAAACATAAATATTACTCATTCGCCTCCCCGATGTCAAGAGGTTTCGACTCCCGCTGTCACACTGAGCCTTTTAACCTGGACGATAGTCAAAACAAAGGTTAAGTCCAGCTGAAGTCACATAGGTGGAGTTGTGGATGATCAATAAAAATGTCTGTTTCTCAAATGATCTAAATCATATTGTTGTTACAAACCTTTAACACGGTGGTCAGGACACTCAGAGGTCCCAAAATGAATCTGACGGGTCACTAGATAATTCAAGCTGTATTTTTCGCCATCTACTTATGAAATGCATGTTTTCCACTGTTTATGTCATGTCTTTGACCTGCTCACAGCATCCACACTGAGGCTATAACCCCTTGCTGAGGGGTCACTAGTGGACTTCGCTTTGTTTTTTTGTTTTTTGTCGCAAGCCAATATCGGTTGGGAACAACTTTTATATTTACAGTATATAGGTGTAACCAGCTGTGTCTCAAAAAAACAACTCCCAATCAATTATGGGAATGAGAGCCAGAACAAATCCTGTTTGTTTGTTTTTTTAGTTTGAAGGAGGGGATGATCCTGGTGTTTGCTTTTGGATCAGGGACTGGTTCAATGCACATGAATCTTTGCAGATGTTGACACATAGACTTACAAGTGGTGAGAACATGATTTTTAGTCTTGTAGCATTGCTCAACTTTGAGGATTTCTAATAATTATATCTGTCTTCTTGAGTCAACATAAAGACAGGGTTCAACTTTAATGTTGTTGTTTTTTGTCACACTTGTACGAAGTAAATTTTTTCTAAACAAATACATTTATTTTTTAGCAGCTATCAAATTACAACAAAGACCAAAGTTAAACTAACTTTACCCACTTGTTCGGGCATATCTAAAAAAAAAAATGTGTGTGACGATCGCCGGGCTGACAAATATGACAGCCCGTTGCTGATGACAGCTAGCTACAGTAGCTTGGAAAATGGCGACATGGCGCTGAATTCGATGGTTATACCGTCTACCTAACTTTAGTATAAAAACATGGTGTGTTTAGCAAGCTACCATTAGCTAGCTAACTAGCCAGCCGTTATATGAGCTGTGCTGTGATTGTAATGCTTTATGGAGGTTACTGAAAAAGTAAGAGGGGGGGGGTCTGATGAGAGGTTGTTAACTTTATTTTATTTCATGACGTAGATCCCAAACGTTTTTTGCGCTGGAAAGATTACAGTTGATTTAAAACAGTAGATGGCTTTTCTAGCCATTTTCAACCATTTTTTTAATTTGTGAAGAAATGTCAATATTAACACCAGCTATGATTTGTTTCATCAAAGAACAGTCATATCATTTAGTTCATAGCTTAAACAAACGTGTAAGTGTGCAGTTACGCTTCAACTGTCGTGTTTAATCTTCATTTAAGTAAATGACTCTTGAGTCTTGTTAGTTTTATCCAGGTGGCAACCTCTGGTTCTGCCGAGTGAAGCCGATGCTGAAGTGTCTTAAAGCTGTATTCTCTCTAGTGTCCATCAGGGGGCGACTCCTCTGGTTGTATAGAAGTCTATGAGAAAATTACTCGAGGCTTCAAAACGGCAGTCCACAAACTAATGGGTGACGTCACGACGACTACGTCCACTTCTTATATAGAGTCTATGGTTTTATGTTTCCAGGATTAATGAAACGCTCGCTTCAGCTCATAAACCAACATTTTCTCTTGAATCTGTACTGTCGATATTATTGAGCCCTGAATTATCAACAACGTGGCCATGATCATGAACAATGTTTTCCTCCAGTGTGGTGAAAATGGGACTACTGTTCTAACATATATATAACACAAACTATCTCATCGGGACTTTGTTATGTCTGACATGCAGTTGATTTCCCTCTCCGTCACTTTATAGGCAACACCAAGCCCACCATCACCCCCGTCGACCCCCACCTTGTCGTCCCGCTCAACGCACCCTTCGAGCTGCGTTGCCAGGGTGAGAAGGAGATGCAGTGGCAGCGGGAGGACCGGCCGAAGGTGCGGGGAGAGAAAAAGGTGGCTGGGATGTCCACGCTGCGCATCCCCAGGGCCCAGCCTGTTCACATGGGCCGCTACATCTGCTTGGAGGAGAGCACCAAGGAGCGAACCTCCATCTATGTCTATGTGAAAGGTAGCTGCGTGTAACTGTCAAGTGTTCAAGTGTATTCCGGTGATCGCATGTGTTTGAGATTACGTGGTGTTTGTGTGTGAGAGAGAACTGAAATCCAGAGTACAGGGAGCAGGATGTGTGGGTGTACTCTCAGAGAAAGGTGTTTGTAGCTTTGCCCCGGACAGGTAGAGTAAATACTCTAACTATTTATCAAGTGCATGGTGGAGTGTTAGTGTGTTTCCACCTCTATGTGACTCCACATCTCCTTGGCCCGCTGCCATCGCTGCAGGCGAACATCATGTGCTTATCATTCACTCCACAGTTCACACCGTACAGGCAACATGCAGTAACTATTTTTATGATGAGAGGCACACATGTAGCTTTGTTACAAGATGTTTGGATTTGATTAATTGTCATTGAACAATTCAAGCTCTGGCAACTTGGCTTCTGTAAGGTCGATAGAAGCGGCAGCTGAGTCATCGTTTTCGGCAGATCAGATCTCCTTGTGTCTGTAACGGGTGTAGTAAGGACCCAGGAGCAGTACGACAAACACCAGGGATAGTTTGAATCAAAGCTTTATTTTCTTCGGCACACACAACAGGTAGAATATTCACAGGAAAACAGCGGCAGGTTCTCGTGGTCGGGGACAGAAGGCTGGGTGAATTACCGGGGCAGAGGGAAGGCGGGGTAGTCCAAAACAGGCAGGGTCGGTAACGGGGAATCAGCCCAAAGGTAAACGCTGGAAGGTCTTGCATGAAAGCGGAGAACGATCTGGCAGTGAGTGGGTGTGTGACTGAGGGTGTGACTGAGGTCTAAATAGTGGGTGCAGCAGAGTGAGCAGGTGAGAGTGATGAGTGATGCGGTGGGTGTGACTAGCAGGTGCACTGAATAAACTGATTAGGTGAGTGAGAGATAGAAAAAACAGGATAGTAGTGGCAGAGCTGTGACAGTTGTCTGTTAGTTCTACGAATTTGAAGAAGAAGAAAAAAGGTAGATTTATAGACATAATCCTTAAGATTTCAGTTCTGGCTGAAGACAGAAGAGCAGCTGGTGTGTCTGTTTCTGCTAATGGTATTTAAACAAACCCACGTTGTTGTGATCTGCTGTCAAAACTGGCCGTTGCTTCATTTGTATGGATGCATTTGGATGAGTCACTGCTCAGCGCGGTGACAGATGCATTGCATTTTCTTGCGACCGTGGGAAATGTTGCGTTTGCATTAGCAGAAGGTTCATGATACGGTGTTCGAGAGAGTGAACGTTAAACAGTGAGGCTGTTATTAGTACGTTTTTTTTATTAGTTTTTAAATAAAATACAACAAAATGCACTTTGTAAGTAAATCGTGACATAATGAAGCATGTGACTTAAAGGGACCCTTAAGAGTTAATGTTTACATTCACTGTTACTCACCAAAATGCATTGTGTGGGTGTCGCTGAGGCCGGGCTAATCAAGTCCAAGACCAGGTCCAGTCAGGTCAGAGTTGATATCGAGTCCATAGCGAATCATGACCTGTTCAAGACCATAATAGGCATTATGGTGATTAAGGAGTTAAGGCCTGATCAGACAGGGCGTCAACTTAGCACAAACCATGAACTCTACGCTACCTAATTGCTAATAGTACACTTTAACTGAATAAAAACAACTTACCTCAAATCTCAAGCACCGCACTAACTGCTGTTGTCTGTTAAGATCATGGTAACGACGGTTGGTAAAGTCGTATAGCTCCAGATGTCCATCAAAGGTCATCGCACTGAGAAATTAAGCTAAAGACGTCGGCGTTTCTTTTTTCAGAGTTGATTTAGCTTTTTCAACTCGATTAAACACACTCATCATTTTCTGTGAATTCCTTGTGCAGACCATAAATGGCATAAAAAATTGGATTTGATGTCATGAACTTTAAGTGTAAAGAAGAGAGTGCCTGTGCTAAAGACAGTTTGCCAAATATGCTGGTAATCATCCGTTATATTTAACAGGTAATGGAGCACATCAGACAGGAAAACAGCAAGTAATTCCTAGTGATCATATGGCAATAACTCAAAATAACAAAATAGTGGTGACAAAAGAGTGTATGTTAGTGTTGCATTGTTGCATGGCACATGATCACCAACTAAAGCCTCATCAGCTCAGTGTGCAGACCCGTTTACAGCTCTGACGCCTCCGTTTCTTGGCAGATCCCGACAATCCCTTCAGAAAATCAATGGTGTTCAACATTCTCACTCGAGTGGGAGACAATGCTTCCATCCCTTGCCTGGCAACCGATCCAAGTCTGGACAACCTGCGCCTGGAAACATGTTCCAGCAGAGCTCCGGCCTCTGGTCTCCAGTTCTCTGCCAGCCCGGAGCAAGGCATCGTCATCCACAACACACAAAAGGCCTTCGAAGGATGCTATGTGTGCACGGGAAGACTCGGGCAGGAGAGCGTCAGATCGCATGACTACTACCTGACAGTGAGGCCAGGTAAAACCGTGTTAATGCACTCAAGTGTGTTGTAATGGCTTCAAAAGCCAGCCCTGTCTGCTAAAAATGTCATTTTTGGAGGGAGACATGGTTTTGTCGTGGTTTACGTTTAGTTTTGACGTATCATAAACAAGTTTTGGGGAGGTCGGGGTGCTGTTTTGTTCACAAAACAATGGGCTTTCACTCAGGCGACTGCTGTTTTTGTCTCATGTGAACCAAGTAGTTTTGTTACATTTTTGTTTTGTTTTCAATTTCGTAGTCATTTTAATACAAACCATGATGTTTTGTAGTAAATGTAAACAAGTAGTTTTGTTGTGTTTTTTCTTTTGTTTCTGTTTCAGTTTACATTATTAACCACGTGTTTCATACTTGAGGATGTAGTTTAGTTGTATGGGAATGAAATTTTGTGTTGAACATTTAGTCACTTTTTTTTTTTTTTTTTTTTAGTCCCTGTTGCTCCTCCTGTGATTGAGATGCAGGCAACCAAAAGAGTGATTCTCACGCGGAATGAGAGTCTCTCCCTCACCTGCAACACCACCAACGTCAACGCAGAAATCCAGCTTAAGTGGATCCCCCCTCCTGGCTCGGTGAGACCCTTCTTCCCTTCCTTTGCCGTGTGCTGTGCTGTTGGTGGAAGATTCAACTAGAAAAATACTGAACACTGAGTGTTGACTAGTCTTGTTAGATTTAAAAGAGCTTTGATCAGATTTTTGACTTAAAGCTACTCTGAGGAACTTTTATCTGGTTATTAAACAGTCTCAGTTTAGTCCTGATCCTCTATATGACCTCCATCAGTAAAGAGACCATCAGAGAGAAGATGGTCTATTTCTATAGAGTTATTCTTAAAGCTCGTCATCGGAGCCACCGGGTCGGATTCTGGTGAAACCAGATGAAATCATGCAGGTTCACCAGAAACTCCTTCAGCTCAGACTCCAGCAGAGACCGGACCACCGTGTACAGACCCAGATCCTCCAGCAGAGACCGGACCACCGTGTACAGACCCAGATCCTCCAGCAGAGACCGGTCCGCCGTGGACAGACCCAGATCCTCCAGGAGAGACCGGTCCGCCGTGGACAGACCCAGATCCTCCAGTAGAGACTGGTCCACCGTGGACAGACCCAGATCCTCCAGCAGAGACCGGTCCACTGTGGACAGACCCAGATCCTCCAGCAGAGACCGGTCCGCCGTGGACAGACCCAGATCCTCCAGTAGAGACTGGTCCACCGTGGACAGACCCAGATCCTCCAGTAGAGACTGGTCCACCGTGGACAGACCCAGATCCTCCAGAAGAGACCGGTCCACCGTGGACAGACCCAGATGAGAGGTTTTCTAAAGGGAGTCTGGTGCTCAGAAACACTACCACTTTAGTCCACAGGGACCAACAGAATCGACACTAAATGAAAGTTCCTTTGAGTAACTTTAAAAGGGAAGAGTCAACCACACAAATACCAGCTGTATAACCAGGAAACTGGTCCCAATTAAACAATCTCAACTGTCTTTAAACGTCCCGAACCTGAGCGACAATCATGAGAAAGTGGCGTTCTAATCTACAAAAAATAACATCACAAGTTGAATATTTGTTTTATGTATTATTTTAAATTGAGATTCAGTTATTTCTTTTTACTGAATGTTTTTGTTACCTGGTATCAGTGGTTGTTTCTTCTTATGAACGAGAGTGAAAGGGGTCAAAGTTGTCGCTGGCTAAGCTTCAGGATCTTGGCTGTGTGTGTACCGTGTGCGTACGGGCGTGAACGGCCTTGTGTGTGTGTGTGAGTGTGTACTTGCATGCAGCCGGTGTCAGTGTTTGTGTGCTTGGCAAGGATAGACAAGCAGACAGGGTTAATCTCTAGAGATCTCTGGGCGTTGACAGGGTGCCGTCTGGTATCCACAGCAACCAGTAAAGGTTGACGGTGCTTCACGCATCCTGACGGAGGACTTCACTCACGTGCGCAGCGCCACGTTGCACATCGCAGCGGTCGGATCTCAAGACGTTGGGCGGTACCGGTGTGAAGCCCAGAATGAAAGAGGGGTCAGCTCGCAGTCGGCGTGGCTCGATGTTTATGGTGAGTACACGAAGACATTTGCTTCTTTTCCGTTTAAAGCTAAACTCATGATGTCGTAAAGAAATAAATGTGGAAATGTAACCGGCGAATGAAGAGAGATCTGAAGCAGAAAGTGCTACCTGTTGAATTGTTGAAGTTCTTGAGATTCAATTTTAAGTGTCCCCAATTTTGAAAATATAGGAAATACACTTATTTTACTTTCTTGCTGAGAGTTAGATGAGAAGTTTGATATCACTCTCATATAAGCCCCAAGGTAGAGCGCCGGTCTTTCATTTTACATTGTGTCCAAACCGGGAATTACTACTTCCAGGTCCATCAAGTGATGAGACGTCTGTAAATCGTTTTTTTTTAGGTCAATAAACTTCCCAGTACGAACACTTTAATATATTTAAATCATTGGGTCCTAAAAGTTGTAGAATAAACTATTAACCCAAAACAGAGTTATTTTTTTCTGCATAATGAACTGAGTCGTGACCAAGCGAATGGGAAGCCGGGTTCAAGGGAACGCTGGTGTGCTTTCTCTACGGGCCCATGGATGTGGAAGATCTGGGTAATTTGTTTTGTGGCTTCAAGCACCGCTGAGCAACTTTCTTTGGAATGAACTGGGCCTCGCCTCCAACGCTGTGTATCCAGGTCTCTTTATGCCTCCGTGGTCTCATGTCTGTTAGGTAAATGTGAAGCAGTTGATTAGCTTTGCTCAGCTTAGCATAACGAACGGAAACAGGTGGAAACGGCTAGATTGGCTAATCAACATGTTACAAACAAAATAGAAAGAGAAGATCATTTATTTCTATTTCTATTGTGAAAAGGCAGAAATGTGTAAACTATGCTCTTGAAGAGGTTACATTAAGACACAACACATCACATCCACACAGGACACATAAAGACACATTTACACAATAGCAGCTACATTAAAAGCAGCACCGGGTACTCGATGGTGCCGACTGAATCATGGGTAAATAAAATGAAGCGTTGCGTTAGTTCATGCAGGACAGCAAAGTCATAACCCCCCCCCCCCCCCCCCCCCACAGCTGTAATCTGCTCACAGCCAGCTGATTGCGTCTTATCAGTCACATACCAATCACATCCTATTCTCACTACAAGGCGCTCCGTTTAAAATTGACTCGCTGCACATCATGCTGCTGGCAAAGCGTTGCCCCCCTCCATCCCAGCCTCCACCTTTCTAGTCCTATGCATGCATAGCTCAAAGCTCGAAATTATATTCTCTGTCTTGCTTTGGGCCCGCTGCTGTATAATCATTAGGTTTTTTTTCTGTTTTAGCTTAGCATGCTGCTTGGCTTAATCCAGGGAGCCATCAGCGCCAAGCTTAACTGTTATTCCATTTGTTGCAATAAATGGTTAAATCTATCACGAGAGTGATGCTGAATGAATAGGTATAACATGTTGTGTGCTGAAGTCTCATTGACATAAAACCTACAAAAACAACATTTCACTTTTGTACCACACCGGTCATGAGCCGACCACAGAATCTTCCTGCTGTCTTTACGTAATGCCACTTTAAAAAAAAAAACAATGTTGTTATGCCTCAGTCTGTGTATGGATCAAACAAACATGATATGTATGTTAATTAGCTTTAAAAGTGCTGGTAGGTGGTTTTAGTTACCTTTGGACAAAGCCAGGCTTTCCCCCTATTTCCAGTCTTTATGCTAAGCTAAGCTAATCAACTGCCAGATATGAGAGTGACACTGAACTTCTCATCTTACTTAGCAAATAAACGTATTTCCCAAAAGGCAAACTTTTGCCTTACATGTACATTTGTGCTGTGATTCATCATTGTTGTTTGGACTGGGAGGTCTTTATATGCAGCTGTTGGGTTCCTTTGTGACCACTTTTAAATCAGTTTCTACTCCAATACAAATAGACTCAATTTCACTTCTGCAAATCCCTGTAAAAATATCTAATTTCTCTTATTTTTCAGAGAAAGGATTCATCAACTTAAAACCCACAATCAACGAAACCATCCACGTCCGCTCGGGCGAGAGCTTGTCCCTGAATGTTGACATGGAGGCTTATCCGAAGCCGCACTCGTTCTCCTGGAGCTTCATGGGCCACGAGTTGAGGAACACAACGGACCACGTCATCACCACACACAGCCACGAGTACAGGTGGGACAAACACACAAGCGCACACTTGCCTTCAAGTGCCTTTATTTTTACCACCTACATGAAAATGTTCATTAACCCCGCTCGGTGGAATTTGACAGCTTTGGATTTGGCTGCAGGTCAGTGGAGGTGCCGCTGTTAACGGCTTCCTGAGAAATACAGCTGGAACTCTAAAAAACTGCTCCGGGGGCTTCTGGCGAAACGGGACCTGTCAGAACATAAATGGCTTTTCACAGGAAAAGAACCGTGAAATATGTGCAGTATTACCTCCGTGCTGCAGATAGAAATATTACATAATGTTATCCAAGACTGCATGTTCAGCTTAATGCGTTTTGGCTCACGCTTCATGGTGTTTTGGTACAATCATCTCTTGTGATATGTGAAGAAAAGGCCCCCTCCCCCCCTCAAGCAGATTAAGGGTACGCAAGGGAGCACAGTAATCAGTAAATCAATACTTAGACATTTCTCCGCCACAATAATTGGAAACTGCAAAGACTTGTTTTTTGTGCCTAAACAAGCAAAAGGCAAACGAAAGACAGAAAATATCAGATCATTTCAGGTTCTTTCTCGAGCAGCGTTGACATTTTTTACTGCTGATTCTTAAACATTGATAAATGCATTAAGATAATATAGAACTTTATTAATCCTGAAGGAAATTCTTGTTCCACAGTTTCTCAATTCAACTTGAATATAAAAAGTAAAATACAAAGTGTATGAGATGTTTAATGCATTAATGCTAAAACAATGTAATTGCTTTATGTTCAGGTACAGCAGCGAGCTGAGGCTGGTGCGACTGAAATTGTCAGAGGGTGGAGTTTACACCTTTCAAGCCTCCAACGGCGACGCTTCAGTAAACTACACGTTCACCATCTTTGTGATCAGTAAGTTGGTTCATCGGTTTTGATTTTTTTGCGTGTGTGTTAAAGGTTTTCTGTTCCCTTAAGCCACATAATGAACTCCATCACTGCACATTGCATTAATCTTCTGGCGTTGACATGTGGGAATAGGTTTCAATGATTGATCTTTCTGTGTGTGAAATGAGGTCCTGATCTCCACACGTCGCTGTGTATCAGTCACGCCTCACTAAGGTTTAATGTCCGTGACATGTCCTGACGTGTGTTTTTGTTTTCTAGGTAAACCTGAGATCGTGTCTCATGAGGGTCCGGTGGACGGACAGGTACGCTGTGTGGCCGAGGGGTACCCCGCCCCGCAGATCACCTGGTACTACTGCGAGCAGCCGTACGCCAGGTGAGATTTTGAAAGAACTTTTTTTTCTTACCATCAGTAATTCGACAATTTTTTCTATCCAAAGTTAAAACTGTTTCAATTGTTTCACATGCTAGATTCGTGCGTTTCTGTTTTAGTTTGTGCCGTTCTCACTGGTTTTGGGCGGGGCTAAATTGGGAAATGTGATGTCGTATGTCCTTGCACCAATCAGATTTAATGATAACACTCTGGCCAATAAAAACCACACCCTCACAGTCCTGATGAGTTTTTAAGTAACTTTTATTAAAAATATGTAAACTTGTCAAACTTTACCGTAAATTGTTGTTTATTTAGTAATGCATACTTAATATTACAGAGAAATACTTAGTTGAGTAGTTTTAAGGGGCTTAAGAAGCCTTAAGAGAGAGAAATATATATCAATATTTCATCCAAACTTTATTCACATTTGTGCATATTTATTGGTAAAGGTTTCCCTTAATTTTTCATCGTCATTTATCAGTTTAAAATATAAAATAAAAAGCAAAGACAGAATATCCTTGGATTGTGTAGTAAGTGCACTGAACTTAAGAACTACAGCCTAAAGGAGTTACAGGGATTGGTCTAATTGGATTAGTTAGACTAGTCATTAAATTGACAATCAAACAAAAGAAAAACTGCTGAACCAAAATCAATCAGAACAATTTAGTGCCCAAGGCAGTACTGTTTCTTTCTGCTGCTCTGATCTGTGACTCAAAACCGTGATACGATCTGATGTTTTGTGATCCGTTGCATCCTTTTTCCGTCTTCTCTTCTCCCCTGGGCCCCAGAGGGCTTTTGGTCTTTTTGACATGATATAATATATTCGAGGGAAATGATGTTAATCGTATCACTTTTCAGGATCAGTGTTGCTCGTTCACCTGCTCAGGTAAGTCTGACTAAGAGCGAGAAGTGATGCTGCAGGCAACCGAGAACAAGGGACGATTAACAGGCTTCGTATTTATGTTGTAGGCTTTTCTTTGTAATAATTTGGATAGTATTAGTTAAAAATTCCCTCATTTGTGGCGCCCCCTAAAGATGGATGGCACCAATACCGCTAACCCACGGGTCGTCTCTGATTCTAACAAACTAAAATCCAATAAAGTGCTGCAGGAATGAGTCCTAAAACCAGAAAATAAGTCAGCATTTTTGCACTTCTGGTTCCCTCGTTTCTAAGTCGATATGTTTTTGGTTAGATGTCTGAAATAAGGTGGTTTTAGATGAAGATATTTTAAAGTTTTGTTCTACGATATAAAATCGGTTGGTATATCTCCCTCTGGTTAATTTAGAAGCTTTTACGTGTCTTACAAAAGTAAATGAGACGACTTAACATCCTCACTAGAACACTAGTCCTCCTTTAGCTTAGTGGTGGAGTGACCGTGGTGGAGTTCCTTTATAGAGTAACGTGAAGTCACGTGACCGTGGTGGAGTTCCTTTATAGACTAACCTGAAGTCATGTGACCGTGGTGGAGTTCCTTTATAGACTAACGTGAAGTCACGTGACCGTGGTGGAGTTCCTGTATAGACTAACGTGAAGTCACGTGACCGTGGTGGAGTTCCTGTATAGACTAACGTGAAGTCATGTGACCGTGGTGGAGTTCCTTTATAGACTAACGTGAAGTCATGTGACCGTGGTGGAGTTCCTTTATAGACTAACGTGAAGTCATGTGACCGTGGTGGAGTTCCTTTATAGACTAACGTGAAGTCATGTGATCGTGGTGGAGTTCCTGTATAGACTAACGTGAAGTCATGTGACCGTGGTGGAGTTCCTTTATAGACTAACGTGAAGTCATGTGACCGTGGTGGAGTTCCTTTATAGACTAACGTGAAGTCATGTGATCGTGGTGGAGTTCCTTTATAGACTAACGTGAAGTCATGTGATCGTGGTGGAGTTCCTTTATAGACTAACGTGAAGTCATGTGATCGTGGTGGAGTTCCTTTATAGACTAACGTTAAGTCATGTGACCGTGGTGGAGTTCCTGTATAGCCTAACGTTAGATTGTATTCACGCTTTAAAAAATCATAAAAGTGGAAGAAGCCCGTTGGCTTTTTGTCGTGGGAACCAGTGATGCTAACTTTCTGGTTCGTCTACAACAATAAGTCATCCCTGCAGCGCTCCATTATTAGATATCTATTGTATGTTTGCAAACAACTGTCATGGTTTTTGCAATGGCAACGAGGCATGCATGTCCTTGCATGTAGATACAAGGCGTATTTGTCAGTGATGCTTCCTTGATGATCGGCACCACCCATTCATTTAAGATTCACACGCTTGCAAAGCTCCTCTGAAGTGCACCTCAAGGGTCCTAAAGGCTGGACAGAGTCAGGAATGATGATGACGGTGGAATGTGGGATTGAGGAGGTTGTTTCCCCGGTGCTGACTTGTGATTGGTTGACGACGATAAGATGTGACCCCCCCCCCCCCCCATGTGACACAGGATTGGAATAGACTTGACTTGTGATTGGCGGAGGGGGCCCAGCACGTCTTTGCCTGGATACAAACTGGACTCATCTCTCTCTCGTGTGTCAAACATAAAGCGCGTCCGAAGGAAGGGGCACCCGGTTGCCATAGCAACAACCAATCCCAAGCAGCACAGGCAGTGGATCATAAGTGATTATCCAAACTCCATCCAATAATTCTTTAAGTATAATTGAATTACATACACACACGCCAATCTACAGAAAGAGAATGAACCGTGTGACCAGAGAGAGAACAGCTGCTTTTTGTGGAGCCCTGGGAAACTTGATGCTTCATGTCTTAAAGCTGCATTCTCTCTAGTGTCCATCAGGGGGCGACTCCTCTGATTGTATAGAAGTCTATGAGAAAATGACTCTACTTCTCTCTTGATTTATTACCTCAGTAAACATTGTAAACATGAGTTTATGGTCTCAATCTCTAGTTTCAAGTCTTCTTCAATACAGCATGATGTTCATTTAGTAAATTATGGTCCATTTAGAGTCAAATAGACCATAAAGCAGGGTATGCTTTAGGGCGGGACTACACGGTGATTGACAGGTCTTTAACGCGGCGTTGTCCGGTCTGGTAGTTGTCTGTGTTTTGGTCTTAAAACTTTAACCCTTTCATAGTGTGTTTTTACTTCATGAAAGTTAATTGTAACATTGTCGCCTAAAAATGTGTTATTCAGCATTCAGTTGTATTTAGCTTCACCCTCTCGCGTCACTTCTGGTTGCAAAAAAACAAATGGCGATTGCAAAAATGCCGACTCGAATGCTTCAAAACAGCAGTCCGCAAACCAGTGCGTGACGCCAGCGTGAATATGTCCATTTATATGCAGTCTGTGGGAAGAACGAAGACAGTCTGGTGGAGGAACAGGAAAAACAAGGGAATATATAAAACAGGGTTGACTGACGGCAAAATCAGGGGGTGAGGTGGATAATCAAGGAGGCAGGAAACGCAAAAGGAACAGATAGGACGGGAGATGTTTTCAAGACTTATGAAATCAGGAATGTGTCTCATGCAGAGACATAAAGGGAGCGACGTCTTAGTGAGACAGCTGATGAATAACTCTGTGATCCCTTTTGTCAACGACGTGTAATCTTCTGCTTCTTCAGGTGCTCCCAACAGGTGAACGCCACCCAGGAGGAGCACAACGTCATCACCGTCACGCTGTTCAGCCCCCTGTTCGGCAAGACGGAGGTGGAGAGTCGCGTGAACGTGAGCCGGGGACGGTTCAGCACTCTGGAGTGCGTGGCGACGGTGGAGGGAGAGCAGGCCTACACGCTGTTTTCTATCAGCGGTGAGTCGACGCCGCGTATATACAAATACAGTGGGATGCGGTCCACACAAACACGGTTAAATAGAGGCCACGTGGTATTGAAGGGGGGGGGGGGGGCGCCTGTCAGTCTCGTGTTTTGTTGCTGATTTGATTTAATTCCTCTGCTCGTCCTCACCTTCAGATTGGAATTAAGTTCAACAGCACAAGAGAAGACACACAGACATGAAAATCTTGTTTCATTTACTGGAGTATTTAGTTAAAAAAAAGCCTGCTTTGTGCACTGAAAAAACAAAGTTCTGTAAACCGCTACTTAATCCTCAAGTCAAAATATTTACTACCAGCATGATTTGGGGAGGATTAACCCGTCGGCGTGGGCCAAGTACAGGTTGGTCTTCTTTAATCTGTTAAGTAAACATAAGCAAAGGAGAGATACCTCGGCCGTGATTGGCCACGATAAGATTACAGATGGGGATTATTAGTCCATTGTTTACTTTATGACTCCAAATCCGCTCTGTTATAACGGCTTCCCCACCTGCCGTGTGACGTCCTCAATGTGGCGTGAGCGCAGGAACTGAAAGTACAGCAGAGTCATCCCTGCATGAGCCTGGAGACCCGGGTTTATGGCGGACATGTGTGGGGGGGTTAGGGCGGGTTCAGCGGGTATGTGGGCGAGCATTATGAGGAAGGAGAGCGTTCGTGGCCAGGCAGCACAAGCCTTTTTTAGTTTTTTGTGCCCAGGATTTTGTGCGCTTCACTGAGCAACAGCAGACCAGGCGGAGACGCCGAGAGTGTGGAGCGCAGTGGGAGTCCTGGTGGCGCTGGGATCCGTTCTGGGGGCTGTGGGAGGCTCGGGAGGTGTCACACCGGGCTTTAGAAACCACTGACAGGTTTACAGGGGATTAGTTCCTGCAGACGCTGCATTCTCAGATTTGAAGTGAAGAGAAAGCTTCTTATCTCTAAAGAGCTTATTACACCCCACTGTACAGAGCAGCAAAACAATGAGGCATCACAAACAGCCAGACGCAGAGGAACAGGACACTGGTCACGTATAATTACTCGCAGACACAGTTGTAAAAGTAACAGAAAAAAACGGTAAAATACCGTATTGATGGAAACGGATATAAAAAATTCAACCAAATAAAATGCAGAATTTGTAAACGCAGGAGAAAAAAAAAAAGCAGAGACATTATGTTTACACGTGTAATTGGATTAGTTGGCTGTGATTTGACCAAAGTGAGCTTCACTGTGACTTAGCCCTCTCTGGCTTACCTTAATGCCCCTCTGCAATGTCATTTAGAGTGTAAACATGGCAAACCAGTGAAAGAGTCACGGATTGACTCCATTTCCACCAAGGCTGGGCAATATTTTATTATTATTTAATTATTGTGATTTGAGACAAGATATCGTCTTAGATTTTGGATGGCGTAATAAGACTAAAGTGTTTTTTAGCCGCCCACAGACGCCATAATCGACATGGTCAATGTTTATCTAGTTTGTTAACATTACTCACTGTTTGATGATCCATGATGGTTCAGCTGGTCCAAGCGGTTTTTAATGGTGTACTGGAGTTGGAGGGTTAAGCTTAGCGGCTATGGCCGACTGAAGCGTCACAAACAAACATTTCCCCAAAATAAACAGGCCTTTTACAAAAAGTTCAAGTCAGTGGGGAAATAAACAAATTCATCGAAATTCATAAGATTAAATCGTCCAAAATAACCAAAACATGCGACGGTTGAAAGCTGTTTCTTTGTGGCGTCTTCCAAAGTTCACTCATTTTCTGCACAACTGCCTTTAATCATAGCTTCAACAGATGCATTAAAAACTACCACCAGGTGCTGCTTTACTCTTTACATTGAGGTAAATAAAAACTATAAGAAATGATAAAAGCTAGAAATGACTCTAAGCTTACTAGACTGTTCTTTTATTTGTCTTTAACCTGCTTAGTCATTATATCCACATTACTGATGTAATGTGGATATAATGACTAAGCAGGTTCAAGTATCATTGTGCAAATATTTTTACAAAAGCACCATTAGTCAACCCTACGATATCAAAATGATATTGAGGTATTCGCTCAAAGATGTTGTGATATTTGATATTTAAGTTCCAGTTTCAAACCGTAAGAATTGAAGAAGCTACGATATTCATGGTGTCCTGATTCCTGCGTTGCTGGTCGGTGAAAACGAGTCTCGTGAGACACGTTTGTTGTTTGTGCGGTAATATCTTCTCTAGCGCGAGTCACGTAACACGCGTGTGTGTGCGCGACGGTTTGTTTTTGTGCGTTAAAGTCATTCCCCTGAAGCCTTGAGAAGGAGAGCTGTAAACATGTCAGAGGGAACTGACATTCCAGCCTCATCTATCGGCCAAAAAAGGGTCAAAACTGTCAATCACAATAATTTTGGATAAAGAAAGTTTTACTCCCGATCGTTCTCGGCCTATATTCAGTAAAAAATATGTGATCTGAAGATCCGCATTTATGCTTTCGAGTCGTAAGTCTGATGATGATAACAACAGATGTTGCAATCGGCAGGAGGAGTGACGTTAGTTAGTTATGTAACATACGGAGGTTCCATTGAGTTCCATTCTGGTTCCTTCAATCTCCATTCTGTATAAATGACGGATGAAGTTAATTTTATTGTTTTAATCATGATGTGTTCAAATGTAATCTTGTAAAAATGTAGTTCTTGAGAAACTTGAATAAATCCAGTTGCAACATAAAATAGATATTACAACTATGAGCGGTGTAACTTCCTAACACTCTAAGCAACTTATTATACATCGTATATTTTTAGCAATAAAAATACAATCTTTTAAACCATTTAAAGTGTGTATTTTTATTCAAATAACCACTAAAGATGACTATAACAAATGTCAAGGATATAGTTGATAATAAATATTTTTGTTCATTAGCTATAGGCCTATTAGAAATTATATTTATATTTCTATAATCGTGATATCAAAATTCCATATTGTGAAATCCCTGTTCTCCATACGGCCCAGCACTTACTGCCGCTGCTCCTGTAGTCTAACATGATCATTTCTGTCTCTCTGCAGAGAGAACCGTCCCCCACGATCTGTTCACCCCTCTGCTAATTGGCTCCGTGTCAGCAGCATGCGTCCTCTGTCTCGTCCTCATCATGCTGTTCTACAAGTACATGCAGGTAAGACAGCTCTGCACTCCTCCCCGCGTGGCACGCCCTCTTCCGATGACAATTTGAGTGAAGTCGAGCAAAAGTTTAAAGCGTGTTGAAAACCCCATCGGCAACAGTAATTGATGCGTCTGTTTTTGTCTGCATTGGTGCCAGAAACCCAAATATCAGATCCAGTGGAAAGTTATCGAGGGCATCCATGGAAACAACTATGTCTACATTGACCCCACCCAGCTGCCGTACGATCACCAGTGGGAGTTCCCGCGAAACAACTTGCGTTTTGGTGAGCGCCCTGCCCTGCAGCTCCTTTTTATCCTTAATGATCTGTGGTGTGTTTGTGCTGTGTCTAGGCCTCCATGGTTCTATTAATCTGTCATTTCTGATGATGTTAAGTTGTATACGTCTAGCGTTGTAAATCAACGTCGGAGCAGAGTGATGTGGAGCTAAGCGAGGGTTTGTGTCAGTAATAGCCTCGGTAATAAAGCCTAATAGTGCAGACGGCATGACATCACCTCGGGTGACTTCATGCGGATTGACAAACGGTCTGTTTTTTGTAGCCACGTGTGTGGTCACTAACCAGTTTCACAGCTCCTTCGTGATGAAGCCCCACTCCCTCACTGCAAACATGATATTGTTGACATATTCTGGGTGTTGTTTTAAAGAAACCTCCTCAAACAGGATCCTGCGTGTCCTGGTGCCTACGTACACAGCCTGGGGGCTCAAACCGGTGTTGTCCTGGGAACACTGGCATGGGGCCAGCATGCTGGAGGGAAACAGGATGGAGGAATAACAGTTTTTTTTTGTGTGTCTGTCTTCTCGTCTTCAGGGAAGACGCTGGGATCTGGTGCGTTTGGGAAAGTGGTGGAGGCCACCGCGTACGGACTCTCCGAAGGAGATTCAGTCGTGACGGTGGCGGTGAAAATGCTTAAATGTGAGTGCTGTCAACACACTGTGGGAGACCTTTTGTTTTGGCAAATGTTTGTCTGAGGTGGGAACCTGAAAGCATCAAAGTCAAATTCAAAGAGCAGGAGGAGGGTACCGTCATATATATATATATATAATACATAGTTCAGATACACGCCAATAACTTTGCTGCTGACTTTCGTCACCCCTGTTAAGGAGTTCTGTCTGGGGTGAGAGATATATACCATCAAATGAAGACTGACTCAATAAACAGAGTTGTGAATCAATGACATCAGGGATCTGTCAACCTGGAACGTGGCTGGCTTCCTTAGACAAAAAAGAGAAAAAGGCAGCTACTCTTCACTATTATGCTGCGTTCACACCAAATGCGACGCAAATTCTTTGAGTGACTAGATTACATACAAACGTTTTTTTTATTTTTCAAATTTTGGGTTCATACAGCTGTAGTAAACCAGCCGACGTGTGGCTTGCTAGATACGGTGAACACAGCTCGATGAAATTATTCGATCTTCAATGATGTTATGAACCCAGACAAGACTTCGTTTAGTTTCCCGGCATATGTGGGACTTCCACAACATAGTGGTTATTTCTTCCATTTTGCAAATATCTCAACAAGCAACAAGCACAAATACCAGATTGCGATACGTACTCATAGTCCAACTTGAGCTGACTACCAATCCTTTCGATTCTGATTCTGTCCACATTTTTTCCCCCTCACAGCAAGCGCTCATGCCACAGAGAAAGAGGCCCTGATGTCGGAGCTGAAAGTCCTCAGTTACTTGGGAAACCACATGAATATCGTCAACCTGCTGGGAGCCTGCACTGTTGGAGGTGCGGCAGCCATGTTCTGTCCTGTATTATCATTTCATCAGAGATTTAAGGAGACTGATTTTGGTTGTGATTCTTGGTGTCACTGTGGTGTCTTCGTCTGCAGGCCCTACACTGGTGATCACAGAGTACTGCTGCTTCGGAGACCTCCTTAACTTTCTACGCAGAAAGAGGGAGTCCTTCATCTGCTATAAGCTGGAGGAAGACTGCTACTACCGCAACGTCATGCCGCAGAGCGACGCAGCTGGGTCAGGTTCTTTTCTGTATGTAAAACACTGGTATACTGTGAGTGTAAGAGAAAGGAGAGTACTAGTATATACTCTCCAGAACGTGCGTAGGAGGAGGGTATTTGGACACTAGCGTGCCGATGTGTGGTTGTGCTCGGCTGAGACCAGACTGCTCCTTTTCCTCTTTACAGTGACAGCTTGAACGGCTACATGACCATGAGGCCTTCTGCTGCTGGCAAGCTGCCGTTCGGCTCATCCTCTGAGAAGAGACGCTCACTACGCAAAGGCAAGAGAGCCAGCCATTCATCAAATATCTTAAAATACTCAGAAAAGAGAAGCAGTGGACTCGCAGGATAATCTTCGTCCTGTTTGTCCTCTCAGGTGTCTCCGATGAAGAAGATGCAGAGAGTGAGATGTTCGACGAGGATGGTCTGTCTCTGGACACAGAAGACCTCCTCAGCTTCTCACACCAAGTGGCCAAAGGCATGGAGTTCTTGGCCGCCAAAAATGTGAGCAACAACCATAATGGCCACGACACAGCAGGGTTGTTTTAGGGTTTGATTTATTTGTACTTTAATATATTTCTTTCAAACCGCTGTTTCTGTCCTGTTACACAGGAAGGAAATGTAACACAGTGAAAAAGAGCTTTAGCAGCACGTTACATGGTGGTGGAACATAATGTGTTATAATTACTTAAACAACGGAAAGTCAGTTAGGATCCTTTGTTGTCGTGGAAATGCAAATGAAACACATCCACCTAGTTTACATTCTTATTTTAAGCCCGACCATGATGTCTTTACTAAACCCAACTAAGGGACTTTGTTTGCCTAAACTTAACGTTTGTTTCGTTGCATACGTTTGTTTTGTTGCATACTTAACGTTTGTTTTGTTGCATACTTAATGATCGTTTTGTTGCATACTTAACGTTTGTTTTGTTGCATACTTAACGATCGTTTTGTTGCATACGTTTGTTTTGTTGCATACTTAACATTCGTTTTGTTGCATACTTAACATTCGTTTTGTTGCATACTTAACGTTTGTTTTGTTGCATACTTAATGATCGTTTTGTTGCATACTTAACGTTAGTTTTGTTGCATACTTACCGTTTGTTTTGTTGCATACTCAACGATCGTTTTGTTGCATATTTAACGTTCGTTTTGTTGCATTCTTAACATTTGTTTTGTTGCATACTTAACATTCGTTTTGTTGCATACTTAACGTTCGTTTTGTTGCATACTTAAGGTTTGTTTTGTTGCTTAAAGCTAATGTTTGTTTTGTTGCCTAAAGCTAACGTTTGTTTTGTTGCATACTTAACATTTGTTTTGTTGTCTAAACCTAACATTGAATTGTTTCCGTGTTGGTGGCACATAATCTTACACATTATGTACTACCACCACGCAATAAGCTGTTAAGATGATGTGGTCATTTCACGTATTTCTGTGAGATCACGTTGATCTTTCTGAGCTTTGGAACAGCAAATAAAGGCATCAACCAATCACGTTGTGGAGGCTCCGTAGTCTGAAGATGGAAAACTTTATTACTCCTCTAAACTTTGACAAAGGCAGCGCAGACCAGATCCAATCCTTCTGTACTTACCTTTCACAGTAAAAGCCACAGACATATACTAACTGTTGAGGGAACTCAAATTCACTCAGAGCATTTCCCTAAAAGGAAACTCAATAATATATCTGACAGTAGTTTAGGCTATACAACAGTTTACCTCAAACAGACTGTCAGACGCTGCTCTGGATCAAAAGGATCCTGGTGGTTGGTGCCTGTATGAATAGTTTTGATGCTTAATATTTGCAGCAGAATATTTAGGTTTCTTTTTGTGTCATTGATTCGTCTGTATAAGCCTTCGTATTTTATTTTATTTTTGGATAAAAGTCTGAGAGCACGGATCATCTTTCCACAGCTAGTAAACGGATCTAAAACGCATGTTGGAGCATACTGTTGAAAGATTTATTAGCCCTGGAGTCAAGATACTGTGGCCAGTAAGCTCCTGTATCGGTGTCAGTGGTTGTGTGTTACAGATCCAAGTGTGGAAATTCAGCACCAAACTGCATTAGAAGAAGCACCTCATCCATGCCTAATGTTATTATATTATTGATTGGTCATGTATATGACATGTATCATTGGGTATTAAAGGTAGTGGTGCATTTTTTTTTCTTTTTTCAGTGTATCCACAGAGATCTGGCTGCCAGAAATATCCTCCTGACTCAAGGACGAGTAGCAAAGATCTGTGATTTTGGCCTGGCCCGAGATATCAACACGGACTCCAACTATGTCGTCAAAGGCAACGTAAGTCTGCACTAAAGATGTGGTCCTTGGGAGTTTTAGATGAGCTGGACAACAAAGACCCCCCTTCAACATGCCTTTTCTTGTCTTCAATCAAACCCTGTGCTTTAGTTTCCAGGTTTCAAACTGTCTAAATAGATTTGTAAAGTAATTAAGTAGTTAATTGGTTTGACCTCGGTTAGTCAATCATGTCTTTACTTGTCAGAGCCGCTGTGTAAGCAAACTTCTTCCTTCTGGGCTTTTCCAAATCACTAGAACGCTATTTGGAGCTGTGCGGTTGCTAAGGCGAGACACTACAGGCAAAACAGAATTATTCATGCACTAATCAATTTTGAGATTTGAGGCTTCACAAATTACTTTCATACTGTGTTCTTCTTCTTTCAGACTATAGTAGAGAAAACATTTATTTTACTACTTTGTCTATTTGCATCTGTAGATTTCTCCTAAATTCACTAAAAGTTACCATTACATAATGCCTCATTTGCATATTAAAACATAACATTTCAGAAAACTTGTTAAACTAATCCTCTTAATGTCAGTAATGAACTGGTGAAGTTTCATGGTGATATCTATGAGTTCATGTTTTGACCCTATTCACCTGTAGAGTCTTCTAAATGTCTGTAATTGAACTAAACATCTCTTTAAAGGACGTTTTCTCTAAATGAGTTTGTTCTCAGACTCTGATCCAGAAATCTCCACTTCAGTAGCTCTTACATACACCAAACGTTACACTTTCATTCCTCTCTATGTTCTGAAGGTTAACACAGAGGGGTTTGTTCACACATCATTCACAGACTCATTTATACTACATTTTATTAATATTAACATGGAGAAAATGGATTTGATTATGACTGATTTATGTATTTTCTGATTTATGTAGTGACACAATGATATATCCAAAATGTAAAAACCTTTGACTCTAATATGTCAACAAAATCAAACAAGAATTTTAAACCTGGCTTCATAATGTTCACATTTATGTTGTGGAAATGTATGAAAATCAGCACATATTTGATAAGATAATGCCTCATTTGCATTTTTTAAACATAACTTTTCCAAAAACTTGTAATACAAAACATAATTGTCTTAATGTAAGTACTCAACTAGGGAAGTTTCATTGTGACATCTATTAGCTATAAAGAAGTAAAGTTAGTCTTGATGATGTTTTACACATAAACATCAGACCAAACTGTCTTTGACTTACTACTTCTAGGAAATATCTTTCTGACGTTACCTCGAGCAATTTACAAGTTAAAACCTAAATGAGAACAAGTGTTTACAAAGTGAAGACTTGCGCAACAGCAACAGGTTTTACCTCACAAACTAGTTTCTAAATAGAGAGAAGTTGTCACTCAATATTTACACCTCATATGTGCCAGGTGTAACTGTTGTGTATACAACCGACAAAAATAACGTTAATAGTAAAGGGGGGGGGGGGCATCCATATGTTCCCAGGATATAAACTAACAAAAAAAGAGATTAGTAAGGGCTATCGTTGCAGTTCCAATTATAAAACAATGAAGGGAGAAGGATCGTAATAATCCGTCCAGCCACTTTGGCGTTATCGGTGCCACATCATTGTTCCAGTGGCCCATTATTCTAAAACCCAAATATGTATCATTGGATCAAAAGCCCAAAACATACCGTTGTTTCCACGGTACATTTCTCCAAAAATACAAAGTCTTGGTGCAATGAAAGGAAATACATTATTATTAGGCTGATTATTATGCAGAATAGTGTGACCCGTCCTGTGGGTGGCTTACCCCTGACATCATTACCCTAAACCTAGCTAGTCTCACTCCTCGTGCATAAACCTAACCAACGAATGCTACGAGTAATAAGAGGCAGAGTGATGGGTCATGCCTTCGCCAGTAGGGAAAAAGAAATCTGGAAGCAAGCAAGTAGTATTTCTAGCGTGCGATAACATTTCTTTTTACAATCAACACTTTAGTGGTAGTACAACATGTAAACCATTGTTACCTAAGATTTTTTTCAAAAAAATAAAGTGCATCTTTGGATGGACGTGAATGGAAATGCTAAAGGCGTGTGTGTGTGTCTTTGCTTTTTTTCACAAGCTGTCAGGTATGAACTGAGCTCTGAGTGGGTTTTTTTTTAGATCCTCAGGCGAACACAGTGTGTGTGTGTGTGTGTGTGTGTGTGTGTGTGTGTGTGTGTGCGTGTGCATACCTGACATTTATTACTGTCTGTTCATTTAGCAGCCCTCAGTCACAAACGAGTTTGACCCAGAAAGAAAAGAAAGCAAACATCGCTGTGGAAAGGCTTTGATTGATTTCCACTTTCCATCTCACTCAGTGATTATTATTACTACTTTTTGCAGGCTCGTCTGCCAGTGAAATGGATGTCTCCAGAAAGCATCTTTGAGTGTGTGTATACATTCGAGAGTGACGTGTGGTCCTACGGCATCTTGCTTTGGGAAATCTTCTCTCTTGGTAAGTCCATCCAACCGTTTGTGTGTTTTTTTGTCTGTGTGTTGCTGTTTTTCAGCGCTGCACAATGTAACCGAATCTCTAAAACGCAGGAAACAGTCCTTATCCTGGCATGCCTGTGGACGCCAAGTTCTACAAGCTGATAAAAGAAGGATCCAGAATGGATGCTCCGGAGTTTGCACCCGGCGAAATGTGAGTTATCGTTTTGGAAGTGTAAAAATATCAGAGGAGAGATGGTGTGAAATGGTAGATGGAGGTGGTGAGACTATAAAAGAACAGCAGCAGTCCTCTTAAAACAGAAAGAAACAATACACACACACACACACACACACACACGTAGGGGAGCAACGGATCATAAAACTCAGCACAAAAGAAAGGGAGCAAATATAACTTTCAGATCCCCGATCAAGTTTTTTTGCCATTGATACTAATTGCCGATCATTGATGATCCATATTCCCTTTGTTCTTTGATTATAGCAGCTGGTCTACAAGGATCCTTCAAACAACTGGATTTATTCAACTTTCTCATTACATGTGAACACATCATGATAACGTTATAATGTACCTTCAGCCAGTACTCATGTTCACTGAGCAGAGCCTGAAGGCATCATAATGTAACTGAAGTGAACCTCCGTTGGTTAGCCGTTAGCGGTGCAGCTAACGTTACTAGCTCTCCTCCTGTTGGTTTAAACACTGATTGGTTGTTTACAATGTAACATTATCAGAGATCAGAGACTAGAAACACATGTTCTACTGAATATTGGAGGAGAACCATCGTCAGTAAAACTTTATTTACACTGTGATGGTTAATGTTAAACTGTGTAATTAATCTGCGGTTCGCCAGGGGGGACCCGTACTGATCAGGGATCGACAGTGGTCCGTTACACCACTACACACACACACACACACACACACACACACACACACACACACACACAAAAGAAAGGGGGTGTGAGTCCAGAGAGAGCAGACCAATAAAAGTGTTTGTGTGTTTCTCTGCTGCTGTGCAGGTATCAGATTATGAGGTCCTGCTGGGACGCTGACCCGTTCAACAGACCCCCCTTCAGGAAGGTGGTGGAAAGGATCGAACAACAGCTGACGGATGCCACGAAACACGTAGGTTGAGCACCACTTTTCAGGTTGTTTGTTTTTCACTATAATTGGTGCAGAACGGAGAAGACCTCCCGTTCCGTTCAGCTGGATTATATGAGTGAGTGAAGCAGAGGATGACTCCAGGGTCTTAAAAGTGGTCATGTGACGTGGTTCATGTGATACCTTTGACGCCATTTTTGAGACGTTTAATACATATTGGACATAAATCCAAGCTTTGTTCTCTATGAAAGTAGACTTATGTACACCAGGCCTGTTTTTTTATATATATATATATTTTTTTATATATACATTTATATATATATATACATAAATGTGTATATATATGTATATACATTTATATAAATAAATGTATATATATTCATATAAATTTATAACTGAAAGAATATAAAAGTATGTTCTCTCTCTCTTTAGATTTATCTGAACTTTAGCTCCAAGCTTCCTGCGACGCCCACAGCCAGGGAGGAGCCCGGTTCTCAGGTCGCTGCGCTTCACCGCCTCAACTCAGCCGGTAACAACAGCGCTCCGACTCCGACCCAGCCCTTACTGGTCCAGCACGAGGTCTTCCTGGAGGGGACAACCCTCAGAGCCCAACGGGTGTGAGCACCCGCCCGACCTGTCTGGCTGCCTCATAAAGTGCCTGTAATGTTCCGCCACAAAACCAACCACGACACCTGCCCACCAGCCCCGGTTCCTGCAGCCTTTGTTGCGTTGCTAGACGAACGGTAATTGCCACCTATTACCAGAAACAACAAAAGACGGATGGCTGTGATCGCTGTCATCACTACTGTTGCCTACAGATTATAGGGAGGGACAGTTGGACTAATGCTCCCATGCTCATAGCAGAGAACTGTTGAGGCACCTGGGAAACGGTGGAGGGACATCAACACGTCTAAAACTATTTTTCTTTTTTTCAGTTACATTTTTCCTACACATTTCATAAAGGTTGTTCTATTTCTTTCCATCCATTGTTTTTGTTTTTACATTCTGTGTTTTTGTTATTCTTTGTTGTTTTTCCTGATTTTTATGTAGCATTTTATTTTATTTTTTGGTTGGCTGTTGCAATTGTTGAAGGAAAATCATTTGAGGCACTTGAACTTCACATCTTGTCAAACACACTCACCACATAATGCAGCTTTTCTTTTTTTTTTTTTTTACTCTTTTATTGTCAGTATTATTTCCAACTGTTCAGATCTATGTTGATATGAAGGAGATACTTTTTTCGGGGGCCAATTTGAGTATAGATATCGAGACACTGGTGTATAAGCTATTAGACAGCATGGTCGGTCATGTTTAGACTCCATAAGTGCTTCAAGTCGATTAGGAAAAAGCATTTCTGCTCTTTTTTTTTTCTTTTTTTCTGTACAGTGTTGCTACCTAGAGAGCAACTACTGGATCTGTTAACAGGTTACATGGATCAGCCCACGATTATTAACACACAGTTGTCTTCAGAGATACGGAACAGACACGGTACGTTAGCTTTTCATTTGATGTGCTTGTTGACTGTATATGTGCACATATCTGTAGGTGAAGATGTTGATGATGGGAGGTTAAGACAAACAAGACAAGGCTCTGGGTCTTTAGCTCTGTTACGTAAGCATGCAGGTGTGTAGTTTCACTTTTTGACAGCTGGACTGCTGGAGAGTTCTCTTTGTAAAAGTGTAAATAACTGTTCATGGTTTATGTGGTTTGCTCTCCCGCCACATCCAAGTGTGTGGTCTTTGTTTACAAGCATGAGACAGGTACTGCCATTTCTGCTTTTTCACCTTCTTCCCCTTTAAATGAAGGACCGGGAAACGGGACCCTTTCTGTTTTGGCTGATGGGCTGTTTTGTTTTGGTTGTAGCTCTCTGTTGTACAGTACAGATAAAGTCAAGGGCAATGCCTAATAAGTGGACTGCAATATTCTTTGAGTCGACAAGACTCAGTGGGTCTTCTTCAACAATCCGGTCTCATTCCCAATTCGTCAAATACCGACCAAACGGTGGCCCTCGGCGTCTGATACCAACGCACTGGGCTGGCAGCTAACTAAACGCAGGACTTTCGTTACTAAAAGTAAACGTTAACTTTTTTGTCACGTCAATCGTTAGTCATTAGTGTCGTCGGTCCCTTGACTCGTTTGTCACTCGCTAGTCGATAGAAAGTGAGACGACACTCTTTTCCTGAACCTAACTTAGTGGTTTTGTTGCATAAACTTCCTGTGAAGACGGAAGTTTTCTTTTCCAAAAAGACACTGTGCATGTAACAAGTGGAAACCATAGACTGTGGATGTAGTCGTCGTGACGTCACCCGTTGGTTTGTGGACCGCCGTTTTGAAGCTTCGAGTTCGGCGATTTAAGTCGTCGCCCTAGTGTTTTTTTGCAACCAGTGAACAGGAAGTGACCATATTTGGACTGAGGAGGAGTGACGTAGAGACGCCGTATACGACTCTGGCAGCGACCTGTCAATCACTGTGTAGCCCCGCCCTAAAGCATACCCTGCTTTATGGTCTATTTGACTCTAAATGGACCATAATTGACTAAATGAACATCATGCTGTATTGAAGAAGACTTGAAACTAGAGATTGAGACCATAAACTCATGTTTACAATGTTTACTGTGGTAATAAATCAAGAGAGAAGTAGAGTCATTTTCTCATAGACTTCTATACAACCAGAGGAGTCGCCCCCTGATGGACACTAGAGAGAATGCAGGTTTAAGACATCGGCTTTATGTCTTTAAAACCGGAGGTTGCCGCCTGGTGGAAACTGACACGCTGTCCAAAACGTAGAGCGTCATCGTTTAAAGCTAAAGGTCTCTGAACTTGGTTCTGTATTTGACGAGTTGGGAGTGAGAATGTGTCGTCTTCAAGGCTCTCTGTGTTCGGCCGTCAACGCTCAGCTTCAGCGTGTCGGTCGTCTCATTGTTCTCGAACCAGTAGCTGGTTTCCCAGCAGCCCTTCCAGCTGCTTCCTCCACCAGATGTGGGACTTTTCAGCACCTCTCAGCCGGTAGTCTGCACCAGTCCCAGACCAGTATGACCCCCCCCCCCCCTCCTCCCACTGGTAGACGTGGTTGTGAAGAGCACCAGGAAAGTGTCCTGTTTTGAGTGTATGAACATGTGTGTATGTGTGTGCATGTCTGTGTGACTGTAGAATTAAAAGAAATACTGTCAAGAGGTGCCACTGCTAAAGATTCATCAAGTTGTTTAGGCTACTAAAAAAAACCACAGTCTTACTGCTCTGTCTTTTTGTAAATATAAATGTGCGTTTTATTGTAAAGAAGTAATGTTGGGGCTTTTGAAGATGTTTATCTCAATGAAGATGTGGTACATTGATGCAGAGTTTTATTATGCCGTATTTTCTTAGTGTGCACAGATTTCAAACTGTTGGTTCAACTGAAAAAAAAAAAGATTAAAAAAGCTGCTTGTGTCTCTGTCACCATGGTAACTTAAACGGAAGAGATTATCTTTGGATAGATTTTGGCTGATTCATCATTTCAAACAGTTACGCCAGTTCACTTGGGCCCACCGCCTCATCCAAACAGACCGATGATCACATGTGATCAGCAATATCAGCAACAACAAAATATCAATGAGATTAGTTTTAAATTCTTTGCTTCCCTAAGAGTTTTTCCTGCATTTTGCTACATATTTATAAAATCTGAGGCTTTAGTGTTACTGTGTAATTTTGATGTTGTCAATGTAAATAAAATTGTGTATATTGAATTCCCAATGAAACTTTTTTTTTTCATTAACGTCCTTGCACAGAAACACTTCCTGCTCAACACAGCTGCTGTCATCGCATGTCTCTTAAATTCTGTACGGTCATGCATGGAAACGGTTTCCACGCGTCCTGGAAAACAGTTGACCAATTTTCAAGTCAACGGGAACCAGTGCGATGCTAACTTCCTGTTGGCCTTCAACAGTATGCATCCCTGCAGAACTCTATTGACAACATAACTAGAGAAAAGTGAGCATGACAGGCTACAAATAAAAATATGAAAGACAGTTTAAGTTACATCTTACCTAACGACAGATCATTGGTGTAGTTAGACCGCATTCAATGGAGATAAAAGGCAACAACAGTTATTTCTCCTTGGCTGTTTCTGTCACTAGTAAGAACAACCGAACGCAAAATAAAACATTTTTAGGCAACCAGAATGTTACAATTAACCTTCATGAAGTGAAAACACACGTGAAAGGGTTAAAGTTGTAAGAGAAAAACACAGACAACTCCCAGACAGGACAACGCCGCAGTAGCGACCTGTCAATCACCGTGTAGCCCCGCCCTAAAGCATACCCTGCTTTATGGTCTATTTGACTCTAAATGGACCATAATTTACTAAATGAACATCATGCTGTATTGAAGAAGACTTGAAACTAGAGATTGAGACCATAAACTCATGTTTACAATGTTTACTGAGGTAATAAATCAAGAGAGAAGTAGAGTCATTTTCTCATAGACTTCTATACAACCAGAGGAGTCGCCCCCTGATGGTCAGTATAGAGAATGCACGTTTTACTTTGCTTCGCTCGTCAGAACCGGAGGTTGCTGCCTTGGTGTCGACCTAACAACCCACCATACACTAGTACGGAAACTTCTCCAGTTAAACTGCATTCAATTCTTTTTCGTAACCAAATCTAGAGAAAAAAATTATAATTTGTATAGTTTTGCTAGCTGCCAATCACGACAAGCGTTAATCAATTTAACGCAGCCTGTGGTTCAGTGCCCCAAGAGGCCACCAACACGTTGAAAAAAGTACGACTACACAAAATAAATGCAGTGGTGGCATTTTACTCAACTTAAATGCTTCCATTCACATGATTGGCATCGAATGAAGTACTCTGTTGGTATCGGTATCACTTTAAGGGGACTGGTCTTTTTTTAAACAATACCCATCACTACATATGTTATATGCAATTATATTTTTCCAGTACAGTGGCAGCCGTGTGTGTGTGTGTGTGTGTGTGTGTGTGTGTGTGTGTGTGTGTGTGTGTGTGTGTGTGTGTGTGTGTGTGTGTGTGTGTGTGTGTGTGTGTGTGTGTGTGTGTGTGTGCTCGTAGCAGGTTGTCCCCTCGGGCTGTTGTCACAAGTAATTTAGATCATCTCTACTTTGGAGGTTCAAATGCTAATGTAGAGTACAGTAATGGATGACACACTATCAGATTTCTTTTTTTTTAGCCATTCTTCCTGCTCTCCTCTAAATCCTTTTGGCTCCAGCCCAGAGAGGGACATCTGGACGTGTGGAGGACGGCAGCACTCGGGATAAACCCGGTGCACACTTTTGCGTGGGCAGAATCTATTGTTTCAGAATCTAACTGATAAGAGACAAGCAGGAAGTCCCACCATTGAAGTAAATGTTTGTTTGTCAGAATTAAGGAAGTGTTAAAGAGAGGCTGAGGTGTATCTTCGTAGTAGTTTGACCAGTAGTACAACACTTAATTCAATGTAAAATGTTATACACTATTTACACCAGTGGTGGGCCGTCAGGGCCTTCTCTGCAGGCCTAAACAGAATCACAAAGTTATAGCTATTTTATAATTTTTCTTAAATACACTACATGTATTATAATTTATAAAAATATTTTTCCCATGACCTTATTTTCTCATTGCACAGCTACTGTCTTCCTCAGTTGCTCTGCTTCCAGTGCAGCTTGTTTTAAGTAGAGCTTTTATCCAATCAGATTTCACCTCTGTGTCTCTAGGTAGAAGAGAGGCCCGAGGCCTGCAGACTCACCAGTGAATCCATGTGCAGTTTAAATGAATGGGGACGATATTGTTGATTGTCATCGTGTTCAACCAATCAGATCTTTAGTTTGACATGTTGGGCGTATTCTTTGAGGGTCAGAGCCTGCTAGCCCCATACTAGCCGGCCCACAACTACGTCAGCATTACGTGCAGCTCAGAGTCCAGGTGCAGCTCTGCCGAGAAGTGCAGAGTGTGCTGTGATTGGTCAGTGGGCGAGCACGTGACTAAAGTGAAACGAAACTTAACTTGCCAGCAAAACTTATTTGGAGGAGTAAGAGTTCAAATTGAAAGATATGGAAGAAATTATAACATTTGTAGGGTTTTGCTTGGTTCTTCCATGCCTCCCTTCCCTCCAGCGGGTCCAGCAATATGTCCTGGGTCTCCAGCAGCATGGTGTTGGCTCCCAGAGGAGAAGCTCTGCTCCTGGAGGAGGAGGAGGAGGAGGAGACGCTGCTGCTGCTGCCGGGAGCTGAGCTCTCCTCCTCCCTCTGGATCTGTCCACAGTGGACCGGTCTCTGCTGGAAGATCTGGGTCTGTCCACGGTGGACCGGTCTCTGCTGGAGGATCTGGGTCTGTCCACGGTGGACCGGTCTCTGCTGGAGGATCTGGGTCTGTCCACGGTGGACCGGTCTCTGCTGGAGTCTGAGCTGAAGGAGTTTCTGGTGAACCTGCATGATTTCATCTGATTTTACCAGAATCTGACCCGGTGGCACCAATGACGAGCATTAAGAATAACTCTATAGAAATAGACCATCTTCTCTCTGATGGTCTCATTTACTGATGGAGGTCATATAGAGGATCAGGACTAAACTGAACTGGCTGGTCTCATCCAGCATTCGTAGCTCTACCTGGTGGTCGGAGGTGGATGGGTCCAACAACCAACGATCTTTCAGCCAGCAGACCGCTGCTCGTTCAATGTTGATTTATTAGTCATGTTACCTACGTACTTTATTAACGCCACTTCTGTAGTTATTTTAACCCAAACGACAACTAAGTAGTTTTTGTTTCCTAAATCTAACTGTTGTTTCCTGTGAAAACGGAACATTATTTTAAAAAGAGTGTAACCATGTAACAAGCGGATATTGACAGGTGTACCTGGCTTTTATAGCTAAATTAGGATGGTTCTGCAATAGCAACATTCCTATGCTAAGATAAGATAGGATTTCTTTCCTAAATGCATTTCAAAAACATGTTTCTGTCGTACCAAACATCCCAAATGTCATCCTGAACTAGAAAAAAAGACAGGACGTCAGACATCGAAAGTAGTGATGTTTCCCTGAGGGCTAATAGGTGCACTGTGCTGGAAATTCATGTTGTCTTGAGAATGAAAATGTTCTTGTTGATACCATTATAATAATTACACTGCGTTTGGACAGAAGAACCATCATTTATCTCTTGGCAACAGACTCTTTTCCCGATCCCTCAGGAAGATTTAGCTTTAGGACGTGATCTGGCACCAAAAGCGTTGACTCGTGTTTTGTAAAATAAAATATAAAAAAAATAAATTAAAGAAAGTAAGAACATATGCATGTAACCCTAGTATATTTTGTGCAACAGGTCCCCTGGGATTGCTCAACCCGCTGCGGTTCCTCGCTGTGGTTCTAAATTTGATAAGCATGTCACACTCCTTCCGACGCTGTTTGTGGTAAAATCTGGCAGTTTTAATATGAAACACCTCCTGAAGCTCAAAGTAAGAAGGAAACAGAGAGGCTGGTGCAAAAAAAACGTTTTCCTGTGAACCTTTTTTTCCAGAAATTACAAAGCACATACTCAGAAACAAAAAATCGCCTTCAGCTTCTGTGAAATGTATTTGTATAAAAAGAAAAGAAACATTTAACAGTAAAAACCTCCAGGGCCTCTATTAAATGACCCTCGTCGACCACATCACATCGTCTTTCTTCAGCGTCATGTGATGCTTTCGTACCTTACCATGTGACGCCGGAGAGGGCGATGCAACAAAGACGGCATCGAGTCTCGATGTACACCCGAAAACACATTCCCACCCTCCCATGTCTCTGCTGAGCTGAATGCAGCCATTGTCACGGACTTTGAACCGAAATTACATAAAGTCTCTTTAATTTTAATAAATAGATTTTATTGTGCACTGTTTTTTTTAGCAGTTAACCAATGTGCTGGAGGTCGAAAAAAAAAGGAAGGCGACATGAGTGCGCCACATATGGGGGTTACTTTTCGGGTCACCACCACTTCCCATTTTTTGCTGAAGTTGCTCAGGAAACCTGCGCCCCGACTGAGCCGAGGAGGGCTGCTGCTGCTGCGGCCTGCCAGCCAGAAGATACACCGACCGCAGAGGGAGCAGGCGGCCATGGTTGGGTGAGGATGAGTGTGTGTGTGTGTGTGGGCCGGGTGGGGGTGATGGGGGTGATGGGGGGCAACACTTTATCTAAGGTACACTGCACTTCCTCATGTGTTAAGAGGGAACCTTCTGTTCTCAGCGCAGGTCTCCAGCAGATGGCTGCCGGCTACTCTGCTGTACTAAATATAAAAACAGTTGATGGCAAACAACTATTTTCGTACTTTGTGTGATTGGTAACATTTTATAGGATTTTTCTCATGACCTGTAAAGAGATCATAAGACATTTTGTTGTTTGGTGAACATTGGTTGAATGTAGGAAAGGAATAGTTTCGTTAGTCATCTGTTCTTTTTAATATGAAGGGGGTGTTAATGAAGCTTAGCATAAAGACTTGAAGCAACCCAAACACAGAAGGTAAAAAAAAATCCCTCAAGGCTCAACCTTATTTCCATCTATAAGCCTCTGTTAGGCAAAATGATCCAGAACCACAACATCCCATTTTACTGCTACACAGATGAAACACAGCTACCTTCCCTTGTTAATAAAGAATCGTTAAAGAAAAACAAAACAGAGATCGTATAGTTCCGCCCCACAAACTCCTCCAGCACCGCTGTCCCTCAACCACTTATCCAATCACATCAAACCCTATATGAAAGAATCCTTAGAATAATATCCAACAATACTCAGGTTAGTTGTCAAATCTTGCTTCTTCCAGCTCAGAATCATATCCAAGATCAGCCCCTTCTTGTCGCCAAAGATTTAGAAAAAACTCATCCATCCTCGATTATTGCAACTCCCTATATTTTGTTATCACCCAGGCCTCTTTTCACTGCTTACAACTGGTACAGAATGCTGCAGCCAGACTCCTATGCAAACGTAAAAAGAAGGGATCACATTCCCCCTGTGCTAGCGTCTTTGCACCGGTCCCCCTGTTCGGTATCGAATTCCTTACAACATTCTTCTGTTTGTGTTTAAAGCTCTGCATGGTCTCGCCCCGAGCTACATTTCAGAAACCTCTATCCCCTGTACAGTTCAGCTAGGCCCCGAGGATCTACGGATCAATGGTTGTGTTATCCCACAAACCCGTCGAAAAACTTTTTAGGAGAAAGGGCATTCTCAGGAGCTTCACCGAGATTCTCCCTAAAAAATATAAGAACGGCAAAGTCTGTTTACTCCTTTAACACCCAATTTTACTTGCTTGCCTTTGCCTGCAATGATTCTTGACATGATGTTTTATTGGTTTTAATTCAATACTTGTGTCTTGTCATAATGTTTTTGCTTAATTATGATTGTTGTAAAGAATTTTTATTTGTTTTTAGAGCAATCTATAAACAGATCTTGACCTTTACAAATTGTGTTTTTATGGGGGGGTCATGTGACTTTCCTGGAGCCATATTGTGACCGTGAGTTCAACTGTTCCCCCCTATTGTCAATATTTATGCTAAGCTAAAATGAGCTACAGCTTAATATTTAAAGGAATAGTTGTACATTTTAGGAAAAAACGCTTTTTTGCTCTCTGGTAGAGCTTTAGATGAGAAGATAGATTCGACCCGCATGTCTGTCCAGTGAAGCTACAGCCAGCAGCCAGTTAGCTTAGCTTAGCACAAAGACTGGATACAGGTGGTGGAAACATCGCAGCATCTCTAAAGCTCACTAAATAATATCTGGGTTGTTTATTCTGTACAAAAAAACAAACAACGGACAACGAAGGAAGTTTTTGGTCCCAAGCAGAGACTGTGGTCCAGTTTTCACTGTTTTCAGTATACTAAGCTAACTAAGTTTGTCCAAAAATCTCTTCATAATCTTAAAAGTACACACAAGCAGGATTAATTACTTTCACTGACAACCGAACATTCGGTGTTTAAAGCTCGATAACTGGACGACTGGATCACAGCGACACTTCCGTTGCCAACGTGCGCTCACATGTTTTTGATGACGTTTTTGATGACGTTGATGGCGTCTTGTTACTTCCTCCTTTGACCACCGAGATATTTCAGTAGAGCCAGTTGTTCAGGACTTTAAAATGTGTACAAATCTTAGGTAAAAATAGATAATGAATATACCCACATCCTTTATTCCTTATTTTAATTTATCCACAAATGTGATGTCAAACCGTCCTATCGACTGAAATAGTTGACATGCTATTGTACAGTTTAACCGGTAGATGGCGCTCTACGCGTTCACACGTGCTTCGTTCTGGTTTTGGGTTAACGGTGAAGAAGATGAAGACATCGCCAGAACTATTCTGTACGCTAACTAACATTTGTGGCTTCATGTCAACGTTGTCTGCTGGGTAAACTTGGTACATATTTAGTAAAATGTTATAAAGTGATAAATAGCTTGCGATGCTAGCAACGGTATTCTTTTAAATGGTAGCTGGTTAGCAAGGTACTGTAGTTTTGTAGTTTTGATTTGCCTGAAGCTACTGTAGCATATCCCTCCGGAAGATGGTCCGACACTTGACTGATGATTGTACAATTTGTTTATAAATCCCACAAACAACGTAAGAGCTGTGTACAAAGCACAAAGCAACAAATATGCATTGTTAGCATTTCCTTCTCGTTAGCATTACTGTAGCTTACACACATAGAGCCGTTACTTATGTCAGTTACTTATGCTAGTTAATTATGATACTTAAAAACACACACAGTTATTACAGTTGTTACAGTTATTAGTTATTACAGTTATTCAAACATTAACCAACCATGTGCCTCTTCGGGGGAGTACTAATACCGTAACCGTTAATATATGTTCACAACCGTTAGATTCTCCGTACTTTATTCTCTCTCCTCGCACGCACAGTTCTACTTTTGTTTTAACTCGGAGAGCCGCCTTCAGAATAAAAGCATTTCTTCTTACAACAGGAAAGACATAACAAATTCAGGAAACAGGCAAAAACATGTAACAAAGGCAACAGATTGATTGCCAAACACGAATTGGGCTACTTACAGCTACTATATAGTTATTTTCTTTGTGTTAATGATTAAAAGGTGTAAACGTGAGTTTAGAGTTAATGGAGAGTGTTCAGTACACCATAAAGTCTTTACAGAAATTGCTAAAGCCATGCTGGTGATTTATTGCATTCATCGTAAATGTCATGGGGATTTTGGTAAATATATAAACCAGGTAGCTACTTTGAGCACCATCATTGTTCTGTTATAGAAGCAGCTTTCTAATGCAAATTGTGAGCAATATCAAATGTATAGGTAGCGTTTGTGACATTTAATTTAGTTTAGTTTATTTATCTTGCACAATTTAAATAATACAATAAAAATAAACAAACATAACAGAGATAAATAATTGACAAGATGGTTTTACAAGATATGAATTATGATAATATCAATACAATGACAAAGAAAATGTCATTGTGTGGACTTGGTTCATACGCCTCCATTAACTCTTAAGCAATAGTAATGCTACAAGTCCCTATGAGTGAACAACTATAAATATAATATAAAGCTAAAACAAGAAATACATGAACAATAATATATTAAAAAAAGCAATTACAAAACAGCAATTAGATTTTCTTTTAAGCACCTTTTGAAACATTGTATAGAGGAACATTCTTTTGTTAGGTGGGTAAAGTCATTCCATAATTTGGTTCCTCTAAATCTTTTTGAAAACTGCCCTCTGCTAGTAAGTGATTGAGGAGGATGAAGATCTGATTCTTGTTATTATGTTTTGGTTGTGTTATGGTCATCATTGAAATGTGAACATGTGCAGGATACGTGTAGATGCAGCCATCGGTGCAGAATTCATGTGATATTTCACCTGTGTTTATGCATCTTGATCTTATTATTAGTGCAATACATAGTATTTTAAGTAATGTGTTTTGAGCCAGGATATTTGTATAGCCTAATGATATATGCCTATTAATCTGTCTTAAAGCAGTCTTATTAGGAATGCAGTGTGTTTGGAAGAATGTGTGAGAGCTCTGTCAGTGTGAATAGAAGTCTCAACAACCTTGTGCAGTGGAGGTAATCATTAATGTGACCCGTCACCTCGGGCTTGATGCCACACTGTTTGAGTTGGCGCACAGCAAGGCACCATGGAAACCTCGCTGCCTTATTGTAATAGGCCCATATCTATCAGGGTGTGAGCCAATCATTGGTGAAATGGGTTAAAGAATAACTTCTAGCAGCTTTAATTCAACCCTAAATATATCGTGATGCTTATTTCTGACAGTTCTCATGTCCAAGGTGTGTCACAGACTGAGACCTACTGTCATCCCATTTGATTCATTTAGTTATTTATGTAGATTTAGCAATATTATTTCTCCTGACTCCTCTTCAGGTCATAGTTCCGACACATAATGAATCCCCCTCTCTGGTTTTAGTATTTCTTCAACTCCCTTATCGCCTCATAACTCTTCTGCTGTCCATCAGGTCCGGTTCCTCCTGGGAGCCGTTCTGTGTGTCCCGGAACATTCTGTCAGGTAACAGGATATCACCTGTCGGCTCATCAAATATTTAATTGGTAAGGCTGAGAGGCTGACAAAAGCCAGGTATTGAGTTCATTTAAATCTCCAGTTGCCTTGGAACTGGCACATAGATCATGACGTTTAGCCAAAGTTAACTCTGCCAAACATGCAATTCATTCCTTTTCGACTATTGTTCGCTCCACTGTGGTGTCTTATCTTGACTTGGGTGTCTTATCATGCTGCAATTAAACCCAGGTTATCACAGTATTCTGTGCTTTATCACCAACGATACATTTGATACACTTCGGAAAGTTGGATAACCTTTTAATATTACAAGAGGGAATATGCACTTCATGTTGTTTATCTGTCACATCCTCGCATATCCTGTCTCATTTCAATCCCACAATTATGATAAACGATCCCATAATTACATAACCTTGGATGTCCCTTATCTACATACTCGGAGGACTGCATTTGTACTGTGCAGTTTAAAAATGCAATGAACTGCAAATAACTCTGAAACTCGATTATTTTCTTCTCTTTAGAGATTTTAAAGCTATTTTCTTTGTTTGCCTTAATGACACTCAAGCTCTTGTTTGGACTTGTTGCATGAAAGTGGGTTGTTTGCCCTTATATTTGTCATCTTCTCCCTTTATGCTGGGGTTTGGAAGGTATTTAGGGACTGTCTGTTAATAAATCCATGAACATATGTATATGTACATACAGTAGATTGCCATATGTTCCAGTGGCTCAGGTGATGAGTGCGTTGGATTGTGTTCAAACAGGCTGTTACTCATGGTCCCTTCACATATGGTGTAAATAAGAGAGGAAACCTGGGAGCAGAGGCAGGAAACCCGGGTGTTATGGCCTTCAGTTAAATGATACGCATGAGCAGCTCCCTGCTCCGTGATGAACATATGACAGGATCTTATGAAGTCAATGTTGTTTCTAGTGAAATTAAATTTGATGATGATCTACTTCACACTTTGAGGGTGGATTGCTGGGGACACAAGGACACGCAATGTGGAAGTTGGTGCAACTCGGACACGTCGGTGTCTGCGTTAGTCCCCGATCACACCGAGACGCATCGCTGGAAACGCGTTGCCGTCAAAAACATTGTTTTCAGCGCCCGGGCCGGAGTCGGACCCCTCGTTTAATGTCTTTTTTTTTCCACATTAAAAGTTTCTACTGAGGTTTGCAAATGAAGCATCGATAGGACTTTGGCGTGGAACACGTCGTCATTGGCTGGAATGCCGTTAATTTTCAAGGTACAATATTTGATCATAAACCAAAGTATTGGACACATTTTGACCCGATGATGGTGCTCGGTTAGAAGTCCAAGCATCACCAAATGAATTACAATTCATCCTGGGAGGAATATGATAAGTCTGTAACAAATTTCATGGCAATCCGTCCAATAGTTGTTGAGACATTTCAATCAAAACCACAAATGTGAACCTCATGGTGGCACCAGAGGAAAGGTCAGGGGGTCACCAGATCCTCTGGGTGCCATGGATATCTGTGTCGAATCATCATCGCACATAGCTGTTGGAACATTTCACAATAAATCAAAAATATCAACTTGTTATTGCTAGAATACCTGTCAGGAGGCCGTCAGTACAAATTTTCATCCTCTACTTCTATTTTTAGACATTTCAGTCTGGACCAAATTAGTGGACCAACTTTCCCTTCCCTCCAGCTGTGCCGCTGGCAAAGTGTCACCTCATTACAACCGAACTCTAAGCCTGTGAGGTACCTGCTTTTTTACAACCCAAAGCATTTTATTTTAGCACACTTTTATTTTTAACGTGTGTTATTTCTGTATTTGCCCAATTTTATTTTTCATAAAATGGTTTAATCCAGGTTAAACCATGTGAGGACTGTATATTTCACTCCCTACAACAGCTGGTTTGTATCATGTAAACAGAGTAAACAGCATATTGAGACCTTCCACTTATAGTTTTTTACAACTGCAATTACCTGTCTGGAGTGGGACGTCAAATACCAGACAGTGTTTGCTTTGGTTCGGAGGGGTTGACGGTATCTTTCCTCTCTTGAGGGACGAGTCGCATTTGCAGAGGTTTGAAACGAGGCCTGAGGCCGTTAGACTTGTTTGTCTTGTCCTGCTGTTTGATAAGTGGATGTTGTGAGGAATTTAAGTTTTAAAACGCTCCAAATTATGGATATTATGTGTTACAGTGTATTTACTTGTAGGAGTCTGGTCATTTCATGCATTAAGTGTCTGTGTGATCAGGAGGGACAAAGGATCTTCGAATTGGGGGAGAACCTCAGTCCTCCTCCTGACCATGATGCAGACACAACTGTCTGTCGTGTGGCCCGGACGGGGCCTCACTTTCATGATATATATATATATATGCATTTTGTTATTAATGGTTTGATTCGGTTTGTAACTGTTTGTAACTGCATTTGCTTTTATTAATATATTAAATTCCTTTTGATTTAAACTCCAACCAGCTGATTCGGCCCTGCTTGCTGATGGAAGAAAGAGAGCAAGGGGGGGGGGGGCTGCTTCTTATCCTCTGTGGGCCTCTTCTCCTCTGTTTGAGAAACTTTTGAACTTAACAATGTTGACAGACACTGGTACTTTTGTTGTTGTCTTAAGTTCTTCAGTTAACCTCATGCAACAATGCAAAAAGCAAAGAGTGAGGTTAGCACTTACAACATATCGGGATAGGAATCTACCTCAAATCCAAATCTATTAGTGTTGTTCTGATCGATTCATTGTGAGGTGACTTACGCTGAAACACAGAACCAGAAACAGTCATTCTAAGGATTGTTTCTCCATAAGTACAGACATGTCTGGTAAGAAAAACTAAGCCTTTGAGGCAGGTGTGTAGGTGAATGTGTCTTTTATAAGATGCACTTGTGCACTTCATGTTCGTGGCGCCCCGACTGCTTCATACGCGTGTTGCTGCTTGCAAAATTTTCGAAAAAACCCCTCATCGATCGTTGACTCCAGGGAAGTGAAGAAGAGTTTAGTTGTAACGTTAGTTTATCCAACACCCAGAAGAAAAAGTGAGCTTCAGTCGACATGCTCGCTTGTTTATTCAAATTTGTTGTCCAATTTGAATAGAGAGGCTACTTTCGGTGTCCTACATGGGACATTATTATCTCGGAATAAATATGTACAGTAGTCAACGACGACATATGATGTTTATCCATTTAAAAGTACATTTTGCAAGTCAAAAGAAGTTGCAGTTTGTAGTAGTATTATTTAGTGAACTACATCTCTTGTCTTACACAATGTACATCCACCAACTAGCTAGCTAGCTAACGTAGCTGTGTTCACAAATGTAACGTTATCTTACCTGATGAGTTTTTATCCAGCGACTCTTTTCATCAGCCGGACAGAGAAAGAGCGAGTGAGACCCGTTGTTGGTGTGAGAACATCCTAGTACGAACCACATCGTGGCTCCAGAGAGAGACGTCACTTACAAGACTTTTGGGTGTGTCGTCTTTCACATTAACGTATTTTCACAGTCTTATGCTTCAACAGTTTTACGACAAACTGTGACTTTCTTGACTTGCAAGATTATCTCTTAAATTGACAAACTTGTCATGAGTAAATCGTGGCAAAATTCAAATGAGATCAAATCATTATTTGTGACTCGCCGTTTCCCGAAATATACGAAGAACACAGACAGAGTCCTTGCTTTATAGTCATTCTGCAAGCAAGTTTATTTATTTATCACATTTCAACAGCAAGGCAACTCAAAGCCAAGACAAAATACAAAAGAAACACTAAATACAACTACAAAACATTCATTTAGGAGCCAAGATAAAAATCAAGCTAAACAAGAACAAGACTAAACGTTACAGTGCAGTATAACAAAGCTGCTGGTGTTCTTCTGAACACCCTGACAGAGATGCCTTTCTTTATATGTTGGCACAAAAGGTATTTAGTCTGTAACACTAATGATTTCAAGATTTATTTTATTATTCAAACAATTATCCTCAAGTATTCTGTATCCAATACACATGTTCACCTCAGGACAGTAAACCTCCAACGTGTTCTTTGTTTTTTGAGGATTGGCATTCCAATCATTAAAATGGGATTTAGTGTCAGTCGCTGCCTGCAGGTTATAGAATGACGGTCCGAGCTCAGACTGAGGAAATGACAGACAGCTGTGAGGGAAGATCTGCTGGTTTATGTCGTAGTTGCACGATTCATTATAATACTTTTCTTTTTCCTGGAGATTCTGTCACCTGCACATAGTTTTGAGGCTGTACATCTCAAAGGCTGAACATCTGTTTGTTTTTGTGTTCATTCGTGGTGTTATTAGACTGCCCCGAGGACGGTAATTGTTGTTTTAGGGATTTGAGGTTATAGCTGTCTGAAATTCAGCAGGATGTTTGGAGGTCAAGCTGCTTAAAGTCTCAGAAGTTCCACTGTTTACTTGACTTTCCTTGACCTTGTCTTCATTTTGTGACATTAGATTTGTGAAAACACAAAATAACAAATAGTTTCTTTTTTAAATTCAAGATTTAAGAGTCGTTTTCGTTAAATACATTTATTTTTCTGAAAATGACTCTTTATCTTTGCATTCAAACAGTGATTTAATGATTATTTTCAAAAGAGAAACAACTTCTGTTGTTTTTAATGTAAATCTACTTGTTACAAGAACATTCATTAATTAACTCTATCTTTGATGATGACAAATCAACCTGTTTTTTAATGGGCACAATTTCAGAAAAGACATTTTATTTTATGTTTTCTCCTCAATACAACATTTCAAGACTGAAATTGAGGCTGAACGTCTCGAGAGGATAAAGGTTTCTTGCAGCCCTCCGGCTCACCATTCTGCACACAAGTCTGTAATCTCCTCACCTTGAATACTACGCAACAAACATCCTGTTTCTGCATTCAGAGAGTAAGGATATCAGTCTTCCTTCCCTTTCAACCTGAGCTGTTTACAGCTAAATAAACATCCATACGCACACATTCCCTCTCTCTCTCTCTTAGTCTTACGTCACAGATCACAGATAGTAATTCACTGTGATTCACTCTCCCTCGGGCGGTCAGGAAACCATCGTCTTTGCACATTTAGGTTGAATTAGAACAATCTAACCCACGTATGTATTTCCTAAAATGTCAGAGTATTTCTACACTGACAGCCTAATGTAGGTGGTTCTGTCTTAAGCCTTTAGGACGGTCGTACGGACATGAGCTGATGTGAAATTGTGATGAGGAAACGTTTGGATCTTCTTTTCCCCGTGTGGGTTTTTCCTTCGCCACGAAGCAACATTCTCAAAGTTCCTCAAAGTTCTCGGTTTTATCTGCTCATCCGTGTCCGAGTTGTTCGAAAATGTTGGAAGTGCACAGACAAGTGAAAACCTGACACACGGTAAAAAAGCATACCCTGCTTTATGGTCTGTTTGACTCCAAATGGACCATCATTTACTAAATGAACATCATGCTGTATTGAAGAAGACTTGAAACTAGAGATTGAGACCATAAACTCATGTTTACAATGTTTACTGAGGTAATAAATCAAGAGAGAAGTAGAGTCATTTTCTCATAGACTTCTATACAACCAGAGGAGTCGCCCCCTGATGGACACTAGAGAGAATGCAGGTTTAAAGACACTTCAGCATCAGCTTCACTGGGCAGAACCAGAGGTGGCCGTCTGGTTATTGCATAACAACGACAGTCTATGCACATATCATCCTTAGCCTACAGAGCTAACGTGCACCTCCTCAGAAATGCTACTAGCGTCAAGTGCCACCAAGTTCTTTCCTTTTCACCATTTCACGTCCATAGGCTGAACCAGATGATTCTTCCACATACAAACTGGAACCCTAAACAAGTGAATAAAACGATAGCGCTGATGGGCCACACCTGGACCACACCTGGCAGACTGAGAGTGAGGGAGATGGGAATCTTTTTTTTAAAAGAAAAGCCACAAATGGCCGGAGTCACGCTATATTCTAGATTGGCCTATAAAACAACAAAAAGTATGCACATTACAAGATCTCACACTTCCTGAACCACAACCGCCTCAGGATACTTATATAGAGCACAGACATTGTTAAAGTTGTGACTTTTACTACAACAAATCAAAATGTCTGCTGTGAAAAAGGACCCAGGATCCTTAATAAAGTCTCCAGAAATTAGGCCCCCTACCTCTAAAGCAGCTCTCACCCTCTCACTATGTGTTTATTTAAATACCTAACTGTGATCCTGGTGTGCTGGCTAATTTGACGGTTTTATTTCCTTTTTAACAACTGGAGAGAATGAAAGCTGAACAACTAGGTGGCTATTACTCCAGTAATGGGCTGTTAACCCCATTTCAACTTGACCTCAAGTAGAAGTGCAGCAGAGAAGTGAGTTATGTAAGGTGGTAAATATCACACCGATTATCAAGATTCCTCTTCCTCAAACACTTTGAGTTCCTCTTCATTCACTTCCTCCAGAAGAATTGATCGTAATATCTTTTTGAATTGCCTCATAAATGACATTTGCTCCTGCAAGATGAACTTGACTTGACATATTTGAAAGGTCACTAATGGGCCCGTAGCCTTTGTCTATTTATAAGCTCTTGCCAAAGTTATGCATTATGATATAACTTTAGATTGTTTATTACCAATTACCCATTTTTAAACGAGTTAGTTATGGTTCTTGATTATGATTGGCTGAGCCGTGTTCAAACCCGTTTTAAAATACTCTACAAACACAAAAGTATTACTGCGCCAAACAAATTATAACAAAACGGATACGTGATTGGCAGCAGGCGGCAACCTCTGGGTCTGAAAAGTGAAGCCAAAGCTTCATGTGTTAAAGCTGCATTCTCTCTAGTGTCCATCAGGGGGCAACTCCTCTGGTTGTATAGAAGTCTATGAGAAAATGACTCTACTTCTCTCTTGATTTATTACCTCAGTAAACATTGTAAACATGAGTTTATGGTCTCAATCTCTAGTTTCAAGTCTTCTTCAATACAGCGTGATGTTCATTTAGTAAATTATGGTCCATTTAGAGTCAAACAGACCATAAAGCAGGGTATGATTTAGGGGCGGGGCTGCACAGTGATTGACAGGTCTCTAGCACGGCGTTGTCCTGTCTGGGAGTTGTCCGTGTTTTTCTCTTACAACTTTAACCCTTTCATGTGTGTTTTCACTTCATGAAGGTAATTGTAACATTCTGGTTGCCTAAAACCAGTTGTTTTATTTTGCGTTCGGTTGTTCTGACTAGTGACAGAAACAGCCAAGGAGAAATACCTGTTTTATCTCCATTCAATGCGGTCTAACTACACCAATGATCTGTCGTTAGTTAAGATGTAACTTAAGCTGGCTTTCATATTTTGATTTGTAGCCTGTCATGCTCACTTTTCTCTAGTTATGTTGTCAATAGAGTTCTGCAGGGATGCATACTGTTGAAGGCCAACAGGAAGTTAGCATCGCACTGGTTCCCTTGACAAAGAAAAGGGAATATTTCCATTGGATTCTGGTTTATTACAGAAAATAAACTGTGTGGCAAAAACCCCTTCATAGATACTTACATGTTTTGTTGCGCAAGATAAACTTCACAAATAAACATCACTTTTATGGTTTTTGAAGCTTAAATGCTGTTGGCAGAAGTAAAAAGCTACACACGTGTTCTGCTAAATGTTGCTGAAGACTACAATGGTTGGCGGGAGAATTAGTATTCATCAATAAGTTATTGTATTTTTTGTTGCTGGGTGTTTGTTTCATGCTCTGCGTCGTGCCTAACAAAGCCCCTTAGCTGTTAACATCACTCTAAATCACCGTCTCACGTGACTCACTTCTTAAATTTGACCAATTCGGCCCTAATGACAGATCCCTATTTGCAACACTAAAGGCATGTTGCAATCCACAAATGGTTGCCATTACATTTAAATGCTCCCAAACTTCAAGTGTTTGCACAAAGACATAAACCTTTTAACCATTAAAGAGTTTTAATGAATAAACATATAATGGGATTGGCACGCAATTTTACGTCCGTAATGTGGTTAATTTGGTTTTATCTCTTGATTTCAGTTTCCGCTTGTTTAGAGGAAAGAAACAACAACACCTCGAAGGAGTGTTTTAACTCGCCGTCACTGCTAGTAGTTTGTGTGTTTGTGTGTGTGTGTGTGCGTCATGTTTTCCATGTGAGGACGGAGAAATCACACATCTGCGGAGTAGCTGGGGAATGACGCGAGTGTCTGCTGAGACTGCTGATAACCGGAGAGGGTCTCCTTCCTGTACAGCTGTGCTTGACCGGCACAACAACACTTGAATGAATGAATTATTCACCAAAGACACGTGCACACACACGCGCACACACACAATAGCACCGGTGACACAGATACCTCTCTTTTCCTTGATAAGTAGTGACTGTAGTTGGACAGGAACCAGCAGTGTTATCACGACTCTGAGAGAAAAACATCCTGGAGGTTATTACTTTCTATGCCCCCCCACCGGCACTACCTCAGCCCCCCCGCTGGCTTTTAATATCCAACAGCTAAGTGACCTCATGAGAAATTTGTGAATGGACGGACCGGCCGGTTTTCTTATCGGGGCCCTGCAGATTTCAGCCCCTCGTTGGACCTACGAGACACAATAACAGTGAGGCAGCACATCCTGCTTCACTCAATACATAATGGATGATTGTGCAATCAATTGTTGTGAATGCACAGTGCAGTTGTGTAGGAATCGTTCGGTTCATGCCCCCTGATACCAGCTGCAGATAGCTGCGTTACACTAACAACGTTCGGTTGGAGCGGCGCCATTTTATTCACGTCGTCTTGCACCACGCTGAGTTTAGCAAACAAACTGATGTGGATAAAGAGCACCATGGGAAATCTGAGTTTATTAAATAAACTTACATTACAATAACCTTTGCTTTCAGTGTGATACAGTGAGCATTTTAACCATTAAAATGTTACTATGATATAATAAAATAATTTCATCACATTCATGTTTTTCATTCCTAAAAAAAAAAAGAAACACGCTTTAAAAACAATACTTTGATGTTAGCGTGTTATATTTATGATAAATGTTTTCCCATCAATCTCTGAAAGGCTCCGTAATGTAATTTATTACACATTTAGTCTATGCAGTTCATCGGATACCATACAAATTCCAGCATGTTCATATTTATGATTTTAATTACTGTTTACTGTCTCGATCCATTCCAGTAACCGTAGAACCATTTCCTCTTTTCCTTTTTCAAAAACAATATAGAGCACCTTGATATAGTCCTCCATCTATTGTGTGTTTCACAATAACAATAAAACTGAACTGCAGGGGGTGGCTCAATAAAAGGATAAGTAATATCAGCTTCTGTTTATGTAAACCGGCGCTGATATTAATCCATTTGTGCATTGTTCAGAGTTTACACAGGTGTTTACATGTATGCAGTCTGTGTTTACAGCATGTCACTGTTGACCACAAAGCAGTGGCGGGCCGTCAGGGCCTGCAAAGCCTTCTCTGCTGGCCTAAACAGAATCACAAAGTTATAGCTATTTTATAATTTAATCATTTTTCTTAAATACACTACATCAGGGGTCTTCAATGTTTTTCAGGCCAAGGACCCCCAAACTGATAGAGAGACGGAGCAGGGACCCCCGACTATATATATATATATATTGTATAACATTGTGTTTTATATTAAACTGGGCCTAGTGCCATGTATAAACATACCTCTTTATTGTGCACTCAATAACTCTGCGTTAATTTCCCTCCTCTGTGACGATGCGCTCTGCTGCTCCTCTAACACTGTGATGGACTGCAGATGTTGACAGAGTCTGTCACCCACAAGACGTACAAGACACTGATTGATGGGTGGATGTGGTGGAGCAACGGATCAAAGGACTCACAGTTCAGATCAGAGTCACGATCGGATCACAGATCGGATCAGCACAGACGAAAAAAGGGAGCAATTAGAATGATTTTAGATCCCTGACACTAATTGCTGATCATTAATAATCCATATTGGCAGATACAGATCCCTTTGTTGTTTGATTAGAGCAGCTGGTCTACAAGGATCCAGAATATTCTATTTTTCTTGCAACCGTCCAAAAAATCATTTCAACCTCTCTGAAGTCTGTAAACCATCAAAAATACTAAATGTTATACTTTTACTTTTAATAGTAATCTTTAATGTTTTTTTCTTCATGAAAACACAATTCAAATGATGAGGAAATAAAAGATTGTATTTAATGGATTAAAACAAATCTTGTCATTAGCAGTTTTAATGATGTATTATTAGAGTTAGTGTAAACAGCTCATAATTCATCTCTAATATCTATTTTATATTCATGTGAAAACATCTCCTTCAAACTACTGGATTTATTCTAGTTTATCACTAAAACTACAGATTTTACAGATTACATGTGAACACATCATGATAACGTTATAATTTACCTTCAGCCAGTACTCATGTTCACTGAGCAGAGCCTGAAGGCATCGTAATGTAACTGAAGTGAACCTCCGTTGGTTAGCCGTTAGCGGTGCTGCTAACGTTACTAGCTCTCCTCCTGTTGGTTTAAACACTGATTGGTTGTTTACAATGAAACATTATCAGAGATCAGAGACTAGAAACACATGTTCTACTGAGTCAGTAAAACTTTATTTACACTGTGATGGTTGTTACCACTACTTACCAGGCATGTACCACTGGACATATACGTATATAGGTCGTGATTACATATATTTAAAATGTTTTAAACCATGTGGAATATTGACACAATACACTGAATAAATTAACTATTGTGGGGTTTTTGCAGGCCATCATCTTTAGGCTAAATGAGGTTAAATGAAAACCAGTTTCATAATTTCTCTCCAATTTGTCAAATGATTTATTACACACATCAAGCCACAGCACTACATCAGCTTTCAACTTTATTCATCCCCTGAGAGAAATAGTTTTTGCAGCTTTAGATTGCAACATGATACAAAAGCACACTGTCAAAGTTATGAACCGCAGATAACCTTAGTGAAAAAATAAATATCTCCCAGCAGAGCATGTATGAACAGAACTTCACTGCTTGTGTGTGTGTGTGTGTGTGTGTGTGTGTGTGTGTTAGTTTGTGTTAGTGTGTGTGTTAGTGTGTGTGTGTGTGTGTGTTAGTTAGTGTGTTTGTGTGTGTTAGTGTGTGTGTGTGTGTGTGTGTGTGTGTGTGTGTGTGTGTGTGTGTGTGTTAGAGGAATAAAGTCCCTGCTACCAGCAGCACCTACAGGTCCGTGACAGGTCAGTCATCAGCTTGATAGTAACAGTGCTTACAGTCTGAGCCTGGAGGCTCCAACGTCACATGCTGCTGCTGCCACATCTCGGCTCCCCTTCCAGACACGACGACCCACAGACATGGGCCCCAGGCCTCGGGGAGGGGGGGGGGCCTGCACGTCATATCATACTATCATTGCTCATTTATGGTTCAGTCGGTGCTTTTAAATGATCGTGTTTTAATTGCATGAAATCATCTCGGCTTCTATTTGACTGCTAAAAGAGAAAACCGTGGCTCCGTATTCACTCTGATTCACTTCCCTTCCTTTGCCTCTGAACAGTGAAATGCCACGGGAGTTAATTTTCTGCGAAATTGTTGTTGTTTATCACAGAAGTCAATCTTGACTTGCCAGCAAGTGAGTGACAGGCTTGTATAAGCAGCCTTTAAAAGCTTGGGGGAGGGACGGGGGATATGACAAGAATATGCGATAAGCCTGTCAGTGAAACAAGCATATCTATCAAATCAATATGTGTGTGTGTGTGTGTGTGTGTGTGTGAGAGTGAAAATGCATCTAAGCCCATGTGTTGATTGGTTGCAGTTATTTTTCTTTATTTTCTTTAGGGTCTTATTTTTTAACTGACAGTTCTAATGAAAGAACCTGGTTAGAGGTTCCACAATTTATTATCTCTTGAGTGACAAACTGATTTGAATCAGACAGTTTAACAACCCAATCTATCAAATCCATACGTGTGTGTGTGTGTGTGTGTTTCTTAGCCTATCTTTTCTGATGTGATAACACAGATTAGTGTAATGAGCATCAGGTACACATGATGCATCACGGCTCTGCTGCCTTGTCTCCTTTCCGCTCACATGACAAATGTCACCGTCAGGATCTTTGGGGGTAAATTTAAGAATTTCCATCGAGGGCCAACAGATCCGGCCCGCTGCTCTGCCTCCGTTTGATCTATGACTTTAGCAGCAGGGTTTTTGGGGAGCCGATGTTAAGGCATTACTACCCCTTAGTGGTGGAAGTTATAGCCTCAAATACAACGGAAGTCAAACGACCCTTCTCTCTGTGTTGATATTTCGGGTGGAGCTTTACTTTGTGAGAACTTAGTGTTCTTCTTTTTATGTACTTGGTGGTACCCAACCTTTTCCCCCTACAGCTATATCAGATGAACTCACTGACACCGCTCTCCTGCTCCAAAAAACGGTGTAATTTAAGGCAAGGCAAGTTTATTTGTATTGCACATTTCAACAACAAGGTAATTCAAAGTGCTTCACATAAAACCATTAAAAGCATCAAAACATAAGGCAAAAGAAAAGGAGATTTAAAAACGATTAAGAACATTCATTGAAACATTAAAAACAGTCATTGAAACATTAAAAACAGTCATTAAAACACTAAAAAGCAGTGTAAGAAATAAAATACAGTAGTAAAATGCAGAAATGCAGGAAATTGATTAATATCCTTGAATCTGGTTCAATTAAAGGCAGCAGCAAACAGAAAAGTCTTCAATCTTGATTTAAAGGAGCTGAGGGTCTCAGCAGACCTGCAGCTTTCTGGGACTTTGTTCCAGATATGTGGAGCAGAAAAACTGAACGCTGCTTCTCCATGTTTAGTTCTGACTCTGGGAACAGAAAGTAGACCAGTCCCAGACGACCTAAGGGGTCGGGATGGTTCATAAGGTAGCAGCCATCAGAGATGTATTTTGGCCCTAAACCATTCAGTGCTTTATAAACCAACAGCAGGATTTTAAAGGTAATTATTTGTTGGACAGGAAGCCAGTGTAAAGACCTCAGAACTGGAGTGATGTGATCCACTTTCTTGGTCTTAGTGAGGACTCGAGCTGCAGCGTTCTGAATCAGCTGCAGCTTTCTGATTGACTTGTTACAGAGACCTGTAAACACACCGTTACAGTAGTCGAGTCTACTGAAGATAAATGCACGGACAAGTTTTTCCAAATCCTGTTGAGACATAAGTCCTCTAATCCTTGATATATTCTTCAGGTGATATGAGGCTGATTTTGTAATTGTCTTGATGTTCAGGTTGAGGTCTGAATCCATGACTACACCTAGATTTCTGGCTTGGTTTGTGGTTTTTAACATCAGTGATTGAAGCTGAGCCAGTGGCGGGCCGTGCATTTTATACCCAGGCCTTCACTGCTGTCATGCAGCTGAAATACCACCTTATAACCACATGATGGCGCCACAGCTATTATTCGTTTCGAAGGCTGTAACTATTGTACGTACTCGTATTAAACCGTTCCGTACGAGGCTTACAATACGTTTGAATAATGCTAGAGCACTTGGAAAATGCAGAAGCTTAAATTCAGGAAAATATAATGTTTTCTGTGCTCATGTAGGACAGTGGTTCTCAGCTGGTCTGGCTGTGGGACCCACCATCATCCCTTAACGACAAGCGTCTTATGAATTTACTTTTACAACCCAAACGTTAAACGTACTGCTCTGCAATCTGTTTCCTCGCCTCAGCCCCCTGTGTCACGGTGTGTGGTACTCTGCTGTTAAATTTCGTTTCACGATAGTCACGTGCTCGCCCACTGACCAATCACAGCACACCCTGCACTTCACAGCAGAGCTGCACATGGACATGTAATGATGACATAGGTGTAGGCCGGCAAGTATGGGGGTAGCGGCTGCTGACACTCAAAGAATACGCCCAACATGTCAAAGCAAAGATCTGATTGGTTGAACACTATGACAATCAACAATATCGTCCCCATTCACTTAAACTGCAAAATGGATGCACTTTTGAGTCTGCAGGCCTCGGGCCTCTCTTCTACCGAGAGACACAGAGGTGAAATCTGATTGGATAAAAGCTCTACTTAAAACAAGCTGCACTGGAAGCAGAGCAAGTGAGGAAGACAGTAGCTGTGCAATGAGAAAATAAGATAATGGGAAAAAATTTTGTGATTCTGTTTAGGCCAGCATAGAAGGCTTTGCAGGCCCTGACGGCCCGCCACTGAGCTGAGCGCTAACTTTCAATCGTTCGTCCTTGGTACCAAAAACAATTACTTCTGTCTTATCTTTGTTTAATTGGAGAACATTCTGGCACATCCAGTTGTTGATTTGTTCAATGCGTTTACCCAGCCCTTTTATGGGATTATAGTCCCCTGGTGATATAGTTAAGTAGATGTGTGTGTCGTCTGCATAATTATGATAACACACTTTGTTGTTTTCCATAATCTGAGCTAGTGGAATCATGTAGATGTTGAACAGAAGAGGCCCCACTATTGAAATACGTTTTAAACAGGATGTTGCAGTTTTTTGCAGTTGCACAGACACAAAAACTGCTACTTGTGACACAATTATTGAAACCAGTAACTCATCAATCTATTGACAAAGTCTCCTAAACCACGAGCCTAATTCTAAAATATGCCTTTTGTATTAAGTTATCTGCATTAGACACATCAATCAAAACTAAAAACCTTGTCCCTTTCCTGGACTGGGACCTGGAATCAATAACTACCTGTTCAGGAATAGAGCATGTTTGCTTTTACCAATTTGGACATTTCAGATTGTTGACTCTTGCCCTTAGACGTCAGTAACTTCACTACAGCAGCTGTTCAACAATCGTGCTCTGGCAACCAGGTGCATCTTCACCGTCTTGTCTGTCTGTCTATCTGTCTGTCTGTCTGTCTGTCTGTCTGTCTGTCTGTCTGTCTGTCTGTCTGTCTGTCTGTCCGTATGACTATTCATCTGCCTTGTCAGGCGCTGTTTGGTGAGCTGGCAGGTCGGTCGGTCGGTTGGGTGTGTATGTTTGTTAATGCCAAGGTATTTCCTGGCAGCTCTGCCTGCAGCTTGTCCGTCCACCCCGGAGGAAATGAATGTTCCTGCCATGTGTCGTTCAATTTGTTTCAGATGTTTTCCAAAAGTCTGAGGAATTCGTCTTATTCATCTTTTTTATAATTACTTGGCAGCTTCACATATGGCAGATATCTGCTGATCACATTGTCTGACCTACTGGATGTAATTACATCTTTAGTACAACAGAGGGCACTGTTGCTCAGTTATCCTTAAACAATACTGACAACCTTTTGAATAGTGACGATCTTCATTTTCAGTGATTTTAAAACCTCAAAGACCATTTCTGTGAATATTTTTGGCTTCTCATCCGCAGTTCTTTATATGTTTGATTAATGCTTTTGCTCAAGCTACAAGCTTCAGTAAAATAATGCATTAGAAACATTGTTTTTATTGAAAATCCTCTGTCCCTGTCTTGAATATACCTACATAGATATGAAGCCGTCCTTCTGGCCTCTTCCGCCGGTACTCGGGAGGACTTTCTAAATTTACCCCCCAGTGTTTCGTGAGGAAACAACTCCTCACTCGTTTCCTCTGGTGTCCTATAATTAGTGTTTGTTGCCCTTGATTGCAGACAAAATATGTTGTGTCGTCATGCTGACACCGACCTGCACTTTTAAAGGAATACTTCACCCACAAAATGATCCTTTGTATATCAGTTACTCCCCCCGTTCTACCTTGAATTCTTGAAGAAAACAACAGGAAAACTATATCAAAACATCCGGTTACAGACTCTCACACTGCTCAGTGCAGTAGAATCCAATCATTGATCCACTCGTGTGCTCAATACTTCACAAACACATTCATCTTCGATGAAACCTAACTACTTAAAACAACTTCGGACTCACACGGACAAGTAGTGTGCCTGCAAAAGCTTCAGACTGTTCATGTGGAAGTGTTTTTAATAGTAAGTTATCGAAGATGCGTGTGATTGGGAAGTAGTGACTAGAGATTTCTTCCAGATTTCAAGGTGATTAATTGATATATAAATGGTTATTTTGTTAGTAAGGTCTTCCTTTAAGTTTCAGGCCAAGCATCAGAGGCTCTGTCTCAATAACACATCCTGGCTAAACGGGGTTGGAACAATGTATTGTTCCAACAATAATCCTCAAACAAAAGTCATCCGCATTCCCTCATACAAGATAACGCTGCATAAACATTTACTGTTTCAGACAACAAGACATTCACAAACAAGTGTGCGGTTACACGGCACCTGTCGAGTAGTAGTGTCATACGTGATTATGATCCAGAATCCTTCGTGTATTTCTTTCTTCTCAGCTCTCAAACCTGCTTTATAAACGTATTCTTTACTTTGTTTGTTGTCATACTGGCCCTCACTGGCCTTGGCCGGACTATTATGGGCATTGTGACCTGAATACAGCTGAGAAAATACCCAAGGTTGGAAGGGCATTGTTCCTATAGCACACACACACACACACACACACGACCAAGGCTGAGAAAGTAGTGTTTTCTTTGCGTTAGACGCAGAGAAAGGAAATGAGATGTGTCTGGATTCATTGATTAGTGACGAATACGGGAGACTTCACAATAAAAGAGTAAACAAGAGCTGTCTTAATCTGTGAGTATTTTTTATTTTATAAAACTACTTACATTTATTGCAGGTTTAGTAATACATTTTCAATAAAATACTGTAAGTTATATATATATGCATAGAAGAACTGTACAAATGTGACATTGTTGGGATTGATGTGTGAGAACTGCCTCCTTACTGGACATTTAATGTGGCAAAAAACAAACCTTTGCAGATTCAATTATCTAAAAGTTCCAGATGTCATTTCCTGCATTAGAGGAAGTGGGTGGATTGCGTTTCAGGAAGTGGGCGTGTCCTCGTGTCTCAACCTTTTTTACTCGCTGAGTAAACATGAAAGCATGTCCGAAGAGAGCTACGCTTACAAACTCATCATACAACCTTCCATTTTTCTTTCCCCAGCTGACTTATTGAGTAACACCTGTGACTCATACAGTGAAAAGACTCGGGGGTTAAGTTGTTGGGGGGGGGGGGGGGGTCAGACGGGGGGGGGGGGGTCAGACAGGCGGCGTGCTGTAGCGGATCTCCGCGTTGAACTTGTCCGGCGTCCTGGGCAGCGGAGGCTTCTTCAGCATGTTGTGCTTCATGATGGCCTCCTCGTTGGCGTAGATCGGGGCGTCTGTGTCGTCGGAGTGGTACCCCGACTGGTATCCGCTCGTCTGATTGGACGACTCCGAGGCCAGAGACTCTTTACTCTTAAAGCGCAACAGCTGACTGGAGGGGGGGAGGGGGGGGGGAAGGGGGACGTGACATTTAAACTTGGTTTGCAGCTAAAACACAGTAACAATCTGTATGGTTATGATGTGAGCCCTCACCTGAAGTTGGGTGTAGTTGGCAGCTGTGGATTCAAACCCTTCACCTCCTCAGGTGAGAAGCACAAACCACCATCTGTGTGACCCTCCTGTAGAAACGGCAACAGTGGAAATGAACACAGGCGGTGGGTGCAAAGAGAGTTCACCATTTATGTTGTAAAGTAGGGTAAGTCCACGCCAAGGATAAATAAAAATGTGAATGTGTGTTTGCTTGCAATAAGAGAAAAATTAGCTTGGTAAGTGTTTTTGAAATAAGATTTATTTCTAGGCCTTTTTAACAGATTTTGAGCAATATTTCACCAGTATACAGTGCTGCAGGGGTGACGTACTGGTTCCCTCGACAAAAAGCCAATGAGATTAGATTTTGGATTGTTGCAGAAATAAACATTTATGATATGAGCAAGTTAATCATCTCAAATGAACACCACTTTTATGATTTTTGAAGCGTGAATACGATCAGCAGAAGTAAAAAGCTGAAGTATAAAGGAACTCCACCACGGTCACATGACTTCACGTCTCCACCACTAAGCTAAAGGAGGACTAGTGTTCTAGTGAGGACGCTTGGTCGAATTGACGTCCCGTCAATCTTAACTGTATTGTTAAGATTGACTTATAATCGATCAATCGACTCTAAATACTTGGTGATTTATTTTCTGACAGTCCACTAATTGACAAATAGATTAAGACCATTGACTTTTTTTACACCATGTAATCTAATATTGAGTCAATTCATCAAAATTATCTTTATTTTTTATTAGTGCTGGGCAACGATTACAATTTTTAATCGCGATTAATCGTATTGTTATGCGTAAAGTTAAATAATTAATTAAAAAGTAGTGTATTGCGCACTTTTATTTTAAAAGTACTGCTATATGAACAAAAGTGCAATAACATTTGGTTTGCAAACACTATAAACAAATCAGGTTATTTTTAACAGCAGTATTCCCTTTACACAGTAGCAGTTATAATACAGTTATAATGATTCTGATAATAGATATTCAGCCGGTGTTCACAACTTTATCTTCATGTGTGTAAGAGATGCAATTTGAAATATACACCTTGAAAACTGCAAACCTATCTACGTCATGTTTTTTGCTCTTTTTTTATGTTTGTTAAATTCTCAGTAGCGATAACTAAATGATATGCTTATTATACATATTCCAAACAAAAACACTTTAAAAACTCTAAAAAATCTATTTAAATTAATCATTTATTTTTTTGGTATTTTGGTCAGACACATATGCAACGCTGATTACCGTAATATGTGTGGTATTTGTAATAAATGTATGTTGGTACATAGAGGGTGATGAGAAGCTGTACATGGAGGGACTTAGGACCCAGGGGAATGTTGGTGAAGGAAACAGGAAGAGACGGAAGTGACGCCACACAAACAGCTGTTCACCGCTCGCTGCTGCCGGTTGGCCGGCCGGTTCTTGTGTTAAAAATGTCTGTTTAATAATTTTAAAAAAACTGCGTTAACGTGTGATAAAATAATTGTCGGCGTTAATTAATGAATGCGTTACGGCGATAATAACGCGTTAACTTGCCCAGCACTAATTTTTATTGAACTTAGTGACTCCAGTATTTTAAGTATATTTTCTGTATTTAAAATATCAGTTGTGTTTTTTATTCATAGATTTTCAAAAAGTAAAGAAATGTATGAATTTTACATTCTTCTTATATATTCATAATGTATAAAAACAATGTATGTGTATGCAATCAAGTAAAACATCTTTTATCATATTCACTTCTTGTTGACATTGTGTCGTAGAGGTCTGACTCGACTCTGGATTTTATGAAATGCACTTTTAATATTTAATGTAAATATAAAGGAACATTTTTGAATAAATCAAATAAGGCTCATTTGCTCAGCAGTAAGTAGATCAAAACTGTGATGTGTGCTGTTGTGTGTTGGATGTGCAGACACTCACCATGACACTGCTGCGAGCCACAGGGACGTCCTCAAACGTCTTCACACTGAGGGGACGACCGCACCGCTCGCTCTGTTGGGACAATCTGCACAGAGGAGGTCAGTGATTGGACAACATTCACAGCTGAGTAATTGAATTCTTAAAGCCGTAAGTGCAGGGTACATTTCAACAGATTACCACCTGCAGAAATATTTGTTTGACCAATGAAATTGGTCTTTGCACTCAAGTTCTGAGTCAAGTTCCATGTCCCAAATTTCGAGTTTCAAGTCCCAAAAAAGTAAAAATGCGCTTTTCAACAAATGTTTTGCCATTTAAGTCTCCGTCCACATGTTTTGCATACTGAAATTTGTTTTCTTGTTTACCTCCACATTCTACACAAACAAAATTATCTTTGGTGTAATTTTTTTTTCAACTGCTTCTGGTAATGTAACGTTTTCATGGTTCTCTCCTGCAGCTTGATTAGATTCATTCAGTGGATCTGGAGAATTGAGAGTGAATTAAAAGTGGAGAGTGAGATCATCATGCTGACCCTAAGGAAGGCGGGTTGTCGTAGTGGAGCTGAGCCTCCAGGATTTCCCCACTCTGCGGCCTGCTGTAGGGGTTCCTGGGGTCGGGGGTCACTGGAGATCCTTCTGCCTCGCTGCCGACTGTCAGTGGGATGTAGTCCTTCCCATCCTGGATGACCAAGAGTACTCTAATGATTTCACCTCAAATACACGCTGGATCAAATTAATCCACGCAAATGAGTAGAAATATGAACTCGCATTTAAAAATGATCAATTCAATGTTTTGCAGTAATTACTTTTCCTGATGCTGTAATCAGCTTTCTCCTGTCGCAACTAGCTTGCGTCAGCTTGTATTTCTTTTCTTGTTCAACTTCAGCTAACTTCCTAAATTTCCCAGAATGAGTTCCGGTATACTGGGAACACTGACAGCCATAACTATAGCACAGTAAAAGACATGGACAGTGCCTTTTAATCATAAATTGCATGATGGACTATTGAGGCTGTACAGAAACCGGTACATCTGAATCCTTTTTATTTTTGCTATCTGACAACTGACAATATTTCCTAGAGTTTAAATGTTTCATGGACACGGTAGACAGACCTGTTGGGCGCTGGCCTGCAGCAGGTTGCCCAGATGTTCCACCAGCTCCGCGAATGTTGGCCTGTCTGTGGGACGATCCAGCCAGCAGTCCAACATGGTCTGGTATCTGTAAGTAAATTGGATCACGGTTAAGACGTTGGAGCGAGTTACGTTTGTTCTGCGTGTGACCTGCATCGTGTCGACTTTCCGCTCACATCTCGTTGGTGGCGTATTCCGGAGGTCTCATCCTGGTGCCCTCCTTAAGCCTCCTGCAGTATAACTCGTCGATGCAAACACCCGGATAGGGAGAAGCCCCTGTAGGAGATAAAGAAAAGAGGCGATACTGCAGGTGTACAGTGATCATTATTTGTCAAGTGTTGTGTGTAATGGTGATTATGAGGCTCACCCAGAGAAAAGATCTCCCAGAGAAGAACTCCAAAGGACCAAACGTCACTTTGTGTGGTGTACACCCGATCGAAGATGGTCTCCGGAGCCATCCACTTTAGAGGGAGACGAGCCTGTAGCAAGAAGAGCATGTAAGCTTCATTACTTCACATATTTTGATTGTTTGATGAGCCCCCTTTTGACTGCAGGAACTTCCCCAGAAACTAGGAGCTTTTTGAGGAACTTTGCATTTCTATCGCAGTGACCAGAGTCTAAATAAAGTTTTACAATGTTTACTGAGGTAATAAATCAAGAGAGAAGTAGAGTCATTTTCTCATAGACTTCTATTAAACCAGAGGAGTCGCCCCCTGATGGACATTAGAGAGAATGCAGGTTTTAAGACACTTTAAGACCCGAAGTTTGCCGCATGGTTTTACCCCTCAAAAATGCCCCCGGTAAGGGGTAGTACTTTCTGAAAGTACAGGAGCTTTCAGGGTGCGGTTTTTAAGTGATGTCCGTCGCTGTTTGGTCAAACACACACAGCGCCGCTGCTTCAACCGGTGTACCGCTTCATTAATAAATATAGCAAGAACTCTTGTTTGATTTAGGAAACGAGGGGAGATCATTTCTCTTTGATAACATTAAGAGTAAAGTTAGGCTTTGCTGTCCGCTTTATGACTCATTTAAAAAAAGGCAGAGAGAAAAAGGAGATTCCGTGAGCGAGCTGAGAGGGTGAGCGTTAGAAGAGAGAGAGAGACAGCGTGGCAGTGCCGTGAATGAGAGAAAATAAACGTTTTTGTTCTGATTGTTTCACGGTGTTTACGTTCTAAAGCACAAATAAATAACCATCACCAACAGATGATTTACTGTGGAGATGGACGGTTAGTTTAATTTTCCTCCTCTGCATTTCATCAGTTGATGTCGTTGCAATGAGACAAAACCAAGTTTTTTGTTGGTTTTTTTAAGATGAAACGGGGTGGGCACAATGAACCCTGTGTTTACCCTGTGACCATCAGCAGCCATCGTCCCAGCGGACTAATTTGCCTGATCTTCACAGGTCTTTAAACCATAATGGAAACACAGACAACAATGGGCCAAAGGAACCTTTTTAGTTTGTTGAAAAGTAGTCCCGGGACTAAAATGACCAGAAACCTCTCAGTGGAAACGCAGCTATTGATCCCACATGCGTTAGTGTGGGGGACTCACATCTCCCTTGCGGACATAGTCGGGGTCTTTGTAGACGTCTCTAGCGAGGCCAAAGTCGCAGATCTTCACCACATTGTTCTCTGAAAGCAGGATGTTTCTGGCTGCTAGATCTCTGTGGATGCACTACAGAGCAAACAGAAACAAAAGGGATTCACATTCACACGCAAAGAGACATTATCATCTCCAATTTTGGATGTCTGCATGCGTACACACAGACACAGATAATATTTAGTTTCACCTTGCGGGACGACAGAAACTCCATGCCTTTAGCCACCTGGAAGCTGTAGCAGATCAGGTCCTCCATGGTCAGATGGTCCTCGTCTGTGCTCTCTGTGGTCACATGATGCATTTTAAATCATAACTGTGAGCCATGAACAATATTACAGGTGTCCACAACAACTAATGTGGGAGTTAGTCATTCTGCGTCATCTTCCCCACCTTCCTGCATGTCCACGTTGCTGCCTGAAGCCCGGTCTCCAGCTCTGGAGCAGACAGCCGTTCCCGTGCAGATGTCCAGCTGGGCGATCTTCCCCAAGCCCAGATCCCCTTCGGCCAAATCCTCGTCTGCAGATGCCCACTTCTGGCTGTCCACCCGCTTCCTCTGTTGACCACGAGGGAAAACACAGAGAAAGAAACAGTCAGAATGATATTTTATTCAAGCTGCAGGTTTTCTCTGTATGGATCTCACTGCATGTTAAGATTGATTTATTCTTGCCGCAACCGCGGGGGGTCGCGAATGTCCACACGGCTAAAATGAGGTCACCTCATCAGGTACGTCCCTTCGTCGAGTTCCCGCCCATCTGCACACGTCCAACGATAGGCTCGTTCGAGATGAGCCAGTAGCAGAATCGATCACCGGCGATCGACGCACAATGCATGCTGGTTAGATTTGTGTCCGACTTGAGCCCGACTTGATCTGACGTAATGCTTACATGGGCAACGATGACCTTACGAGATCGAGGCGCCCGCATTTTTTAGAGCCAGGCGCCGCAGTTGCTTTCAACCGACTGCATGACCCAATGCATGATGGGAAACGCCTGGCTGTCACCTGATCGAAGAGCTGATTGGCTCTTAGTTTTGACAACAAACACCATGTTTTGTAGATATTGTAATACTTAATGCTAGATTGGACGCTATTAGGCTGATGTTGTACAATGAAGGTTTAATCTCTCAATAAACATATCTTGTGTGGATGATAATAATAATAATAACAGTAAAGGTTTATACAGCACTTATCAAACTGCTTTACAAGGGAGAAGAATAAAGGATAGAATACAATGCAGATACATTTTCACACATATATATATATCAAATTAGAAACGATTCAAACGAGGTCTGTAAACTACAACTAGCCTACATATTGGATCTAACAGGATGTACTTGTTCCTGTGACTTCCTGTGTATTCTCTGCTGTCTGACTTGACCGCAGTTTTTTTTCACCGCCCACCTTGCTGCTGCTGCATGATCTTGTCTACTTTCCAGGTGAGGAGCAGCTCATCTCATACCAGCGTAGTTTCTAACTATGGGACGCAGATGGGCGGAGAAAATGGAGATTGACGATGAGCTGCTGGAGGCAGAATCAATCAGAGAGGGTTACATTTACCTTGTAGGGGCTGTACTCTCCACGCTTGCTCTTCAGGTAGCTGGAGATGTTTCCGTTTTTACAGTACTCAACAATCACCATCAGTGGCCCTGCGGAGTGAGGGGAAGAGGTTAAGGGTCAAAGTAAGACGACTCTTTACATAACAGGATCATAGAGGACGTCTAGAGGCTGATTTAATGAGAAATGTGAGGCATAATAGAGAGAAAGGAAAGTCGCCATGTTGTTGTTTTTTGCAATCAGTGAACAGAAGTGACCATATCTGGACTGAGGAGGAGTGACGTAGAGACGATGTATACGTCTCTGGTAGCGACCTGTCAATTACAGTGTAGCCCCGCCCTAAAGCATACCCTGCTTTATGGTCTATTTGACTCTAAACGGACCATAATTTACTCAATGAACATCATGCTGTATTGAAGAAGACTTGAAACTAGAGATTGAGACCATAAACTCATGTTTACAATGTTTACTGAGGTAATAAATCAAGAGAGAAGTAGAGTCATTTTCTCATAGACTTCTATACAACCAGAGGAGTCGCCCCCTGATGGACATTAAAGAGAATGCAGCCTGGTCATGAAGAAAAGAGGACGAAGATAAGGACAGCTATGTGCTCGCTCACCTCCAGGCTTCGTACAGGCTCCCAGCAGGTTGACGACGTTGAGATGATGTCCAATATGAATGAGAATTTTCAGCTCGGACATCAAGGCGCGGTACTCACTCGACGTGGCTCCCTCTGTAACACAGACAGATTTAATTTAACTTTGTGTGTTTGGAGGTTTTTTATTAATTGTCTTTGTGTTCGTGTGGAGAGAAAAAGGAGGAGGAAACACTCACCTTTAAGCATCTTGACTGCAACAGTGGTGTACGTGGTGGCTTTCTCGATGCCGAAGGCGGCCGCTTCGACCACCTGACCAAATGCTCCTCGTCCCAGCGGGTCACCTTTAAATACAGGACATTCATCATAAAGACACAAATAACAGCGTCAGATGCAGTAACCCTTCTTTGACATCACCCGTCATATGATGTGTTGATTAGAATTTGTTTTAAACTGGAATTCATCTAAAACGATCAACCATATAAAAGTGGATAATTTGTAGTTTTGCTAGCGTTGGTCCACCACTTTAGTCCAGACTGAAATGTCTCAACAACTATTGGATGGATTGCTATACATTTTGTTTCAGACATTCATCACCTCAGGAGGACTTTTTATATTTTTGGTGATGCTCTGACTTTCCTGACGGACACATCTCCATCCTGTGTTCACACCAAACGTGAAGCAAATTTTCACGTGGCATTTATTTAATTTAATTTAATTGCAATAAACAGATTAAGTAATGCCGATTTGTAAAAAGTCTGAATTCACGCTTTGTCAGGTCTCTCCGCAAGATGACAAGCAAAACCACTTTTAAAATGTTTGTTTTCTGAATGGAGTTTGGATCGATCAGTGCTAGGCTATGCTAACATTGTAGCAGCTCCATCAACACTCAAAATAACATCATCTAGGCAATAAATTCGGCAGCGTCGTTATTGTTTGTACCGGTTTATACACATACATTTACACACATAGTTTCGTCCGGTCTCTACTAATATCAGGTATCATAACGCTCTGGGTGAACAGCTACAATATTTATTTTCTCCATTTCTGATTCAATGTCAGGACGTCAGTGATGAAAGGAGGAGAATCTCAACGCTGATATGCTTTCACAACACAGCGTCTTGTTGAAATATTTCAGCTCCCACAAATGAGGCTAATTTCCCATCTACTCACGTCGATTCACGTCGATGCATTGACTTTGTATGTAATCTTGTCACGCAAAAAATTCACTTTGCCTTTGGTGTGAACATAACATTAGAGCTGCTAGCTCGACCTGAACACAGAAATAAAAATAAAAAAAGTGAAAAATGTATCTATTTCAGCATAATGCAATGTGATCTTTTTAAAACTCTTCTAACTCTCTAAGCTGGGACTTGCAGGAGCTTAGTGTCCTGTTCAAGGCAATGCAGATGCTTGCTTGACTCCTTACTCGCTATGCCACCTTGCAGCCTTCAGTAGTCTCACCTAGCTTCAGCCTGTCCCGAGGGAACTCCCATTTGTTAGCATCGTACGTGAGCCTCTCGCACTGCTCGTCCATGGGCATGTCTTCTGAGTCCAGGATCATGGACAGGTAGCCCGTCTTCAGATCCCCCCGAGTTGGCTGAAACCGTGCGAGAAAAAACATCTGAATTAATGATTAAAAACTAAATTGTACAGCATTTTTCCAGTGACTTCATTGCCCCTCCCGTTAAAAAAGGATCCCAATCAGTGCTGCTGGCCTACGTGACTTATCGGAGCAGAAAGTGGACCCTGTTGTTCCGGGAAACAAAGGAGAGCTGCCACTGAGAGCCAAACCAGTCACTTCTAATCAGTCACACGCCCCCACAGTGTGTGTGCTTGTGTGGGCATTTTAGCTGTACTTCTTTTTTATTTTTTTAATCAGAATCATCCTTCCTTGGGTTTTCCAAAGGAAGGATGTATGTAGTGTGGCAAAGGTAGGATGAGGATGAGGAAGTTCTTACTCTCTTTCTTCCGCGGATGACAAAGACGATCAGTAACCAGAAAAACATGGCGATGACCACTGACCCGATGGGAACAATCAGCTCCACATTGGTCTTTTCCTCTGCACCTAGAATTGACCCAACATTATGAGATGCAGGCGTGCTCACAAACAACAAATCCCTCAGTGAAAAATATGTGGGACAGTCACGTGGAATGTCGATTATAATTTCAGTGGCGTGCCTTGGTGGAGTTGCATAAAGTTCAGACAGTCTTGTCTTTGGCATGTTCACGTGTGTGTGTTTGTGTGTGTTGTGTGTCTGTTTGGGCTGGAGGAAGGAGACTGTTGGAATCTGGACTGTAAGCAAACTGATATTTTATCGAGTCATAACAAATGTTCAGGAGTCAGCAAGAACAATTACTGCCAAAGACAACTTGGAAAAGCCCTTTTGGAGCCATAGTGAGTAACATGCTGTAATGAACCGACCTCTCTCCGCTGCAATTCAGCTTAGAGACTGTACGAAAATGATTAGGGGGAAAGATTTGGTCAGGAAAGGGGAGGGAATGGTATTGTTTCTTCTTCTTGTTAGGAGGGTAGTCTGAATATTTTATATTTTGACTTTTTTCGCATCACAGATTAATTGTTCCCTTGTGAAATTTATTTTAAACATATGTTTTAAAAAAGCAAATAGTTCCTATCACGAAGATAGCTTTAATTTTAAAGAAACGTGTAATAAACATGCCCGGTCATGTGACTCAGGCACAGTGTAATTGATACGATATGGCATATATGACATTCAACCACAAAAACCTTCAGAAAATCTCTCTTTTTTTGCTCGCTCTTGCTTGTTGCTCTGTAAAACTCCCTCACATGCATGCAAGATGTTCTTGTTATCCGTCCTCCCTTGTTTGCAGGGATGACGCCTGAGCCGAGAGCAACTCTAACTGGGTCTACGTTCTGCTGGCCGGGTCCAGGTCACGTATGCCCTGGTTCTAGTCATTTGTTTGTGTGTCGCTGTGTCGCTGTAGACAGTAGAGCAGAGGCTGGAGCTGGGCTGGCCTCTCCCTTTGTCCTGCTCTCTCCTCATTGTTTTGGATTTAGAAACACAGAGGAGGATGTGTGCTAACTGGGCCAACTTCCTGTCATGCGGAAGCAAAGTTATTCTTACTCTAAATCTTTGATATCAAAAAATGTCAGATGTTTGATAAATTGGTGAAGCCTTGAGGTCAGATATAAATACACGGTCTTTGTAAGAGGTTAAGACTGGAGTATCTTACATGAACTATGAGCAACATTTTCTTCATCAGCTATGGATGGATTACTGAACTGGCCTACTGGGCACAGGTCCAGGGGCTCAGAGGGGTCTGGGGCACCTGGGCCCTCTGTTTGAAGTGAGCGTTAACATTTCTTGTTGGAAGGCAAATGTACTCTAAATCTAGTAAATGTCGACAAAGAGATGCAAAACATATACAAATTGACAAAAAATTACTACAAAGTACACAAAACAACTACAAACTACACTGACGACTTCAATGGGGTACAAAACAACTACAAAGAGACAGAAAATGACCCCAAAAAGAAAACATTGAGATAGAATGACTACAAAAAGACACAAAACTCTTCCAAACACACACAAAATGATCACAAAAGACTACAGAGAGACACATTACGACTACAAAGAGATGCAAAAAGACCAAAAAAAGATTTCGAGACAGAACGAAGACCCCAAAAAAAGTATTAAACGAGCATGAAATAAGTATAAAGAGAATCAAAAAGAGCATAAAGACACAAAAAAACAACTACAAACAGACACAAAACGACAACTACTTTTGGGGCTCTTGCTCCCATGTAGAAGGGGTAGGGGACCTTTGACATGTCTGTGCCCAGGGGCCGATATATGTTATCAGTAAACAGGAAATACTTCATCATTGTACTGTAATACTTCAGGTATGATTCGGGGGAGGGACTGACCTTCAGTAGTCAAATAGGCCTGTGAGGTGTCACAGCCGCGGCTGTTACAGGCAGTGCAGGTGTACAGGCCGCTGTCGTCCTTCTTCACTCTCTGAATGGTCAGCATGTGGTTGTGCTGACTCAGGATCACGCCTGAAAGCAATCCGTGCTGTTTAATTAAATAAACTGTGGCAACGCGTGAAGTGAGTGAGTGTTCATTAAAAAAGCCATGCGACCGCCTCACCTGAGCCCTCCACCACAGTGTGGTTGTTTTTGGTCCACACCACCGTCGGGTTCGGCGTCCCGCCAGCATCGCACAGGAGACTGATCGTTGCGCTCACGTTAACTTTTTGGTCGGTTAAATTATTATGGATCCTTGCAGCCTCAAGACCTAAAATCAGAATCAAAGTAAATTCATTTTAAAAAACTCTAAATGTCAGTTTTTTTTTACTATTTTGAAGATATTCTCTCTAAACAAATAAAGAAAATCTGAAAGAAAAGGTTTAAAACGTTCTAAAAACGTTGCCGTCGCCATCTTGGCTTTTTCCCAACCAATGAACGGAAATTACCATATCTGGACTGAGGAGTGACATAGAGACGCCGTATACGTAGAGACCTGTCAATCACTGTGTAGCCCCGCCCCTAAAGCATACCCTGCTTTATGGTCTATTTGACTCTAAATGGACCATCATTTACTAAATGAACATCATGCTGTATTGAAGAAGACTTGAAACTAGAGATTGAGACCATAAACTCATGTTTACTGAGGTAATAAATCAAGAGAGAAGTAGAGTCATTTTCTCATAGACTTCTATACAACCAGAGGAGTCGCCCCCTGATGGACAGTAGAGAGAATGCAGCTTTAAGACATGAAGCATCGGCTTCACTCGGCAGAACCGGAGGTTGCCGCTTGCTTGAAATTATGGTTTTCCATTGTGGATGATCAACTTGTAGGTCCTGAATGTCTCAGTGTTCTCAAACATAAAAAAAAAGAGAATTGTACATTTTTCTCACCTTTGAGAGAAAGACGGCGCAGCAGGCAGGTTTTCTCCCGAGTCTTAATGTTTTCCACCTGACAGGCGTACAGACCCTCATCCCGTGGGGACACGTTGGGCAGCGACAGCTCCAGGGTCACGTTGGTGCCCTGCAGGCTGGACAGCGTTACACGAGACGGGGGACTCCGCTGCAGTTCAAGGGAGCGACGGGAAATATTTTAATATTTTACTCAAGTAAAAAGGTCAATATAATCATGTAAAATATTCTGTTACAAGTAGAAGTCCTGGATTCAAAACCTTACTAAGTTAAAAGTATTAAGATATAAATTACCAGAAGTTAAAGTATTCATTATGCAGAGTAATATATTACTGATGCATAAGGTGTTCATCACTTTAATGTTGCAGCCAGTAAAGGTGGAGTTCATTTTAATGACTTGTTGTGTAGTTTAATCTATAATTAAAGCTGCTAGCAGTGATGAACGGACCCTCACACCTTCCCTTGTGTCGGAGGCCGTGGCTATGAAAGGGGTGGGGCTGGGGAGTTGGGGGCGGGGCTATGAGTCTTAATTGTCATTTAAATGTCTTATCATGGCTGTGAAATTTGGAGCAGATTTTACCAAGGACTCTGAAGTTGCAACAACTTCGGACTAAACAAGGCCCTTCTTTGCCGCCTCGTCACATTCAATTAAAAATGGCCGATCTTCGGTTGGGCTTTGGTTATAACTCCAAGAGGCTTTTTTTGCAAGAGACCCCTAGTACCAGAAAATTTCCACCATGTCTGATGCGTTTGCAAACTTTCACAACTTTTCCAGCACCGTAAGACTGTAAAAAAATATGTTTCATTTGAAAGAATGATAATAAGTTTCCTCTGCTCGTTATACTCCAATGCTACCCCATTCAATTTAATACAAAAAACTGCAACAAATTTGCACGTTTATGTCGAATGTGTATAGTATGTTATCCTTTGTTTGTATTTTACATTCTAGATGTTGTAGTTTGGTATATTTAGGGTATTCTATTATATTCCTTATAGTGTGTATTCTATAGATATATGGCTCTAGTGTTGATATGTTATTATTGTCATTTACTGTCGTGGACAACCTGCTGCTGTAACACAATCATTTCCCAATTTGGGATTAATAAAGTACATCTAGCTGACAATCTAATACATCATGATTTATTAGTTTATTATATTTTGAATTAATAATAATAAGCTGTCAGATAAAAGTTATGGAGTAAAAATGACACATGTAGTGGAGTAGAAGTATAAAGTAGCATAAAAAAATAGAAAATACTGCTGTAAAATACAAGTACCTCAAAATTGTTCTTAACTACAGTTACATTCCACCACGGGCGACACGGCTGCACCGACGTAATCTGCTCCGACTCCGATATGTTGGTGACACCGAACCAGGTCATGTTCCCGTAGAGCAGCTTGTCGGCCTTACAGCGCAGAACCACGTGGTCCTCCTCTAAGGGCCCGCCGGAGGGAGACACGCTCACCTCCAGGCCGCCTGCAGAGCACAGATGGACACGCAAGGCGTGAATGACGGCAGCGTGGTGAATACTGAAGCGTGGTCACAGTTACAGGAAAGAAGCCACATGAGACCAAAGGAAAAAGAACAGTGCTCACGTGTGACGTGGAAAAAGATGATGCGTGAATCCTGCCCTACTTTGTTGGCAGCCGTGCATCTGTAGAGGGCGTGGGCCTCGGCTTTCTGAATCTTCAAAGAGCTCGCGATTTTCTAGGAAAATGCATTTAATTTGTTTATGATTGATCATTACATTAAGTGCAACTGCAACACTGTTGAGCTGATTGTCATGGCGGTGGACTGTGAAGGACTAAAGCTGCCGTTATAATAAATAAATTAATAATAATAAATAAAAATGACTGTTTTAAATAAATAATCTTAATCATCAAATAAATGTGCAGGTTAATTAAAAAATATGTTAGAATAAGATATATTTATTTATTTGAACAAAAAAGCAAATGAATGAATAAAGAATAAAGAAAAGCAGAAATAAATGTAAACATTATAAATATTTAAATAAAAATGAATTAGGCTAATACAAAAATTATTACAATTCTTGTTTTTATTTCTGGGCATATTTATTTATTCCAAATTTAACAATTGAGGCTTTTCTTTTTTTCTTTATTGAGAAATGTATTTATTTGTTCATTTATTTATTATAATGTCAGCTTTAGTCCTCCATAGGGGACAGCAGGGAGAAGGGGATGTAATCAAGGAGAATTATTTACCTTTTGGTTATGCTCAGCGTCAATTATGATCCGTTCAACTGGCTGGTGACCGGTGCTGTTGCTGATATGCCTCCAACCTGTGCACGCCGCTAGCTGCACCTCAGACTTTATCAGCCGTGACCTTTTTGGACATAAACAAACAGAAATCAGGTGACACATCTTTAAAAAATGTCCTCACAGAAGCTGCACTAATCACCCACGTCAGTGTAGGTTCAGAGTTGTTTCTCCTTCACTCTGATAACGCATATTAACATTTACAAATGGAGAACTATGACTTTCACTATGATGGTCATGTACTTGTTTTTCATATGTTCCTTTTTTTTTCTTTTCTGTTATTGCTGAGATATGCAACTTATTTTTAGTCGAGGCAGAGACAAACTGTCGATCAAAATTAAGAAGAACAAGGAAGTTGAGTTTATTTTAAAATTCAGAACATGATAAAAGTCTGCAAGAAGAGACGCAGCTTCAGCAGGAAGAAGAGCTTTCTTTTTTCTGTTTTTTACAGGGAGCACGACGGGAACAACAGGAAACGTAGTGCAGGACTGGGGAAGTGCTCCGATGTGTAGACAGGAGATAAGGAAACCTGCTGATGGTCTTCTCTGGACAAAGCCGGCCACTCACACACACGCCTCCTCCTTTCTGTCAACACGCGTCAGATCACGGCATCCCTGAGGAGGCTGTCGGGGGACCGCTGACGCCTCCCGTCTGTTTATTGCATGGACCAGAAACTGATCCAGGAGCATACGCACCAAATCTCAGATTGTATAAAATCAGTAAACACATTCTCGAGTCTGAGAATAACTGATGTCCTTGTTAAAAAAAAGGGGACATTGTGAAGAACATGAATCACATCCGCTGATCTGCATCGGGTCAGAGGGGCGCTCTCATTGTCTCTTCTCGTGTTTTTGTCAACATCACGAAAGCAGCTATTCCTCTTCTAAATCAACGACCTGTTGACAATGAGTTGAGCTGAGAAGCACGTGAGCGCTGCATGCACACTCGAAAAGGACTCACTGGAATGCCTTTGGACAGTCGTCTTTAGACATCCACTGCCACTGGATGTGTGCAGGTGTGGGGAATCCACGAGCGGTGCACCTCAGGGTGGGGCTGCTGCCGTACGGGTACACATCAGTGTCCACCGCCACCTCCTTCTCAATGATGTGAGGAGGCACTGTAGAAGAAGATACTGACAGTTAACACCACTGTCCCGCCAATAACGCCGTAAAAAACACTGTAAAAAACAAACAAACAGAGAAAACATGCCGTTGACCAGCAGCTGGAAAGAGCGCCTCTGTTCCTCTTTGGTGATCTTATTGGTCAGGACCATTGTGTAATTCCCAGCATCCATTTCTGTGACTCCGCGGATAACGAGGGCGTCGCTTCTCTGTTTTATTCTGTAATCATCCTTCAGTGGGAGGCCGTTCTTTAACCTGGGCAGACAGAGCAGCGTACAAAGCGTGACATGAAGTATCTGAATCTACATGAATGTGACAAAGATCACAATGGAAAGTTACGTTTTTTAACTAACTGTATGACAAAGTGCTGCTCGTGTATCACAACATATTGTTCCACTGTGAACGTACCATTTAAAGTTGGGCTCTGGGTAGGCTGAGTACTTGACGGGGATGGATGTTTGATCCCCCACATTTACCTCCCAAACCTTCGTCCACGGCTCTTTCATATCAATGAAAGGCTTTTCTGGAAACATAAAAAAAAGAGTCACAAATGTTCAATATTTCAATATTCAAATCTTAAGAAAGAACCATTGTATCAATCTTATGAGCATTAAGAAAATGTATGAAATAAAATATGGAAGCCACGAAAAAAAGACGTGGTTCCTTTAATCTCAGGGAATTTTCTAAATTATCACTTTATATTCTCAGAGGTTATTCAAGTTTTTTCTTGTATATTTACTACTTTAATCTTTTAAAATATCAAATTTTCTTTGTGTAAATAATCTCAAATTCATTGTTTTTTCTCTGAATATTACCCCCTCTTCCGGCTCCGTAAGTATTGTTTTTTTTACCTACAATGGCCCTCATACGCCGTGGTAGATAAATGATTAATGCCAAAACAAAAAAGAAAGTGTAAAAAAAGGAGTTGAAAAACAAAATAAGATGGTGAAAGATAAATTGAAGAATGAAACAAAACACATTAAAAAAGAAAAAAAATGTATGAATTAATTTGAGGTTGAAGGAAAAGTATGTTTTATTTCTCTTTACAATCTATGTTAATTATTTAACTAATACTACTTTTTGACTTATTCATTATATTTTTGACTTTTGACATTTTACTACATTTTGTCCGTTTTGGGGTTCCATCAGACACATCCAGCGGAAAAAAACAGAAAACAACAGGAGAGAAATATTGAAAAATAAAACAGTTCCACCTGAGTGGGAGGTCTCTGTATTCAGTACACCTACCATACACTTTAAGAAATGCTGAGGCACTTTTCTCCATCTTCCCGCTGGATGCGGTGCAGGTGTATTCTCCGGTGTGGTCGACCGTCACGTTCTCCACTCTGAGTTTGCTGGAAAGCTCCAGTGAGTTCCACAGCTTCTTCTTGTTGGGCGTCGCGTGGGTCAGCCTCGAATTGTTTACCGAGGTCTGACATGAGAGAGAGAACGATTCAGAAATGCTGTTCAGACAATTACAACACATCAGAATGAATGTGGAAATACAGAGAGGAAGACTTTTTTTTAGCTAAAACAAACCTAAAGTAGCAAAAAGCCTTCAGTTAACTAATCTGTTGCAGGCGTAGACGGTATTTAAGAAGTGGACATAGTAGTCGTGACGTCACTCATTGGTTTGTGGACTGCGGTTTTGAAGCCTCAAGTTCATCATTTTGGCTGTCGCCATCTTGGCGTTTTTGGAACCAATGATAGGAATTGACCTTATTTGGACTGTGAAGGAGTGACGTAGAGACGCTGTATAAACGCCCTAAAGCATACCCTGCTTTATGGTCTGTTTGACTCTAAATGGACCATCATTTACTAAATGAACATCATGCTGTATTGAAGAAGACTTGAAACTAGAGATTGAGACCATAAACTCATGTTTACAATGTTTACTGAGGTAATAAATCAAGAGAGAAGTAGAGTCATTTTCTCATAGACTTCTATACAACCAGAGGAGTCGCCCCCTGGTGGACATTAGAGAGAATGCAGCTTTAAGACACATCAGCATTGACTTCACTTTTCAGAATTGGTGGTTGTCGCCTGGTTGCAGACCACATTTTGGCATCGCCGTGGCTAAAAAATTGACATCCATAGAAAGTTTTTTTCTTTGTTTTTTTAATCTGCAGAATACCCGATATGTTATGATCCAATAAAGTTAGGCACTATACGAGAGTACGAGAGTAAAACACACCTGGGGGAGATCTGCACTCTACTGAATATGCTCTTTTCTAGTTTTTCTTATATGAACCGGCACGACATCAAAAACACATCTGGTCACCTTTGCACTTTGAGATAAACTAAAGAATTCCTGAAAGCAGGAAGTAAAGAATACGTGAGGAAGTGAGATACAACACTTCTGGTGTCTCTGTCCGTCCTCAGCGGTGTATTAAAGACAGGCTGTCACATGTCAAATATACTGTACATGTTGGCATTGGCCGACACAGAGGAAGAGCAGGAAGGCCTCGGGCACTGACCAGGGCCTGACCGGAGTGCGTCCAGTTGAATTCGATGCCCACGTTGAGCTCGGTTTTGGCCGTGCAGCCGAGCTCCAGCCGCTCCCCCGCACACAGCCTGAGCTGAGCGGGGGTCAGGGTGAGTTCGTAGATCTTGTATCCTGCGGAAAAGAAAAGGGAGGGACGACATGGCAGTCAGTCGACGGCCTATTGTTCTCCTGCGACTACTGACTCTCTCTCTCTCTGCTCGTACTTTTCCTCACTCGCTCAGTACTCCACCAAGTCTTTCACTTACTTTCCGATCATATTTTCCTCTACGGTTTGAAAATTCTGTCCACACCACCTACGTTTTACAAAATATCTCCACTAGAACTAGAACATTAGAACACAAAAAAAACGACTCCAAGGTGGCGATAAAGGCTACATCACTGATACCTCAAATACCAGAGGAGATTCTGCTAATGTTCCTTTCCTTTGGCGGTGTTAACAAATTGACAATAGCAAAGCAATAGCTAATTATTTCTTCATTATACATACTTTATATTTGGTGCTATGTCGAAAACTAAGATCGACTCATATGTGGACAATCGACGAGGTGGATTTTCTGCGTAGCGTCACTTTACGATATAAGGAAATAAAAGCTTAAAAAAGGTGATTGGGAGTCTTGTTCTACGAAATATTCAGACATTTCGGTGGCCTTTCAGGAACAGTATCCTGCTGAGGAAGACTCTGAGAAGGTGGGGAACGAGTTTCCTCACGCAAAAGACTAACTAGATTAAGTATCGTAGGAGTGAAGGAACGACGGTGTTGACTTTAGGTCCATTTGACTGATCTTCGCTGGTCATTGTTGAAGTGAAACCATCCAGGACCTTAGACACAGCCTTTCCACTAAGTTTAGATATCCATTCAGTCTAATAAAACACACACATATTACTTCTACAGCTAATACTTTGCTGTGTGAATCTTTCCGTCCGTCTTACCGACTACAGCCACAATGTAGAGGGGGGACTTGAACGTCTCATTTCCGATGCGGGTCTGGCAGGACACGACGCCGGCGTAGCTGATCAGGTGACTGGGGACCGTGAAGCCCGTCCTGGCGTCCCACAGGGAGTCCTTCCCATCAGGATGGAGCTCCTTATTTGGATACTTCTGACAGACACAAACATTTAATGATTTCGAACACATAAAAAAGAAATACCATATATAAATAAGATAATATAAAAAACTCCACATTAGGTGAAAAAATTACTTGAGAATCCACATTTTGTCTCAATTCCATTGGTTTTACACAGTTTACTCAACATGAGGATGAAAACTCAGTCTCTGTATAGTGTCTGTATAACATGTGACTCCATAGAGGAGCTTCCTAAAGTCTGAAAAAACAACCCAGATGAGGTCATCATCGGAAACAGGGGCATTAATCAGATATCGAGAGTCAAATGTTAATGATGACTAGTGACGGTGTCATCATTAACTGGTGACTCGCGATGGCAGCTGTTAAGAAACACCAACAGATCATGTAGGTGTCCTCATAAAAGCCTTCAATTAAATTTAAATACAGACTCATCTGTTTATTATCTACCGACTAGTAACGCAAGTTAGTACGAGCTACCAAAAGTCACCAGTTGCGCGTTAAAGTGAAACATCAAAATGGTCGTGATCCTGTCGAATCTGACAACCGAACATGCAACAACCAGGCATTTTGATGTCGATAGCAGTTTTAATTCAGTGTCTAAAGCTTGATAACTCGTCTGGATGGCCGTTGCCAACATGCACACGTATGTTTAAATAACATAATATCTCTGCATTTGTTACTTTGATTTTGACCATTCCTTTTTTTTAATTATTAATCTGCAACCCTTTAAAATTAGGTATTAGTTGTTCTGTAATGCTGGTCATCCTACAGAAGTTGCTTCCATTCTGTGCAGCAGAGAGAGAGAACATGAAGCGAACAGAAACAACTCTTCCTTACAGTGTGGAGTGTGACGTTGAGATCCTCCACCGAGCCTCGGCACGGTATCACCACCCGCTCTCCTTCACGGATGAACACCACCTCGTATTCTTTCTCAGGCGGCACAAATGGCACCTTGTAATCTGAAATAAAACAGATAATATGTGTAAGTTAAGTTAAAAACGGTGTATTAGTTAGCAGTGTGTCCTTCGTGAGACTGTGACTGCAGGATTTACAGTATTTTGGGGTATAAATGTTGACAGTGATACTATTTGCAGTATTGCAATCCGAACCTTTAACAGAATTTGACTTAATGACGTCTGCAAGACTTCAGCCAGTGTCTCTAACACTGGTTTAACACTACACTGGTTACAGAAAAAGAGCTAAACAGTAAAAACTAACAACAATCGCCATTTTCTTTTGTACGAGTCAAATTAACCCAAAAAACAGTTCAATGTTTCCACAAAAGTTTTGAGTATCTGAATTTATTGGGTTTTATGGTGTAGTTGTGATCCAGACGGCTTGTTTAAAGGCACTGTTTCTTAATACTGTTTGATTTTTTCACAGTATTTATACAACACTTAGACCTACTTTATAATAAAATATATAATATAATATAATAAAGCAAAGATGTCAGTTTGTTTAGAGTGGGTTGTACCGTTGACAAACACATAAGCTGCTACTGAAGTCTTGCCATCCTCCACCTTCAGGTCCCTGTAGGAGCACTGGTACTGTCCGGTTTCGTTGACGGTCGCGTTGGAGATCTGCAGTGTCGTGCAGAAGAGTCCCGATCCACTGCAGTCACTGGTGGAGAAGCGAGTGCTCGTAGGAGGGGTCGTCCACCTCAGGTACTGGCGACCTCTGCCACACGAGAGATATTGAGTCAGTTCTGTACTGTATGTATAGATTGAACTCGTTAAAGTATATTTATACGTATACCTGCATGTCAGTTCCAGGTTGTCCGCTTTGTTCATCCTGTGAATGCCATAGATGTTCAGCGTCGGTGGATCGGACATAAACCGCAGTTCGGTGGCTGGAGGAGTCGACAAACACAGTGATGACACAAGTCTGTACAGCGCTAACAAACAACAGCTACACAAAGGGGTCAGAGGTCACTATTGTTTCCAATAACAGGCACAGTATGGTCCTTTAAAAATGTACTAAATGGAAATTAAATCAGGTTCAAAAGCACAAGGTAGGAACTTAAAGCACAAAAAATATATCTTTTTTAAAAAGGGTGTTTCGTAACTGGCTACTGAGGGGCCATTTTTTCCACTGCTGCAGAAAATGGCGGAGCTGTGTCAAAACAGGAAGCAGGGGAAGATGGGCCGGGTCAGGCTCAATAGCCCGGCACAGTGTGGCCTAGGTGGGGTTCCTGTTTCTGAGGATACAGGCTGCCCACCACCTCCCTGTGAGGCCCTAAAGCACACATTGTATTGTATGGGAAAAAAAACTTTATAGGCTGACCAAGTGGGAATTATATAAGTTTGATTTGATTGATTTGTCACAAATATAATTATTATATTGGGTTGTAATTAGTTATTCTTTGTAAAGTAGACTCACATTTCCCTCCTTTGCTCAACATATCCCAGAGCAGAAATCAGTGGATTCCACTAGAATACTTTTTCATACTCATCACATTTCAGACTTATGGAACTCTTCATTAACCACAAAAGTATTCAGCAAAGCTCATTTATGTCTGTCCTAATAGTCACAACTGACAGCTACATTAAATTGACATAAAATATAATAAACGATTGCCTCTATTGCGTTTGTTATTTAACTGAAGTTTTTGGTTCACAAAGAAGATTTGATGAGTATTTAATTGATTCTCTTACCAGCAACACAACTGATTTTCAGAATAATGCCAAACAGTGAGACTGCCTGCGCCATCGTCCGTCAGGTCTTCGCTGCAGTAACGATAATCCTGAGTGTGCTAATCCATCGACTTCTGATGTTTGAGATTCCACTCCAGAGAAAGTTTGCGACGCCAGAAAGTCATGAAAACGAGCAGCGGAGGACTGTGAGTCCAAATGGAGCTGAAGCTGCTGCTGAGGATGGAGAGACTCCTTCAGCTGGACAGCCTGCAGGGGAGGAGTCTCTCTCTCTCTCTCTGTCTGTCTGTCTCTCTCTATCTGTCTGTCTGTCTGAAAAAAGTCATATTATTGGATGTCAAAAAAGTAATAAAAAATGTCATAGTCTAGTTTTTCATGAAAGACAATCGTATGTCATAAAAAGTCAGAACTCATAGTATAATATATCATGAAAATATTAAAAAGTCAGTGTCATAAAAATGTCGCAGTATAGTTATAAAAAGTCATAGAATAGTATATGATAGTATAGTAAGTCATAAAAATTCATAGTTTAGTATGTAAGAAAATCTAAAAAATATCATAGTATTGTATGGGGAAAAAAAGGTCATAGTATACCCAAACAATACTCAAAAAAGTAATAAAATGTCATAGTATAGTATGTCAAAAACAAATCAAAAGATGTTAGTGTCTTAAAAGTCATAGGATAATATGTCAAAGAAATCATTAAAATGGCATTGTATAGTATGTCAAAATCATATTATAGTATGTCTTTAAAAAGTCATAAAAAAGTAATTGTATAGTATGTAATACAAATTATAGTATAGTATGTCAAAAAAGTTAAAAATGACTATTGTCATAGTATAGTATGCCATAAAAATACATAGAAAATGTCATGAATGTGGCATAGTATTGTATGTAAAAAAGTCATAGTATTGTATGTAACTCAAAAAATCATAAAAATGGCATTGTATAGTTGTTATAAAAAGTCAAGAAATGTCATAGTATAGTACGTCATAAAAATACATAGTATGTCTTTAAAAAAATAAAAATGTTTTTAAAATGTCATCGTATATTATGTCAAAGAAAGTCAGAAATGTTCATAGAATAGTATGTCATGAAAAGTGATAAAAAAAAGCCATAGTATAGTATGCCAAATAAGTCGTAAAAATAAAAACGTCATGTCAAAAAAATTATAGTATATCAAAAAAGTAATACAAAAATGTTATAGTATTGTATGTAAAGAAAAGTCATGGTATACCCAAAGAATCATTAAAATGGCATTGTACCTATAGTATGTCAAAAAAAAGTATATGTCATAGTATAGTATGTTATATAAAGTCCAAAAATATCATAGTATAGTATGTCATAAAAAAGTAATCGTATAGTATATCGAAGAAAGTCCAAAAATTTAATAATATAGGAAGTCATGAAAATGTCATAGTATGTCAAAAAGAGTAAAAAAAAAAACATCATTATATAGTCGATCATAAAAATGTCATAGTTTACTTCGTTGTATCGAAAAATGCCATGGTATTGTATACCAATAAGAAGTAATAGAAATGTAATAAGTATGTCAAGTCCAATTTTTTTATAGTACGTCAAAAAAAATGTAAATGGCATTGTATATTGTGTTATGAAAAAGTCATAGTATAGCATGTTTTAAAAACTCAAAAAATGTCATAGTATAGTATGTAGAAAAATCTAGTATGTCATAAAAATGTTGGTATAGTACATAAAGTCATAAAAATGTCATACAATATATATGTTTTAAAAAGTCAGTGTAGTATGTCATAAAAAAGTATTGGATGTCATCAAATCTTTTAGAACCGTGTTTTATTAGCAGTTGTTGTAGAAGCTTTGTCAGTAGGCCACACTGTGAAGTTGGATTCTTATGTGGTTCTTCTCTTTTCTCCTCAGTTTATTCCAGACTGAGGACAATGGAGTTTCTTCACTTCGTCCACGCTGTCGAGTGTCTTCTCCTTCATGTATACAAAGTATCTTATGTTGGGTTGGTCCTGAGATTATAATGCCCCATTTTAACATTTTGTCTTTGTTGACCAGTTTCTTTAAATTGCATGCTGTAACACTCCTGTTGTGATCCAGTTTTAATTTAAGAAAAGTTATAGAAATAAATTGGATGTCAGTTTTTCTGTATGAATGATTTGTGTGGAGAAAATTACATTAATTTAGCTGACGTTTTTATCCAAAGTGACGTCCAATAAATGCATTCAACCATGTGGATATTACCCCAAAATCAAGCATTTCATTCACCAACAAGACGAAGAAAGATTTTTTTCATTTTATGGGTCAGAACAGTTGAGTGTTGAATTTCTGTTGTCCTGATGTTAATAGGAGCACAGATTGCAGCAACAATACACTTTATTTATTTAGTATTTTTCTTAACAAGGTTACAAAGTGATTTTTAGAAACAGATAAAACCCCAAAAATGTTGGACTCTGCATTCACCTGGGAAGAAAAGAGACGACACAAGAATTTGCATTTACATTCCTGTGTGCCTAAAACTACTACTACTACTACTACTACTACAACAAGTTCTACAACAGACTGACATTTTTTTCTTTTTTTGACATACTATACTATGACAATTTTTTCAGGCCCGAGCACCGTCGAAGTCGGAGCGGAGGACCTATTGTTCTTTTAGTGTTTATTATTATTATCGTACGTCTTTCATCACAAAAACAAGGTGCTTGGGATACTGGTCAGCTTTCAAGATTTTGCACGCAAGGCAGTCGTGGCAAAAATAGCAAGCTTTTTGGGGTGTCGAGCTGCGGTGTGAAAAATTAGCTCGATAGCGCCCCCTTTTGAGTAGCCCCAACATTGGGTTTCACCTAGTTATATGACATTTTGTAGGTATATTTAACGTGATGGGACATACAAAAAATCCTCTTGGAAGTATTTCCTAAACCAAACAGGAAGTCGGCCATTTTGAATTTTATGACGTTTTTTGACCATTTCAAGGCGCCGTACTTTAACGAATTCCTCCTAGAGATTTAACCCGATTGACTTCAAATTCAGTCAGTATGCTCTTGAGACCTTGGCAGTAAAAATGGACCGAAAGATCAAAAAGTTATGGAACTATGTATCCGTGGCGTGGCGGCAAAAAAAACACCATTCCCCATGAAACAGGAAGTTGTTGTAACTCGGCCATACATTGTCTAATCTGCTCCAAATTTCTCATATGTCATAACATCCTGACACTGAAGATATCTATATGACAATTTAGAATCATAGTCATAGCGCCACCTAGTCTTAACAGGAAGTTATAGGTGGTGTACTTTGACATCCTGTTCCTCGCAGATTAATCAGATCCCTCAGAAAAGCCTTAAGACCTTGATAATGCTTCATTGTGAAGATTGTAAGAATTGGTTAAAGGGCAGCGACGTGGCGGCTCGCCGAATTTCGATCCTTCGCTGTGAACGACTAAACTGATGTAACTCGACTCCACATCATCAGATCTTTTCTAAATTTCACATGTTTGATGAGACTCCAGTCCTGAAAACATCTAAAGGCCAATTTTGAATCATAGTCATAGCGCCATCTACTGGTAATAGGAAGTTAAAGTCTCTATACTTTGGCTTGCTTCTCTTAGTAGGTAAATCAGATCGACATCAAATTAGTTACACACAAATGTAAGAAGTTCATAATGCCAGTTCATGAAGCTTTTGACGTTTTAACGTCTTTAACGGTTTAATAAGAATACGTATATTGATACAGCCCTAGAAACGAATAATAACCCTAGCTGTGGCGCCATCCTGAGGTTATTAGGTGGTATTTCAGCAGTGAAGGCCCAGGTATAAAATGCACAGCCCGCCACTGGTGTGACGTGATTTCCTTTAAAATCAGGTTTTTTTGAAGGCTGTACAACTACCACTAGCATTCGTTTAAAACGCTATTTACATTATAATTGAAGATCCACAAATCAAAAGATTGCAGATTTGCACACATCTTAATATTCTAGTAAAAAGATCTTATCTAAGAAGATTTTACAAATGTGACTTAATAACAAACACAATGTTCTTGTTAAACCGCAACATTGGCCAACACAATAACGTTACGCTACCGACGTGACTACTTTATAGTTACATGAAATGATCCTCAAACTCAGATAACTCAAAAAAAGTTGTTTGTAGATCAAACTTCGTAGAGTCCTTTCGGGTCTTCAAAGATGTGATCTAGAGCAGTGATTCTCAACTGGTGGGTCGCGGACCCGTTTTCAGTGGGTCGCAGGCCTTTGCCTGACAAAAAAAAAAAAAAAATGTTGTGATTTTATTTTGAAGGGCATTTTTTATGCAGCGGAATTATTCCAGCATTTACGGCACTTGTCCAGCGGTGCAGGAAAAACACCGACCAATGCGTTGTGAATCACATCACGTGATGCAGCTCAGCCAATTAAATATGGGCATTCTGACAAGTTTCCTGACTTGAGTGAGATGTACACACACCGTGACACACGGGGGAGAGACGAGGATATAGAGAGCAGAGCAGAGCAGGACTATTGTAGTTAGAGTTGTGAAAGTCAAATCATAGGACGATCTCCAAAAGAGAAAAATGTTCAGAGAGACCAGAGTCATTAGACTCTGACTGGACAGACTCATATAGGTGAATTCATCCAACACTTTCTCTTTTTAGAAGATGAGAAAAATATAATATTGTGGCTTTTTCACTGAAAAAGCCACAATATTAAATGAATTTAAAGCTGCAGGGGCAATTCAGTGGAAATAATTTTTCTAAAATGAATTCTGTTACGTAATTTATTTTTTAATCCAGCCATTATTTAACTTGAAATGAGAAGAACATTTATTTTCGTATTTCTATGTATTATTTATAATCCATCCAGTTAAATTTGAAAAATGAGAATAATAATTGTTAAAATATAATTGATGTGTACTTTCTTTATTTGATTTGACAGTTGTTTACTACACAGAGACGTTACTACTACTAGACTTCTTGAATATATATATATATAATTTGGGTCGTGGCTTGTCATTAAGGGGTGATGGTGGGTCCCGCAGCCAGACCAGTTGAGAACCACTGATCTAGAGGTCTTCTGATAACAGCAAACCGAACCTTCCAGCACGAAACTAGGAAGTGAATCCAGAAATAAACAAACACCATAATTATCCTGTAGTGAATAAGTGGGCGTGTCTATTAAGGTTTGGATGTTAGAGCTCAAACTGTCGGATGGTTTGGGACAGTGTCAACACAAGCCAGGAAACAAATGGAGCAGCATTTCACCTGACGAGGAGACGGAGGTGCGTGTCTTGATGTTGGCATGGATTCAGCAGGGTGCAGTAGGCAGATGATGGGGTTGTGTGCTGAGTGCTACATCCACGTGTCCTGGATTGGTCACTTCTACAGAAACTCTCTGCCCCCTCCCAGCCAACACTTCCTGGACGGCTCCACACCAACTGCACCTTTGGAAAAGCCGGAAACAGAAACACATTCCATTTTTCGCTCTTATTATTTTCCACGTTCAACATGAGGTGATTGTTTTGAACTCTGGCTCACTCAAAGCTTAAGAGAAACAAAGATTTCAGAAGAATCTTGGGGGGGAACGCAAGAGAAGGAAAATGTTCAAAGTTGTGTGGGACATATTTGTATATTTGGGTCAGAACATGAGTGATATCTGTGACACACTTTAAATACAGTGTTTTGTTATTTCTCTCTGATAAAAATAAAGCGTAAAGACCATTATATGGATTTTTGTTTTACTATAGAGAGCTGGAGAAGTTGATCTCAATAGAACTGAATTCAAACTGAATGTTTGTGAAAACAGCCATTTCAAAGTTGTCACAAGAAATAATAAAAAGAAGCTGTGTATTGTTTTCAGCACTGTTTGTGCTCTGAGATCACAAGAGGGATTTCAAAAGGTCAGTGACCCACAATTCAATGCAGAAAGAACGGGCATGAAGCACTCGTGCGCAAAGAGACAGAGAGGAGCTGGGAGGGGCTGAGTGTTTGTGTATCTACACTGTGGTGACTGATGCAGAAAGGAGGGCACAGTACAAGTATACAACAGAGAAGGAAAGCATGCAGCATTTACATGACTCATGTAGAAACCATAGGAGAACAGCATGTATGAAATTGCAAAGTAGAAACCCCCCAAAGTTTAAATTAACCCAGTGTTTATATGGAAACCAAGGTGTTAAATCAACACTTTAGAAATAATAGGCGCTTTTCACAGCAGCCATTTTGACATGTAATTGCACGGTAAACAAAAAAATGAATTATGGCCCTGTTCCATTTAGGTGGGATGAGCCCCTAGTATTGAACATGCTGGCTCACTGTAATGGAGGGTTTTTCCAGATTGCGCACAAGCTTCTGGAGACATCGAACACTCGAGAAACGAAGAGGTCAGGAGAAGTCTTCATGTCTGTGTGTATCATTCAAAGTGCTATTTTCTTCTAACTGTGTCTCAATCTGCATCATATTTGATGATATTCTACGTTGCACACGGAGCACCAGTTTAAACTGCAATCTTTCGGGGGGCCTAAAGGGGGGGCCCGCTCTTGGCGCAGCATTAAGGAAAGAGGACACTGAGGACAGAGAAGGGAGGGGGAGCAGGAAACAGAGCATGCTTCCTCAGACAGGATGCTGAGCTCCTCTAAGAGAAGGCATCCTGGAATCTGAGGCCTCAAAGGCTTTTCTACCAAGTGTTTCACACAAACACGCTGCTCTTCCTTTGACACGTCGCTGCGTTGTGGAGAGGAGGAACTCACAGGAGCGAGAGCTGTGAGAGGAAAAGCTCAGCAAAAACAAAAAGTGAGCATGAGCGAAGAACCGAGGCCGAGAGGTCGGTCGACATCAAATCAAAGTGAGATGAACTTTGAATGATCACTTAACACATAAAACACCAGAGCTCACACATGCACCTTCTTTCCTACTGCGCTACAGCTCAGAGAGAAATATTGTTCTTTTTCCTCTGCATGTTTCTGTTAACAAGATACACTTTAAATATTTAACATATGATGAACTTATGCAGTTCAATACTTTACTTTAACAACCAAACAGTAGTAAACTAGTTAAACATAGGTCCACTTCTATCCATTAAATGCAGCTTTTATGTTAATTCAGTAGTAATAATTATATAATGTTACTTAGTAATGTTATACTATTACTTGTGTACTTTATATACATTTTACTTATAACTAATTAAGTATTTTTACATTATATTAGGTAAAGTATCTTAATTACAGCTGAAATTACAGTTTCAATATGTCAACTTGGGCTTTGAGAAACTCTGATGGGTATTTTTTGAGTGTATTATTATGTTGTTTTTGGGACATTTTATTGACCAATAAATTAATTTGAGAGTGAAAATAATCATTACTTCAAGGATTCATTAATGTTATCATACAATACAGGATTGCCCGGTGAAATATTATCATGCATGCATCACAATATGAGAACTCATTCCACCACTGCATTTAACTTTGTCTGTTCAAAGACAAACTGATAAAAGTTTAGAGAGGATTGACACGTGGACACAAACGTTTTGTTAGATGAATAAGTTAATACATCAAACAATACATTGAAGAGTATTACCCTTATCTGTAGAACTGTATATCATCTGACAGGACGGTCCATGCTCTAATGATGGCTCTACCTGTTGTGTGGTAGGATTCAGGTGCTGCCCTCTGCTGGATGACAAAATAAAAGCTCTTCTCATGAACGCTGAATTTGTGATATTTGAAGTAGATCCTTGTACCTTTTCTTCTCCAGAAGCTTAAACCATTGATCATTTATTTTCAGAATATTCATGCGATGATTTGTTTTGGTCTGATGTAGTGATATTAATAAAAAATGCATACTTAGCATAATTTACTTATAATGGCAGCCCTATAATTTATTTTATGGACAACTTGGATGCAAACATTTAAGATACTGTTAATGGAGTGATTAAATATCATAGTAGTTGGAAAGGCAGCACTCCCTATTTCACTGTGGTCATGTATAATTTTTCCAACTACTTAAAGTCGTCAGTAAAAATTAATAGAAAGGCAAAGAAAATGGTTTAAATCTATAACTCGGTCTATGTTTTTTGTAAATGTCTTTAACGTCTGTTCACGTGATTGTTTCTCTCTTTTGTTTGATTTTTAACATTACAAATTGTTTTTCTTTCTTGATTTTCAGTATTACGGAAGAGGATTAGGCCCTCATGTAGATAGAAATATTTGAGTTATGACTTTAAAACTTTTCCTTCTCGTGTGGCCTTAATCTTCTTCCGTACAGTCTAATATTACCTCTATTGTTTGTGTTCAACTGTGTTGAAGCAGCATTTCCACCATTGTTGATTTAGTTCTACACTTCATCTTTTTATATTAATGCCCTTTCTTGTTTTGTATATTTTTGCTTGTTCTAAAAAAAACAAGTTTCATCCGGAACTATTATGACCGTTTCCCAACGGACTCTTTTCAGCGTTGCACAAAACATTGTACTCAACCCGGCGGAGCTGGACAATGACGCGGGGCTCGTTTAGCGCGAGCTATACGGATGTTTTATGGTCTTTTCTGGCGTCATGTTTCCTTTTAGCTTTCTGTGTTCACAAAATATCATCACACCTGCCGAGGAAATATGAAACGTGTCGTCTCTACGTTTTATTTCAGGATCTGATTCGGTACGGAAAAACAAAACAGAACCTCCAACGAGACGACTGGCTGCGCGCGTTAGACGTCCCGAAAAGGTAACAATAACGTGAATAACTGTATATAATACATGTTTAAACAACGTGAATAAATGTGATATAATGCATGTTTAAACAACGTGAATAAATGTGATATAATGCATGTTTAAACAACGTGAATAAATGTATATAATGCATGTTTAAACGACGTGAATAACTGTATATAATGCATGTTTAAACAACGTGAATAAATGTGATATAATGCATGTTTAAACAACGTGAATAACTGTATATAATGCATGTTTAAACAACGTGAATAACTGCATATAATGCATGTTTAACACATTTTTATAATATATTTAACTGAATTTTTCGGGGTTCGTTTCATTGTTTAAAACATAAAAAACTAAAATGTCTTTCTGCTAATTTAGTTAAACACAACAATCATTTAATCTATCAGTTTATTCTTTCAGTGTGAAATAATTAAAATTGTAATTTATTCTATACCACCAATGTTACTCACTATTTTACTCTTAAAGATATAAATCTCTACACCATGTTCTTAACTTTTCTATTTTATTGGGAAAATTATTTTCTCATAAACAGAAGTGTTTATTTAAATTTAATTTAATGATTAACTCTCTTGCTCTTACAAACAATAAAAAAGCAACAGGTTATTTGCATATTACAGAAACATATCTAATGAAACTCCCTGAAGTCAAATGATTTGCTCTTTTCTAATGTCTCTGTTTGTTAATTTATTTTTAATTATTTTTGTATTATTATAATAGTTGAATTTTCAACTTATTTAGAACATTTATTTGTCTCTCATTGCATTGTTTTAATTAATCCCCCCCCCCCTTGTATTTTAATAGTGTACTTTTTTGTTGTTACCAGCTCTCCTCTATTTGTGTCTTTATTCTCCTTTCAGATGGTTCTGGCACTTCTACTTCACCTCTGTGGTCTGGAATGGTTTTCTTCTGTCTTTGTACCTGAACTCCATATTTCAGCATCAGTCATACCCGTCATGGCTGACTGGAATATTAGACATTTTGACAGATGCACCAAACACCGACAGTCACGGTAGGCTCTTCCTGGTGTTTTCCTGTGTGATCCACTCTGTCTCTGGTACTGATGCTGTCTGTAGTCCCACAGCTGTCTACTCTGCTGGTGCAGCTGCTGCTGTGCGTCCACTCCCTCAGGAGGCTGCTGGAGTGCCTGTTCGTCAGCATCTTCTCTGACGGAGCCCTTCACGTGGTGCAGTATGTGTTCGGCGTGTGTTATTACGTCATACTGGGGCTGACGGTGCTCGGCTCCGATCGTCTGGGAAAAGGTGAAAGTGAAATCAGCCCTCTCTGCATCCGCTATCCGCTGGTTCTGCTGTGTGGGTTTTGATGTTTTGTGCCGCTCTTTTTTTAGGGACTGGAACCCTCCTCTCTCAGCTGGACTGGTTTCATGTGGCTGGAAGTGCACTATTCATTTGGGCCTCTCTGATGCAGCATCAGTCCACGGTGCTGCTGGCCGGGCTTCGCACCGGAAAGTCAGGTAAGCAGCTGTCTCCGCTTAAAACCAGTGCTGCCGGGGGTTTTGGGCCTTTTACTACACATGATGTAAACTTTAAGGAATACTTCACCCACAAAATGACCATTTATTTATCAGGTACTCACCGCGTGTTACTTTGAATTTCTCGCATGCCTCCACGTGAATGAAATGAAATCTTTAAAACACTTCAGACTCGTCAGGACTCCCACAGACTGTTTTATAAAACATGTCCCTTCATGGTGCATCACCTGACACTGATACACCTACTGCCTATATCCCTTCACCTAAACAAGTGAAACACAAAGATACACACATAAATAACAAATAACAACAAAATAAACTAATGAAATAGCTCCAACAAAGACTCTCTGTGGTCGAGGACGGCCCTGGTGAATAGTGTAAACCACTGGTTCACCAGCTTCATGGACACTGATGTGTTTCCTGTTTGTGTTGTAGGATCGGTGGAGACGCTGGCTCACAAGGTGCCACGGGGAGGCTGGTTCGAGCTGGTGTCCTGCCCGCATTACTTCGCTGAGCTGCTGATCTACGTCTCGCTGAGCCTGGTTTTCGGAAGCGTGTCTCTCACCTGGTGGCTCGTGGTCCTTTATGTGCTGTTCAACCAGGCGCTGGCAGCGCAGCTCTGTCACGACCTTTACGTCAGCAAATACGAGTCGTACCCGAGGCACAGAAAGGCATTCATACCTTTTGTGCTGTGAGTACGGAACTGTAAAATCCAAGGAAAACAAGAAGTGTCAGAGACGTCTGAGGATCTGAAGGTGTTGCAGTAAAACTCACATCACTGTCACCAGGCGACAGGACTGCGATGTCTGTAGCTGACATTGTGATCGTGAGGCGTTTCAGTGCTGCAGAAACAATCGTCCAGCTAAAGTCTCTCTGGGAGGGAAGTGAGCTGCTTCTAGAAACTGATGTGAACAAATGACGAACGTCACAAATCACTAGTTTTTGTTATAATGAGATACATTTATGCAATAATACTGACACATTTTCTCTATTATGACATACTAACTTATCTTGTTATAACACACAAGAAACATTTGTATGTTGATAAAATTGGGCGGGTTTTTTTTGTTGAGAAATTGAGGTTTTGACTGAATATTTTTCTTGTTACAGCAACATATAGAATGTTTTCTTCAGCACAACATACCAGCTTATTTTGTATAACGAGCAGGTTTTGTTAAAATAAGTGGGTTTGTCACAATAACGAGATAAATATAAGTATATTATAACATAAACATAAATCAATGTGAGAAACTGGGCTTCTTTTCTCATGTCTGCAACAACAATATCCTGTACAAATATTAGGAAGTTGTTTTTTGATACATATGATAACGAAGTACAACATTAAATCATTTTTGTTGTAATTAAATATTTCACTTCTACCCGATAAAAAGGAAAACCTATCACAGGAGTGGAATCTGTTTCATGTTTACGTACTTTCTGTATGCTTATTTATTTTAATTATTAAGTGTATATATTGGAGAGGAAATTCTGTGGTTGAAGACAACAGTACAAATAAATGGAGAATAAATAAATATTCTAAAATAAATAATAAGTAGTATATTAAAAACTAAAATAAGGATATAATAAGAAACAAATTAAAAAAATAAACTATTCAAGAACAGTTGGAGACAAAAATGTATGAAAAGTTAAAGTCACGGTTTGATTAATAGCAGCGTGATGTTGAATATATATAACATACAGTGAATATAAAATATAATATGATGCAAAAATCTGAATGAGTATTATTTTATATATTTGTAGTGACACTCAACCTATCATGATAGCTATTGCCTTTCTTTTCCCCCTTGTCTGTCTTTCAAGCATTGAACTCCTTTTTTAACCACGTTTACATAACCGACAACAGACTGTCCAATCACTGAGCTGCCCTGTGCGTATGTTACCCCCCACAATTCACGTCACCATTGCTTACGGTCCAATCATCTCTCCGAACGAGGCAGCAATATTCTAACTCCACCCCCCGCCCCCCTCTGAGTTTCCTCGGCGCTCGGAGTCGGTGTGTTCGTGACGTGTATCACCGAAGACTTCCTCAAATTGCAAAGCTAGGTGGCTAATATGAAGTTAGCCAGTTTTGTTGCCGATGATATTAAGTGATTCGGGGACGACAAAATAAAAGCCGGTAACCGTCCCTTTGTCGGTTATTTTGGCCGCCATGATGCGTCTCGCGCTCGGCCGAGGAGACCGACGGGCTGATATAAATGTGACGCGAGTCTTCTTCTTTCTGCTCTCCGCCGTGTTGTTGTTGTCGGTCGGAGTCGCGTCCGTTCCGGATGAGAACAAACCAGCACAAGAGCAACCAGCACAAGAAGTAAACGTTTTTTATTATACGTTTATTATTTATCAATTAAACTAGGAAACGGGGGGAGTTGTTATTTTCGACGCCGGTGTTTATGCTTCGGTGCTTGCTAGCTAGCAGCTCCGAGCTAGCATGCTACATGCTAACAGAGATACCTGCAGATACTCGTTGTGTTCCGGGGAAAGTTAAATAGTTAAATAAGGAAAGTTAAGATGAGCTGACGGACGCATGGGATGTTTACATGTTTCAATTATAGTCTTAAAAGGTGGAAACCCTTAAGATGTCAGTCCTAGTTGATTTAGAATTTGAGATAAAAAACTAAATAATTGTGCTTAATTGAGACATTTCATATTAACATGCACACTTTCAGAAATGATGTGCATAAGCACATTTTTTTTAAACTGTAAAACAGCAGGAATGTCACCACAGAAACTGCAAATATATGAATATAATAAATATTGCAATACAGTTATCAGAAGGCCATAGTCTCAATCACCATTGTGTTGCCTCCTACAGCAATTATAATAATTATCTTTTTTATTTGTATAAGCTGGGAGCACAAAGTGTTTTCCATAGACAGCAGATCAAAGCGTAGAAGGTAGGACAGGTGAAACTACTAAAAATAATCTTCATATCAAGTGGTTGCACAACAGGGTTATATTTAAAAATATGTAAATAAATAATATTAATTGTCAGGTTAAAAGGCAATGTCAGTATAAAATGTGTCATAAGTCAGGATTTAAAAGAGGAAACAGTGTCAGCAGATCTGAGACAAACTGGAAGACTGTTCCAGAGCTGAGGTGCCAGAACAGAAAACGCTCGATCACCCTGAGACCTTAACCTAAGGAGACGATAGATTAGACCTTAATTTATAGTCTAAGGAGACGATAGATTAGACCGTAACCTGAGACCTTAACCTAAAGAGACGATAGATTAGACCGTAACCTAAAGTCTAAGGAGACGATAGATTAGACCTTAATTTAAAGTCTAAGGAGACGATAGATTAGACCTTAACCTAAAGTCTAAGGAGACGATAGATTAGACCGTAACCTGAGACCTTAACCTAAAGAGACGATAGATTAGACCTTAACCTAAAGTCTAAATAGATTAGACCTTAACCTAAAGTCTAAGGAGACGATAGATTAGACCTTAACCTAAAGTCTAACAAGGCGATAGATTAGACCTTAACCTAAAGTCTAAGGAGACGATAGATTAGACCGTAACCTAAAGTCTAAGGAGACGGTAGATTAGATCTTAACCTAAAGTCTAAGGAGACGATAGATTAGACCGTAACCTAAAGTCTAAGGAGACGATAGATTAGACCTTAACCTAAAGTCTAAGGAGACAATAGATTAGACCTTAACCTAAAGTCTAAGGAGACGATAGATTAGACCGTAACCTAAGGTCTCAGGAGACGATAGATTAGACCTTAACCTAAAGTCTAAGGAGACGATAGACTAGACCTTAACCTAAAGTCTAAGGAGACGATAGGTTCGACCTTAACCTAAAGTCTAAGGAGACGATAGATTAGACCGTAACCTAAGGTCTCAGGAGACGATAGATTCGACCTTAACCTAAAGTCTCAGGAGACGATAGATTAGACCTTAACCTAAGGTCTCAGGAGACGATAGATTAGACCTTAACCTAAGGTCTCAGGAGACGATAGATTAGACCTTAACCTAAAGTCTAAATTATGGGTGGGGGGAGGGGGGGGGGGTAATTAAAACAATGCAATGAGAGACAAATAAATGTTCTAAATAAGTTGAAAATTAAACTATTATAATAATACAAAAATAATTAAAAATAAATTAACAAACAGAGACATTAGAAAAGAGCAAATCATTTGACTTCAGGGAGTTTCATTAGATTTGTTTCTGTAATATGCAAATAACCTGTTGCTTTTTTATTGTTTGTAAGAGCAAGAGAGTTAATCATTAAATTAAATTTAAATAAACACTTCTGTTAATGAGAAAATAATTTTCCCAATAAAATAGAAAAGTTAAGAACAAGGTGTAGAGATTTATATCTTTAAGAGTAAAATAGTGAGTAACATTGGTGGTATAGAATAACATGCAAACCCTCGACTAACCCTCGCGTTACTTTTCTTTCCCGACAGAAAGTCTCGAGTCCACACCCCATCGGCCCGGTGGTCTCTGAAGATGGCTCCTCCAGCAACGCAAACCTGGGCTTCATCCACGCCTTCGTGGCCTCCATCTCCGTCATCATCGTCTCCGAGCTGGGGGACAAGACGTTTTTCATCGCGGCCATCATGGCGATGCGTTACAACCGTCTCACGGTGCTGACGGGGGCCATGCTGGCTCTGGGACTCATGACGTGTCTCTCGGGTTAGTAGGAGCGTTCATTTTGGGGTTTTCACATTCAACTGTAACGTGGAGCTGCTCTTCCATCTTCTGCTGGGTAATAATTCAGTTTATTTTCTCCTACCCCCCCTCCTCACCTACAGTGCTGTTTGGCTATGCCACCACCATCATACCAAGAATCTACACGTACTACGTGTCCACCGCTCTGTTCGCCATCTTCGGTGTGCGTATGCTGAGGGAGGGGCTGAGGATGAGTCCAGACGAAGGCCAGGAGGAGCTGGAGGAGGTGCAGGCAGAGATCAAGAAGAAGGATGAAGAGGTGAGTCGACTCTAAACCCGGGCAGATCAGGTCGTACGACGATGAGTCAATACTAATAATTAAGCATGCATCATTTATACAACACCTTCAGCGTGGGTCCTGTTTCTCTTGACTCACACATGGTTCACATTACTTCATCATGGTGTTGAAGATAATGTTGTGTTTAGGAGGGAAGACTGAAAACAATGCATTTCATGCGTGAGCGTCAAGATTTAAATGTGAAATGGATCGAGTCCAAAGTTAATGCATTAACTCATTGCTACTCAAATCCACATTACTTAAAAGGTTAGAATTGTGTTGGAAGCCGTTTTTATCACCAGGTGGTTTGGGTCTACGGTGGTTTGACAGTTTCAACGAGGGCTGAAATCAACCATCATCTTCACTGTATTCGATTAGTTTGTTCTATAAAGTGGTGAAAAGGGATGCAGGATTACGACTTCAAACGTCTCGTTTTCTTCACAACTCAAAGATATTCAGTTTACCGTCACAGAAGAGTAAAGAAACCAGATAGTCTTCACATTTAAGAAGCTTTTTTTCCTCTTTAAAAATGACTCAAAGTGATTCTCAAAATACTTTAATTTGATTAATTTGATAGTCGACAACTAATCATTAAAGGTTGCAGCTCTAGTTTCAACCACAGATGTTATACCTGACAAACTGATCTGTCGTCATGAATGCTCTTAATTAATCCTCCTCACATTTTGTGAAGAAACTAATATTTTGATTGCATTGGCCACATTTTTAAATATGTAAATAGAGCGTTTAACGCTGTGTTTTAGTAAACGCTCTGTGCCTTGTGTTGTCTGTGCAGCTCCAGAGGTCTAAGCTGGTTAATGGGACTCCAGATGTGGAGGCTGGATCCGTGCCTCAGGGAAAGTGGCACAGCATCATCTCACCCATCTTCATCCAGGCCCTCACCCTCACCTTCCTGGCAGAGTGGGGGGACCGCTCACAGCTCACCACCATCATCCTGGCTGCTCGGGAGGTTTGTTACATTTCACGCCTTTTTACTTTCCCTCGCGATTAATTCACATTATAATATATTTTTCCAAACGTTTTTGTTCTAAGTACTTTCACACAGAACACGAACCTTGTGTGGGGGGGAAGGAAAGAGCTTTCTCACCGCAACTAAAGGCATCAACCCACCGTGTGTGTGTGTGTGTGTGTGTGTGTGTGATTAAATGCTGTTTACAGTCTGTAGTGCGTCTGAATTTTCATCTTTGGAATCTTTTGTTTATCTGTTTGAGTCGAACCACAAACAGTAAATGCGTTGACACTCTGTTTATTAAATATTTAAGAGAGGACGACATGTATCATTTTCTTCAGCATCAACATGACGGGCACGTTCTTTTTGTTTTGAATAATTCTCAGGATCCCTTTGGAGTCGCAGTGGGAGGAACTCTCGGCCACTGCATGTGTACAGGTCTGGCTGTGGTCGGAGGACGAATGATCGCCCAGAAAATATCCGTCAGAACCGGTGAGACCGTCATATTATTATTATTACTACAGTAAATCCTTCAAACGTACCATTCTCTCATTGTATGTTTGTTGTTACTTTACAACACAGTGGATTTCATTCTACTTGACTTGGGACAGTTTTATTAATAACTATATCCTTTTTTTTAATCAAATACTTAAATCAAAATAATTTATTGTGTGTTTTATGCTAATAACCACGATAGATGAGAATGTCAAAGGATAACATTTAGAATTTGACTTTATAAACTAATTTTTTTATTATTATTATTATTATAGTTCATAGAAAGGAAATCTGTTGGTTATACTTTTATACTTTATAAAACTCTTTGTTTAATCTTCCTTTGATCTCTAGAAAACAGCACACACGAGTAGTTCTGTCTTATGATCCATCCCATAATAAATTAAATGTTCTTGTTTCCATAGTTACAATCATCGGAGGGATCGTTTTTCTGGCCTTCGCCTTCTCCGCCCTCTTCATCAAGCCGGACGCTGGATTTTAATTGGACGACAGACGTTCAGGTGTTGTCTGTACATACGTGTGACGTTTGGTTAAGTTGTGTAGAGAGCGTTGTTTAGACTGCCCCCCCCCCCCCCCTTCTGGTGGAGGTTGAACACTGTTTTTGTATTCATGATAAATAATGTTGTACGGAGTGATGCTCATCAGATGCACAGGGAACCCCGGAGCCTCTGTGGTGATGTCACTCCTCCGTGAGAAGAGCTGGAGGTGAGCGAGCAGACGGCTCTCTGTGGTCCTCAGTGTGTCTGAGAGACAGAAGAGTTCTTCCTCACACTCAGAGACACTTTCAGTCCATTCAAACAGATTTTGCCTTTTTTTGTTTTTAAATAATTAATTCATTTGTTTATTCCATCTTTCACTTTGGGGGACATTTCTTTTTTTTTTACCACAATGCATTAAAATCCCATAATGAGATTCTACTTTACTAAACATCTTGATTTTTACATTGTGAGGAAAAATGCTGAGAACAGAACCAGCCGACAGTAGTGATGTTCTGTAGTGTGAGGTTCTCCTCCACAGTCAGGGTTCTACTACAGTAGATGAGTTTATAGAACCAGCACGGGAGCAAAGTAATGTTCTGCTGTGGACGTATTTTAGAATGTTTCCACCTCTTTACCTTGCTGTCAGACAGACCTTTCTGAGGGGAACTGAAGCTGTTCTCTATGATCTCTACAAAGACACCAGACTCCATTCACTAAAACACTGATTCTACCTCTCAGGACACAGGAGCTGTTGCTCTACTGCTGCCTCCACCTGTTACTGTGTTTGTGTGACTTTAGTGAATCTGAATTAACTCTTTAAAGCACCAAAGTCTCACATATAGTAAAATATAACATTTACTTGTATAACAACGTGATTTGACACATTAACCCTCTTGGTTAGCATTAGTAGTAGAATCATGTTTCTTCAAGAAAACCTCATCAAATATGAAAATCTATTGAAATGTTCCTGTTGTGTGATGTAAAATTACTGCATTTGTCAAAGGAGTGTTGTGGCTTTAAAGAGAGCAAAGATGGATCTAAGTGTTTCAGTTCCCTGTTATAAAGAGGTGAAAACATTCTAAATACAGCGTTCACTAGAGATTATTTTTATTTTTGTGTCTCAAACCCGTCTTGCTGCCTCTAACCAGCACACACCGACTCATAAAACACACTTTAAATAAAACACACAGTCTCTCTTTAGGAAATGATTAATCCTCAGAGCAGCCTCAAAAGAGACGGAGACCTGAACCACTAGATTACCTCTGAGTCCAGGTGTCGCCATCCTTAAAGGTGCAGCTACCAGAGAGCAATGCCACAGTTTATTGAGCACGTTTCATAATTCCACAGATCCTCCCTCACACAGTGATCAAAGCCATTGTTAGTCACTAAATCAATCGGGTACAGAACAGATGAAACGAACTGATAATAACTTCCAGTAGAAGTCACTCCTTTTTGCCATAAGGTAGCAACGGCGACACCGGAACACGGCTACTGCGTTTGACCTTTTTATTTACTATTTATTTAGTTTCATTCCCTTCTTAAGCTAATGTACTGTAGAAACAGAGAGAGAGAGGTCACCACAAACAAGGAATGGAAATATATTTTTTAAGAGGTGAACAGACCGAAGCTGCATCGTCAATATTTGACAGGCTGTGAAATACTTTGTTTGTGATACTGGTCGGTTGAAATGTCTGTAACTCTAAAAAAAAGAAAGAAAAGAAGCTCAATAAAAATGTTTCCTGTGTCTGATTCTGTGTGTCGCTGTATCGAGCTGAAGGGATCAAATAAACAGGAACAGCAGAATGTTTTATCATAGTTTTATTTTCAAATTGAAGGAGTAAATGATAATGAATGGAGCTGGTTTGGCTCAAGAAATTGCTGAAGTGCTTTTAGTTTATAATTGAAATGCAGCGCAGCGAGGGATGTGAGAATATAAAGGTGTAGGACCTACAGCTGACCAGCAGGTGGCAGTAGAGGATGTGAAGTGTTCATCTTTGTGCCTCAGCGTCACAATATAAACATGTTAGGGATAAATCTACAGCAAAGGATTGTGGGTCAGAAGAGCATGCTGGCTGAATACAGGAGGACTTCCTGGTGTAATAATTGAATATATATATATATTTCAGGTCTCACTTGTAAAAGTTTTAATCTCAATGTGACTTCCTAGTTAAAGGATATATATATGAATCTGTATATGTATACATACATGTATGTATATATACATACATAGCTAACGTTAGCTAACTAGCCAGCCATCTGTGTGAAGCATTAAGTTGTTAAATTTGACTAATTTTCTCTTTACACTACACGTTGATGGTTTTAGTCGTTGCCGCAAAACCTCTCTTCAGTGACTCCACAGCTTAGTTTAAGTCTGTTTATTTTATACGGTTTATGCTACGCTGCATTTGAACTGAGGTCAGATTTCTGACTCAGAAAGTTGGACAAAACCCCCCCAAATTTAGAATCCAAGATGGCTGCTCCGCGTATCAACAGTCAACGAGCTATAGTAATACTCCGATTAACCCAAATCATACATGCAGTACTGTCCAACTCCTATCTGACATGATGCTACGGTCAACTCGGGTGTGACGTCATTCCCTGCTACTCATTCAGATTTCTGAAGTAAATGGAATCCAGCATTAACGGTCGCAATGGCAACGTTACACATAAAAATGGCCGCCGCTCTGACCGTCCAGCTACGGTGATTTGAATGTCTGTTCTACTACTCATCTACTTCTATGTTCTGGAACACTGAATAGTTCGGTTGTATGAACGTTCAAAGTGTCGTCGAGTGAAGCGCAGCAGTGAATTTCACGAGCCAAACCAAAAGTGAAACCCGTTTCTAGTGCGTACATCAGAACTACACGACATTTAACACAACGAGTCCTTTTGATTGAGGGGATCCCGTCTCTTTGGATAGAAAAACATTTTCTCATTTGTTTTTTTTAGCGACTTGGCAGCCGACTCTTTTTAAAAAGCTTGTGTCATTTTTACAACTTCTTCCAGCATGAAGGAAAACAAACTTAAGAGTCAAAACAACTTAAAAAATAAAATAAAGAATTTGCATAAACAACTCACAGGTAAAACCAGCTCTTTGTTGGGTGAGAAAGAAGTTCAACAGTCTTTGTGTGTGTGTGTGTGTGTGTGTCACAGTTCATTTACATCCTTCAGGTTCCTTCATGTTTGCACATTTAAAAGCAGTAGCTGAGGTTTGATGTCGTGAGTCTATTCAGGTAATAGAAAAATAATTCTTTACTGCATCCGACATTGTGCAAAGTCTCTCACTGTGTTGTAGGTGTATATATATATAGTTTATATATATATATATACATAGTTTATATATCACACTCCAGAGGGCTGTTTGCATGGAGCACAGGTCTCCTCCACAGGTTGGTAAGTGTTTTATATATAAATATTAAAAGTGTTGCAGCACCACAACAGATTAAAAGGACTTCACTGTAACTTGATGGTGTCTTTAAAGAAGCACAGTTTGACAGCAGGTATGAAAATGATTAGTGAGGAGGGTTATGAGGGTTATGGATCATTTCTTTGTTGCTGAAGGGCCTTTCATTTATTTTACTTTTTTGTTGCTTTGGCAAGTGACGATGGTATAAGAGGGAGAACGTATTTTGAGTTGTCCATTATTAGGAATTATTGCGTCGAGTCATTAAAAAGTCACAGTACGTTGGGCATTAACTACTGATAATGGACACCTCGTTGGACATTATCCCTTTTTATTTAATCTTAGTCTTGTGTCAAATGTCCTTGTTTTTTTTTTTTCAATCATATTTAGTCGACCTTAGTTAAGTTTTAGTTGACTAAACCTTTTTTTTAAACGTTACTATTTAAATAAGGTTTTAATCAGTAACTCTTTTAATCATCAGATGATTATATTGAACATTTCAGACAATCTAGACGAGCAAAAATATCTATATTTGAAATGAAGTGGCCGTTCTTCAACACTGACTTTATATCACATGTGACCGACTATAATGAAGTCTGAACAACAACACAACCATAAAATAACCAGTTAAATATGAAATGACAACAAAGACATCATGACGACCACTTTAAAAAAAGAAAAGACCTTTTACATGAATACGACGGAAGCCAAATGTACTCTGAAATGAGGGATTAGAACTTTAAATATGGGGACATTATCTCCAAATAAAGGGACAATTCTACTTATTGAACATTTGAAACAGATGCTGAAGCATCATAATGTCAAAGTAATTTGGGTTAAAAGATCTTTTCCACATGTTCAAACCACAGACTGTATATAAGTAGACGTAGTCATCGTGACGTCACTCATTGGTTTGTGGACTGATGTTATGAAGCCTCGAGTTCGGCAGTTTCGCCGTCGCCATCTTGTTTTTTTGGCAACAAATGAACAGAAGTGATCATATCTGGACTGAGGAGCCCTAAAGCATACCCTGCTTTATGGTCTGTTTGACTCTAAATGGACCATAATTTACTAAATGAACATCATGCCGTATTGAAGAAGACTTGAAACTAGAGATTGAGACCATAAACTCATGTTTACAATGTTTACTGAGGTAATAAATCAAGAGAGAAGTAGAGTCATTTTCTCATAGACTTCTATACAACCAGAGGAATCGCCCCCTGATGGACACTAGAGAGAATGCAGCTTTAACACATGAAGCTTTGGTCAGAGGTTGTCACCTGGTTGCCACTTTAACTACATTCCAAATCGCATACTTTTACTTTCTTACAAAGTACGTTCTGTTGCGCGCAGTATGCATTCAATTGGGACATACTACTTCCTTCCTTACTCATATATCTGCGGCGCAAAGGATTGTGGGTCAGAACAGCCAGAAAATAATCTTTTTCTGGCGTACTAAATAGTCGTATTAATGGTATTATGGGTATTGGAACGCACTGAATGTCAGTTGGGTTCATTGCTGGTTTCTGCTGCCACCAAGTGGCCAAAAACAGTTACAGCAGGTTTAAAGTGAGTGAACATGCGGAGAATCGCTAGAAGTTTAATACGCTGCAGTTGAATTTGCTTCATGAAAACATCAGAGACAGAGAACCACGAAGCAACGTTCTCACGAAAACAAAACTTCTGACTACGAAACACCGGCTCGTAGCTCCGAGAATGAAGCTGCAGATATAAACGAGGTCTCTTTGGGGTCAAAGTTTAACATCTTAAAGACGTTATATGAATGGAGGATCTCTGAGCTAAAAAATGAAGAAATAAAACATTATGTTCTCATTGGTGCAAACATTTAGCTTAACGTTGGTATTAAATATTAATATTTGACTGAAGTTAAAAATTTGTGTGCAGATTTTAAGCACATTTTTAAAAGTTTTTTTAAAAATACTTTAAAACGTTTTTTAAAATTCAGTGAAAATATGGACTGAAGGATTAAACGAAGTGTGACACAACCAGCAGCGTCGTCTGCTTCAGATACACAAACTGTGAGTCTGTGAAAATATATCAGCCACTCAGCATTTTAACATCTTTTCCTTTCTTTAGAGTTCTAGAAACTACGCATTTCTTTTCATGCATCATATAAAATATTAGTTCTTTCTTTTTCGGTATATTTACATAATATATTACACATGATGTTCTGTACAGTAAAAGTTCAATCTACACCACAATCGTAAAAAATATTTTCTGACTCATTATTTTTTTTTACATGAAAAAACAAAACAAACAAGAATAAGAGAAAACATCCAAAACAAACGAGCCTCTGGGTGTTTGTTTCTGCAGGACGTCCCTGAAGCTTTGATGGAAGCTTCGGCTGCATTAAAGTGAGTTAACCGGAGAGCTCGGCGTCAAATAATCCTGTGAGGGTGACCGGAGGAGCACACACACACACACACACACACACACACACGCACACACACACACACACACACACACTGAACACACCGGGGGAGGGTGTGAGGGAGTCTATTATAAGGTGTGTGGCTCCCTGTTTTCTGGGAGAAAAGGGCTCCAGAGCCAAAGCCTCCTGCCAGAGAGACACGGTCCTGTGTTCTCTGCAGCAGGAGTTAAGTGCAAACATCTAAAGATCCTTCTGAAGCCACAGCCCGCTCGTCCAATCACGTCTCAGAGCTGCACGTTGACTCCTCCCCCACGTCTGGGTTCGACTCCCACTCAGCCGGCTACTGAGGCTGCGTGGCCGAGCGGTCAGACAGACTGTCCGCCCTGTGAGGGGCCAGCTGCTGCTTCTGCTGCTGCTGTAGCTGTTTCTGTTGTTGTTGTTGTAACTGCTGCAGCTGTTGCAGCTGTTGCAGCTGTTGCTGCTGCTGTTGGGTGGCGGCAGCGAAGGCGCCCTGCTGCTGCAGAGGGAACGCCGCCTGCAGGATCAACTGGGTGGACTGGTTTCCATGAAGAAGCCGAGGAGCCTTGAGTGGAGAAAAAAATGTTATTAGCGAGACGATGAGACGATGGAAGTTAACCTGTTGAGCCGAGTCAAGATTTAAAGTTAGTGTGACTTGTTAGCAACTTGTATCTGGTTCTGAAACACATTAAAACACAATTCAAATGATTAGGAAATCTAAAATAGCATTTTTGAATGAAACATCTCGTCATTAGTAGTTTACCTGTAGGAACTGTGTTTGCTGCTGAGCCAGGTGAGCCTGCCCTTGCTGCATGGCTGTGACCGGTGACTGCTGCTGTACCTGCTGCTGCTCCTGCTGCTGCTGTGGTGGCTGCTGGGAAATGCTGATGGTCTGGGTCTGGCCCTGCTGAGGAGCGAAGGCCGTCACCACTTGGCCCATAAACATGGTGGTGGGGACCATGACGGCACCGCAGGCCATCTGTCCCGTCACCAGCTTGGTGAGCAGCTGAGGACTGGCGGGAAACCTGGGATAGATAGTAGCCCAAATAGATAATACAAAGCAAAGATGGATGCTAGACTACAATACAACGGTGGTTATAGGGATGTTATGTTGTCAACATATGGTCATCATAGAAACATAGGCCCCATTTCTGCCAGAATAAGGCGTTTTGTGGACACAGGCCTTTAAAGTGGTGGGCAGCATGGCATATACTGATGTGTGAAATGTAACCATGATAATAAAATGATGACAAACCTAATCTGAGCCGAACGGTCCTGTGCGAACGTGGCCACAGCAGGTGCGCTGGGTCCGGTATTCTGAGCCAGGCTGGTGGCGATCTGGACCACGTTGGCCGGGCTCTGCTGAGGGATCATCATGGCGTTGTAGAGAGACGCGGGCAGTGGATTCTGTTGAGGCTGCAGAGTGAGAGACGACCGCTGAGACTGAAAACAAACAGGACCGGAGTTAGAGACTAAGATGTGTTTAATGAACAGTACTGAAGGGGGGGGGGGGAGGTTTGTCAGACCTGTGAGAGCGCTGTGCTCTGATCCCGTAGGAGTGTTTGCTGCTGGGGCTGGATGGCATGTTGTTGCTGGATGCTGTTCTGCAGAGGTCCTGCAGAGACCACCTGGCCCTGCATGCTGAGGGTTCCTCCCTGCTGCACCACGTTCCCCTGGGCCATCTGAACAGAGCCCAGACTGAGTCCTCCGGCTCCTTTCGGCAAGAACATCTGAAAACATACAGCGCAGATTCTAGTGAAACAATTACCGACCGACCAATTTAAGTTAAGCAGTCAAGTAGCAGTTTACATCCACGTCTGTCCAAAATGTCATCACTTCATCCTGTTAGGCGTTTGTGTAAAACTGTCACAATAAGCATAATGAATTCTTGAGTTATGACCAAAAATGTGTATGTATATAAGAAGTGGACGAAGTCATCATGACGTCACTCATTGGTTTGTGGCCTGATGTTTTGAAGCCTTGAGTTCACCGTCACCATCTTGGATTATGGCAGCCGGCAAGTTGTTTTTTTGGCAAGACGCCGTATACGTCTCTGGTAGAGACCTGTCAATCACAGTGCAGCCCCGCCCTAAAGCATACTCTGCTTTATGGTCTGTTTGACTCTAAACGGACCATAATTTACTAAATGAACATCATGCTGTATTGAAGAAGATTTGAAACTAGAGATTGAGACCATGAACTCATGTTTACAATGTTTACTGAGGTAATAAATCAAGAGAGAAGTAGAGTCATTTTCTCATAGACTTCTATACAACCAGAGGAGTCGCCCCCTGATGGACACTAGAGAGAATGCAGCTTTAAGAAACTTTTGCATTGGCATCAGAAGAAGTGATGGCTTTTATGCGATGTCGTACTTTTCCTGAGCACTCTCACCTGCAGGTTCTGTCCCTGAACTCTCTGCAGCTCGTCCTGGATCTGCCGCAGCTCGCCCTGCTGCCGCTGAATGTTGGCCTCGATCAGCCTGGTCCGCTGCTCCAGCTGCTCCTTCAGGCTGTGCATGACTTCCAGCTGGCTGGAGAACTGCACCATCGACTGTCAGGGAACAAGGACATTGGGGACACCGCCGGGGAGTTAAATGGCAGTACGAGTGATTCAATCTAAAGACTGATTCAGTGATTCAGGTGCAACTGAAACTGTGGTCCAGGTTCATACCTCGAGCAGACAGCCTGTATTCTACAAATGTCTCAGTGTAGAAAACAAAACCATTGATTGGTGCACATGATCTTAATAGGAAGAGAAAAGCCTCCTGAAATACATTTAATTATACATTTAGATTCTTGTAACCACATTTAGACATCTATACTCATCGGTCTTTATGATGCATGATGTGCAAAACAAAAACATTAAACCATAAAATAAACGGTGTAAGTAAAGTTATTTTTGGGGATAAATAATATAATTTATTAGAAAATTGAAATATTCTGCAGATCCTCCAGTTCAGGATTTCTTTGGATGTCAGTTTTCTTCGAGACAACTTGGACAAAATGTGTCCTGAAAACAGACTTGTTTTTAGCCGTTTGTCGTAGTGAACTAATCCAATAATGAGGCTCCACTGACAGAATCAGCGAGACTTAAACACCTGTCTGTCTGTCTCCTAGGGTAAGATATGAATAAAGCTTTTAGAAACGAGATGAATATCTTACTTGGCTGCTGATCTGAACTTGTTGCTGTTGAGGCTGTTGCTGCTGCTGCTGCTGTTGTTGCTGCTGCTGTTGTTGCTGCTGTTGTTGTTGTTGTTGTTGTTGTTGCTGCTGTTGTTGTTGTTGTGAAACCATGGATGGTGCCATGTTCTGTCCTGTATTTTGTGAGCTCATCGACTGCTGAAAGAGTTTAACACAGACCAACATTAACACCGAACAAATCAAAAAGGGTGAAGAACAGTTCAGAACAAATCACTTCAAATTATTCAAATGAACTATCACTAATTAATTAAAACAATGTCTCCCTAATTAAAGCTCTTTCACACCGACCTGACTGCTGACAGACGATCTCCGTTGGGACGTCATCTCCACAGCGGAGACGGACTGGCGACCCGGAGTACTCCTGCTGTCCGCCTGGAGCTTCATCTGAGACGCTGAGAGGGAAACAGAAACATGCGGTTGCGCTATAGACTTTCTCGTTGTCGGACAGGGTTGTAAGAAATTCCGCAATAATCTACGATTACCTAATTATAATATAAGACATAGGAGAAAGGAACATTTAAAGGCAGTGTCGAGTGTTCATACACGTCTCTTTTAATTTGTTTCCATAATCTGGTATTATTGGTGCAAGTCTTCTTTGTGTAGTAGGAGAGCAAACACCTTTTCAGTGAATTGTAAAAAAAATAAAACCCGGTTGTTTTAATGCAACTTCAGCTCATGACCACCTAATACATAAGACCGTGCGAGTCGTGTAGAGATTACTGCTTACAGGCCGGGTCAGACGCGGCGGTGTGAGAGGATTTGTGTGAGCTGCGAGACGAAGCCGAGGGCGTCCGGCTGTGGTTGAAGCGCTCCAGAGCCTCCTTCAGGCTCGACGTGTTGAGCTGCGAGTCGGAGTCGGAATCCTGGGACTGCTGTGAGGTCGAGGGAGAAAAGTCAGCCGGGGTCTCCGTCCACAGATTACTGATCCATAATCCTATATTTAATTAATTGATTTTAAAACAAACCAGCTGCTGTTGAGCAGGAGTCTCACCTTGTCTGCTGTGATCTCGGGTTGCGATTCTTCAATCCCGAGCTCTCGGCGCTGTTCTGCTCTCACTTCAGAGTAACTGTGGAGCAAAGACGTGTGAATGAAAGAATAACCCGAATAATCAGCCATGTGCTTCCGTTTGTTGCAGGGAGAGAGTGTGTTTTCTGAACAATGAGCATTTATTTTTCAGGGTAACAGGATGTCGGACAAATGGGCTGTTTTTGAGACTATTGGTGTTTCAGAATAAGAGCCAGCTTCAGTTGGGGGGCGCTTCATCTTGAGATCAGCCAGCAGCTGAGATACAATGAAGACGGTAACGTAGCCGATATGAACTTGTTACATTATATGTTGGTCACAGACAGCAACTTCCGGTTCTGCCGAGAAAAGCCGATGCGGAAGTGTGTTAAAGCTGCATTCTCTCTACCGTCCACCAGGGGGCGACTCCTCTGGTTGTATAGAAGTCTATGAGAAAATGACTCTACTTCTCTCTTGATTTATTACCTCAGTAAACATTGTAAACATGAGTTTATGGTCTCAATCTCTAGTTTCAAGTCTTCTTCAATACAGCCTGATGTTCATTTAGTAAATGATGGTCCATTTAGAGTCAAACAGACCATAGAGCAGGGTATGCTTTAGGGGCGGGGCTACACAGTGATTGACAGGTCGCTGCCGCTACCAGAGCCTCTACGTCACATTCCAAATATGGTCACTTCCATTCATTGGTCGCAAAAAAGCCAAGATGGCAACGGCCGTAATCCAAGATGGACGTAATCCACGTACCTCACAACAGTGTGTGTGCAGACTATAAACTCTGGCCTGGAGTTCCACTGGTGGTAGGTGATGTAGTAGTGGGTCTGAAGCCAAATCCACTGCTGCCCTTTGGTGAGGAATCGGTAGTAGCAGGACTTTCCTTTGCCGTATTGCATTACTGCAGACACACAAGGAGAGGGAGCCGACTGATTTCTGAAAGCCCAATAAAGAAAGCTGACAATTGTGGATGAACTTTGAGATGTACTCACAGTGTTCGTGGCATTTGGCCAGCATCTCCAGGTCATCTACGTGGTAGTAGTCGTACCCTGAGGTACCCAGCACCTCAAACGGGAGGTAACCTATAATGGGTGGAGCTCTGGACACACAGAGAAAATGTTATTGAGATGAGCCCCTAAATATTTTACCAGCATTTGTCTGGTGTCTGGTGCTAATTTTCAATTAAAAAAATTTATAAAATTGGAAGAAGACACTTAAAAATAAATAAATAATACAAATATAAACATTACCTGTGGTCCAAGAAGAGAAATTTCCACTCTAAACTATGTCTGGAGGTGAATTCCTCATTAGGCTCCTCTACAGTGCACATCTCCTGTGAAAAGATAGAGGAGAACGTGCAAAATGTATTTAGACATTATCTATATTGATCTAAAAAACACATTTACTAAATGTTAAATGATCCGAGCCCATGATGCTGATCGGCTATCATTTGATTTTCAATCCTCTGAACCCCAAAACCCACCGGCGGGATTGATTTCTTTAAACGTTCACCAAAACCACACCGTTTATCACAGCCACAAGCTGTACAAAATTTGTATTATCGTCGGATTATCATCTTTCCGACGGTCTTTGAACACATCATGTGTGACGAACTCTTCCATGAGCAAAAGAAGCCAAAGCGAAGCTTAAAATTGTGATATTTCATCAAAAACAATTAATTCATTCTAAATGTCGCCACAAATAAACCGTTTGCTTTAACCAGATCCTGTAAAAAACATTAAATTCTGAGCTCCTCAGCGCAACTTATGAAGCCATGATTGACTCGTTTGAGACCAACAGTCACAAGATTAAAAATCCCGTGAAACTTCGACTAAACTGCTGCTGAACACAGAGCAGAGAGGAGAGGAGAGGCTGGAAGTAGTGAAAATAGTTCAATAAATATAGCACATGGAGCCTCAATTGTTTTATCCAACATTGGTAACACATGGAAAAATGTTGGATATAAAGATTCTATTGTTTTCCAAAGAATTTAACTTCCGTTTTTGTTCTTTTTTTATGATTTATGGCATTGTAACTGTTATACCGCATACAAAGAATTTTTTTAGTTCCCTCTACTTCTAGCCGGCATGGTTCTGTTTCCATAGAGGAGCAGAACTTATATATTGCAGTGAAAAACCACGCCACAGAGAGAAGAATGTGACCGGAGCAAAAAAAAACGCCCCAAAAACTGCTTGGGGTTCAGAGGGTTTACAGCAAAAAGTAAAATCAACTGTAGCTTCTCAACTCAGCTGGGAGACAGACGCATATTTCTTTTAAAACAAATCAAAAGAGGTTGTGAACAGAATCACCAGCGGAGAAGAGGGAAAAGATTGATGATTGTCACCTTGATGAACTGTGGTTTGGCGAGCCTCACAGTCGCTACGAGACACACTCCGTCTTCAAAGGCAGAGTGAAGCGATCGCTGGATCACTCCGTCGAAACCGTTTCGGGTACATTTAGGCACTGGTGACAAAACGACACAACAGAAGAGTTTAAGACTTAACGGCCACGAACCTCGAGGCTCAGGCGATTAGCGGAGCCAAACTCACCATTATTCAGGGACTTGAAGTTTCCAATGAACTTGACGTATTCGTACACGGGGGGCTCTTTGGGGTCGATGGTCCCTCGGAGCATGTGGCAACAGAACTCTAGCTGATTCTTTGCTGAAGAAAAATAAATGACAGCATTAAAAAGTTAGAATTGGCAGTAAAAATGACACAACAGCATATTTAAAACAAATGGAAATGATGCAGATAAAACATTCCGCTGACTTTTCAGATATTCGGGTGTCAGTGTCTCTCCTTCCACGATATGAGAGGACAGAGCCTTGTACACGTCTGAATGCTCCCCCATGGGCAGGAAGTTCAACAGGTTCTGATCCACCAGATCAGACTGAAACACACAAGAACATCTGTTCATGAATCTCTGAGCATGTGCACATACACCGCGTCCAACAGGGGGCACTGTTGACACGTGGGCTTTGTCAATGTGGTTTCTGACTCCACCAGTTCACGTTATACTCACGGGTAAGTGCTCCAGTAGGGACGTCACACTCTCGGAGGCGTAGATTATATTCCCATCAGTCATAATTGCAAGAAAAAATCCATCTAACGCCTGACAGAAACAAAAGTCACTCTTTTAATTCACTCAGAACAAAAGTCTGTAAACAAAAAGAAAAAGTAGAGCCGACTGCGGAGCTGCACCGTGTTCTCTTTACACTCAAAGCTTCTATTGAGGTTGAATGAAGACGTCTCACTCTAAAGAAATCAATCAAACTAAATCCTCCATTTGAAAAGGGATACATTGGATTAAATGAATTTGTCTTCTGTTATCAAATAACCTTTCTTTATTGAATATATATAAACCGCAGTGAAAATGTTGTTTTTGAAAAGGCTAAACGCCAACAAGTACGGATTAAAGAATATTTTGTTAGATCAAAACTTTTGCACAATAAACTTATGTTTGGGTCACACGAGTCTGAGAATCTAATAGCTATAATAATATTCACTACCGATTACGGTACCGACAACTTTATCTTCACTTCACCCCGTCTCTCCTCTGGATATCTGAGCTTCTACCAGAAAGTAAGCGGACTTTTTAAATGATCTTTATTGTATTTGTTTCCTACTTTGTGGCGCTGTAGCCTACAGACAAGGTGCATACTATTTAAAGTCCATTTATGAGCGACATGGATCAGAGATTTGTGGTTGTAGTGATTTCATACATTTTGGGAAAAGGAGCTTATTTGGGAAAATTGACAGTTTGTTCTAGCGGTTAAGCTTCCTCAATCTGCTCTGTGCAAAGAAGTGCTGCTCTGTCAAAAATATACCAGATGCATATTTATTGTTTTATAGCGAAGCAGAGCGGAGAGCTGCTTCTGGGTCGCTAGTGAAACATGCTATCTGGTGGAATCCAGGAGAGCAGTGGATGACCGTGGGAAATATTTAGCACTGGCGCTCATAATCCTGCAGCGGCGGTTGAAACACTGATAAGTGGATCATAATCTTTATCTGCAACTGAGCCCAAATACTGGGTTCAAACTGAAGGAATAGAATTTTAAAAAAAAGAAGCTGTGCAGCATTCGAATGTCTTAGCTCACCTCCAACATCAGCTGAGTGAACTCTTCATTACTAAGAAAAGGAGGCTTCCAGTCTTGTCTGATCTCAGTCGACTCGGACTGAGCAGCGATTTCTGATGAAGAAGATAAACAACGTGTCAACAAACGGGCTCAGCCGAAGTGCGAGACTCACAAACGGAGATTTCTGGGTCGCGACGAGCGCTCCTCACCCTTGTGTTTGTGCAGAAAGTCGATGCTCTTCTGCAAAATAGTGGACTTGTCCATTTTGCGGGTGTTGCCCGGTAACATGGTGCCCAGCTCCTTGATGAGGACATTGAACTGGTCTCTGCGCTTCTTCTCGGACTTGTTACGGGACTCTCTGTGGGTTGAGACAACGGCAACATGGTTACAGCTACTTTAGCAGTGCTGCAAAATCGGGAGTGCTCACGAGTGCATTCATTTTAGGGCTGTAGGGGCTGTAGGGGTACATCTGATGTACCCCTACAGTTAGGTAAGGTAGCTGTATCTTTGCATGGGAAGCTTTATTATCAAATAAAGTCTCATAAAAACTGAAGGGGGGGGGGGGGGGGCGTACCGTTTGGCTTTGTCCTTTTCATCTCCTTCCATTAACCCATCAAAGATACTGCTGTCATCCCTGCAGAACAAAACAGCATCAAATTTGATCAAAAATCAATCTATGGCAATTGTGAGAAACAATTGTTTGAAATCATCATCTAGAACAAAGCATTTTTGGGGGATTATTGGTGTTTTTGACACGTTATAGACGACATCATTACTAGAAATGAATCAGAAAACAAGCCGGTAACTCAAAGCGTTTGACTCACCGGTCAATGCTCGAGGTCATTTTGTTTCCTGTTCAGGGTCGCAGTGCTGGAGACGAGTCTTTTAATCGTGAGGTAGACATTTGTGAACGAACCTTTGACGAAAAAGAAACCCACATGAAACAACATCTTCCCAAAAGCTTCAAAACGGTTGACAAACACGAGTCAGACGGGTAAAACAAAAACAAACCTCACCTTACTGACAGTACAGCCAGCCCTGTGAGAGGATGAGGAAGCTGCTGCTGGATGAAGGAGGGGTCACGTTGAGGCGATGGAGGCGGCGGAGCTCCGCGAGTCCCGGAGGAGAGTCACCGAAAGTTTCCTCAATCAGAGGAGAGAAAGTCGACGAGAGGTCTTCAAAGAGCGGAGTTTTTCGATTGCTCCGGGTGTGAGACTGGCACATGGCAGCGACATCCGAGTCTGTACGAGGTGAGAAACACACGATGTTAAATACCAAAACAGCTCATCGGCTTATGAAAGGCAGCGTACAGTGAGGTTGGCTAGAGAGAAGATTGACGCATTAAGGTGTGATTTATTAAAATCCCTGCATAATTGTGATTATGCATACTGATAGAATTATTTTAGAGTTAAGTTATAGCCTTATGTTTGATCCCCTGAATGCTGATGTGGCAGATCCATTAAAGCATCCATCTTGATTTAAGACCTACAGTCAGAGATGGATTCATGCTGACTCTTCTCTTCTCTTCGTGGAGGTAGGCCTACAATAGATCGTCAGATTAAAGTGAGAAGGCCCGCTGGGGCTCTAGCCTAAATATTTGACCCGCTTATTTCATGAACTAATACCGTCAGAACCTGAGTGGGAGGATTTCTGAGCAGGATGGCCCATTGATGAGTTGATGAGAAAATATATCGCGATAGAACGTTTCCTTTATTACAGATATATCAGCTGAATTTTATTGCAGATTTTGCTATTTTAGGGATATTTTACTCAAGTTGTGCAAGTTAATATATACACACAAAAATAGTTTAATGAAGGTCTGTTATTGTATTGTATGAGAGTAGCATTTGGAATAAAAAAAACCCACTAATTACTATAACATACACTATCACACATTCAGGTTTAAGGTAAGTCCCCAAGATACTGACTGATGTTCATCTTGATGTGAGCTACAGAGACATTTGAATATAGATCATTATTTAAAAGAATGCAAAACTTTTAAAAGTTTAGGATTATTTGAGCACAACTTGTCCCGACACTGAATGAAAATCCTGTCTGTTGTGCATCTTTTAGGCTGCCATCTTAGGCAGAATCAAATAAATAAATAAATAAATAACCGCCACGTCAGGTTAGTCAATCTAGCAAAAATAAAAGACAAAGTTTAGGAGCTGAAGCGCAAACGAACATTTCAATTATCCTGGAAACAGGAGTTTAGTGCGTCACCGTTAGTGAGGAAGTGAGAGAAACTCCAAGTTCTTACACTGAAATAAGGATTTAACATGACAAACCGCTCATAGATACAAGTATTCGAGGCAAGTTGATTTCTGACTCACTTGACACGACCGGGCAAGTGGATAAACAAACTCCTGTTTGTTTTTTATTGCTTTTAAAAGTTGAATCATTGCCTACATGAAGATAACAAACCTATAGATGAGATAATAGATCAAATACCTAAAGACAGACATCCTTAACAACCAACCAAGTGTCGGAGGGAAGCCCGAGTCAGCACTTGTTATGACAATTTATAAATGAACTTACAGCCGGGTTCATCGAAGGAGGGAGGGGAAGTCTTCATGTGAAGACACGCAAGAGGAAATAAATGACAGTAGGAGGAGGCGGAGCAGGTTTAACCCGAGAGCCACTGACTTTCAGCTATGCAGTGTTATTTTACTGCACACTGCATGACACAAACACAAAGAACGGGGCGCCTTATCTGGGATTAGCGCTTTGGCAACACAAGCGGCCAACGACTACACTTTATAAAAGGGAGTGGAGAGTTGTGTTAAAGCGCTTTGTCTGCACAAAAAACAGAAGCAGAGAGTAGTTGCATTTCTGCTCTACAGCATCTTGAAAACAGCCCCAAACAAACAGACTGGATGCCAGAAAAAGAAAAGAGTGACACGAGAGCAGGAGGAGAACGGATGCCAGCGTATCAGTGGCAGCTGCAGCAGAGTGAGCGTTGTATAACCGCGAGAGCAGAGGTTGTATAACTGTGATGTCATCTGTGCTTCACTGACCCGCTGGCCCAATGACCTACTTTCCTCCTCCTCCTCTTTCTCCGATCTAACTTAATCACAGCTCCACAGGCAACACCTTCCTGTTCCTACCAATAGCACCACCCTCCCCGTCAGCACGCATCCTCGAAAGACGATTTCACACAGCGAGTAACATATCACGAGAGGTGCGATATCACGTTTCCTCATTTAGTCACGCGATATGCTAAAAGGTGTTCCCTGGGCCTCGGCGGGCACAGACGTCAAGGATTAAAAAAAAACGCAGCAGACGTGCAAAGATGATGAATTTTCAACAGTCAATTATCAGATTGTAGTAACGTCAACCATGTAGACCGGCAGACGAGTTCAAATGAACACACCTCGTCTTTTTCATCCTGAAAACACGCAAAATCACATGTGTGTGTGTGTGCGTGCGTGGGTGTATGTGTGTGTGTGCGAGTGTATGTGTGTGTGTCTGTGTACATGCATGTGTGTGTGTGTGTGCGTGTGCGTGTGTATACATGCATGTGTCTGTGTATGCGTGGGTCTATGTGTGTGTATACATGCATGTGTGTTTATGTGTGGGTGTATATGTGTGTGTGTGTATGTGTACATGCATGCGTGTGTGTGTGGGTCTGTGTGCGTGCGTAAGCATACTGGGATGTAGGGCAGCAGAGCTCCGAGGATATGAGTCACTCTGAAGTGAATCTGTCTGTGGCACCACCACTCCCCCCCCCACGCCGGCGCAGTCGACGGTGCCAACGGGCAACAACACCATGGCAACCGGGCCTCGCCGTGCGGAAAAAACAAATCGCCTGGCTGAGTTCCTCGGCAGCCGACACACACTCCCTCCATCACAGAAGAAGAATAAATAACGACAGCGTTCTGGTCTGTGGGAGTAAAGACGCTGCGACAGGTCGACAGTGACACACGTTCTCTTCATCCTGCAACATTTAGAGGAAATCCAATCACAAGCAACCCCTCCCATCCTTATTGTGTTGAAGCAGAGTGTCCTCACCAGGGAGAGAGAGAGAGAGAGAGGCTTTTACTATTAAATTAGGCGACACAGCAAAACTGAACAAAGAGAGCATACAGCAGAGCGTTCTCTTGAGCTCACAAACTCAAATAGAAAATGTACCCGCTGATGAAAATCCCAAATGTAAAGCAGGAATCAATATCCATCCGGGATAACAGCTTCTGTACTTTTATGCTCCGCCACACAGGATAATATCACTGCTTATTAGAAAACCAACCTAATGAAGAAAGTACTTGTTGATATGCAAAGGAGCAGCGGTCCTCGATGCAGAGGCGGCTGGTAACTGAAATATCAGGAAGCTTCCTTTAGAAAACCAAAATGCCACCAAATCAAGCTTTTCTACAACGCTGAAGACAAACAAATGATTGAGATGATTTGAATGAGATGGTCTGCTGTGTTCAAAACATTCATACAGCTCACAAATAAGTCAAAAAGTGCATTTAGATTTAAAATGAGCTTCTACTACTGTGTGGTAGTCTGATTAGGACGATAGGATAGTGTACGATACGACCACCGTGAAAATACAAACAAAAGAAATGAATTAATAATCTACCATTGTTTCTACAGGACATTGTTTTGTGTTGCTCACAGACGTTGCCATCCCTACAGCCATGCTGTTAGAGCTAAAAATAAATAAACACATAGTTGGCAGTCAAACAAATGGAGCCTCAACGAGTAATCAGGTGACCGACTGGTCTTGCTGACGCCTCATACAGACAGAGCTCCCAAATAGGGCTGCAACAACGAATCGATAAAATCGATAAAATTCGATTATTAAAAGAGTTGGCAACGAATTTCATTATCGATTCGTTGTGTCGCGCGATTATTACGCCACTCAATAAGTCGCGGAGATGTTTGAGTATAAAAAAACAAGTTGAGTTGAGCGCGGAGCAGAGCGGAGGTAGAGGAAAGACCACCGGAGACCCGTAACGATGTTTGACGGTGCGCGATCCGTAGGCGGGGCATATCCGGCGTGCATGGCCGAACCGAGTGCGACAGATCAGCCGCCCCGGAGTCGACTGCTATCAGGGACGTAACGTCCCTCCAGTAGCTCTTCTGCCGGTGTTTACTCGTTATCCAGTTTGACAAGCATGACAAGTTAGCGTTAGCTCGTTAATAACAGTAGTAAAGCAGGGGTGGTATAGTTTGCAAGACTAAAGACACGGTTTTATTCACTCGCCTTTTTTGGCCCATTCATTTTTCAATCTGTTGTCATGTATATATATTCTGTGCTTTGTCCCATATCGGTTATTGTTGACAAATATATGTGTGTGTGTTGTACTTTTTAATTTTTTTTACAGCACTTGGTCATCTTAAACTGTGTTTAAATGTGGTGTATACATTAACTTAACTTGCACTTACTACAATGATGGTAATAATTTAATGAATAAGCTTCAAGTGAACTTGAGTGCGTGTCTGAGTGTGAGAGTGTGTGTGTCTGTGAGTGTGTGTGTCTGTGAGTGTGTGCATCTGTGAGTGTAGTGTAGAGAACAAGTTCTGACGTTCAAACAAATCCTGTTAAGTTTTCTGATTTGTATTTTTCTTTATTTTTTATAAATGATTTATTGTTCTGACAGCTCAGGTCCCTTTAAACAAAAATATACATATTTTTGTGCACTTTATTTAAAAAAAACCCGAAAGCATAAAGCATACTGTTTTTGAATAAAGGGTTGGAAATTAATGCTTTTTTTTTTTTATCCGATTCATCGATTAATCGTAAAAATAATCGACAGATTAATCGATTATTAAAATAATCGTTAGTTGCAGCCCTACTCCCAAATGCATCACATGGTTCGGTAAACTCTGGAGTCAAGGCAACTCTCGTGTTTTCTTCATCATCTACGTCACACCCCCCCGACACCCGAGAGCCAAACCCTCAAAGATCCCAACATACGACCACAGCTTTTTACATTGATTTAAAAACAGACTGCTGAAGATTAAAAACTGTTTCTATATTTTCTTTTTTTGCGTGGGTCAGGGTCTGGGGTATAATGCAAAACAAGGAATCTAATTTAATTTCCTTTTGACTTTGGGAATAGAGCTTTAGCTGAGATGGGAAACTCCAATGAAAAAGGATAAAAAGAGACGAGTAGTGGTGGCTGTTTACAATATTCTATTTAAAGTGTAATGAAGAACTGCTACAATACAAAATAAAAGGGATAAAGATCTTGGTATGGTAGACGCAAAATAAATGGAAGAAATGTATAAAATTACCACAAATGAAAATATATGTTAATTCAGTGTAAATGATTGACACCAGCTCCTCAGATACATGTTTAAAATGAGTGACTCCCTCATACACGCCTTTTGGTGATGTGATGAAGTCAAAAAAAAGACTTTTGAAAAATGGATTTCAAGAACCTGCAATTATAAAGTACAGACCTAAAACTCCCTGGTACTATTGGACATCAGTGCAGTCTGCAACACAACAAGACTTGTTACTCCGGTGAGGAGGAGGAGGCTGGAAATATCTATAATGTTATGCAGATTTTAACAGCCGTCATTCTAAAGACTCACAGCCAAGCAGGTCATGCAAATCAACAAAACTAAAAAATAAATGACTCCGTCACACGTCCTGTCTGAGGCAGCATCAAGGCGTGCACACGTCCTGGTGACATGCATCCACTTAGCAATCAAAGGACGTGATTCCCCCCTCGGGTTCACGGGCGGAGAGGCTTCCTCTGTGACGTGTTAAATAACATCATTGGTCATTCGGCCATTGAGCAATAAAATCCAAAGTGTGTCACCAAACGGCTGCAGCGTTGTAACCGACCCGAAAAAACCCCTCGACGTTCACACTCACGGCGCACCCCACGTCCACAGGCCCGGCAGCACAAAATGGGTCTTTGTTTTGCTCTCTCGTTTTTTCCCTCCACGGCCCTACAGACAGGAATGTTTGAGAGGCCGCGAGCAGCCGCGGTTGGCAGGGGCCCCCTGGACTGCTGCCGGTCTCCAGTCCCAGAGGACCAGGAACTGAGCCAGGGGCCTCGTAACCGACGCCAAGTGGGTCATTGGAGTACAGAGAAGCAGCCGAGAATGACTGCAGACCGACAGTCCTGTAGGACCACCGTCCACGATCAGAATATGTGACCGCCAACACCTCATCTGGAAAATATACGCTAATTATGCCAACCAGCCATTTTGTTCCCACAATATACGAGTTCAACCATTAGAAACCTAAATAACGATGCTTTTACTCGACTCTGCTCTGTGTGAGTGTATGTTCTTGTAGTTTCCCAGAAGACTTTGCACCACAATACATGATACTCTACAGATTAATGTGTCACGGCCTTTATTGACTGCAGTTAATCTCAGATAAAGGGAGCACTTCCAAACTACCATTCATCAAGCAGAACCTCACAAGACCCGTTTAGACGTGCAGATCGGTACAGAAAATAACTGTTAGTTAGAGACATAGTTGGCCTTCAAAAGAACCTCAGATTAAAACGTCATATTTTCTTCACTGCTCGAGTGTGATCAGAATCAGAATCACCTTTATGTATTCAGTATAAGTGCACATACAAGGAATTTGAATCCATTGTACTTCTCTTAATGTATTTACACAGAAATAGAAATAACAGCTGGGGACAAGGACAACAAAGCCGGACAAATAAAAGTAAAGAATAGGCAGGACTGTTACAGTACCGTATGTACACAAGTTATATATATATAAATATATATCAAAAGCACCAATGACCAGCAATAAAGCAAGAGATAAAATGTCTTAATACCAGTCAAGTGTTCTGCAAATAGTGCAAGGATTTAAATTCTGAATGGATACATGTGGACTGGATCATTATGCACATGTAAAGGCGACTATACTGTATGTGTAGGATGTATATTGACACTAACTGATGATATGTACTGTACATATTAAAAAAGTGTGCAATAAAAACTTTATCTTGAGAGATTAGAAAACTGAAGCTTCTAACGCTATGATTTACAATAAGTTTCCAGCTGCGACTACGACTCGTAAAAAAAGGCACCTTTGGAGCTGCTGACCCTTTTACACCAAAGGTGAGATAACATCAGAGCTCAGCAGCAGTTAACTGTCTCTCAACACAACGCACCTCATGCATTCAGGACCTCGTCTCCTGAGCCACATGCCGAATGTCTGGTGAGGATTGAGGCTCCATTGAACAGAGTCATGAGCGTGTAAGCCATAAAAACTGCACACATCATAGTCTGTTTACAGGTCTTTGGGGGGGGGGTATGTGAAACAAGTCGGATAATGTATCTCGTGAGTCGGATAAATTGTCTTGAATGTTTGACAATCGCCTCTGTGGTCTCTTCATCTCTGAGGCTAGCGGCTCGCGGCTACATCAGTTCCGTTTTGTTATTTCAAACTGTCCATCGTGACTCCAACAAAGCGCTAAATGCTAAATGTGCACATCTAACGTACATGGGGAAAGTTTCCCTTCAGGGCTTTCAGATAGAAATCTCCTGAACTTTAGGCAACAAACTCACTTGGTTAAGTTCCGGAAAAGATTTTGGTTTGGGTTCAAATAAAAACCCTTTCTGGCAGAAAGCCCCTCAAAACCATTTCATTTCCATATTAATCATATTCAGGTGACACATCGACAGACTGCAGATCAGAAAATAAACGTGTCACTGGATGAATGTTTGATGTCTCTGAACTAGACTTCAAAAGACTTAATTAGAAACGTGTTTTCCATCCTGTTGATCTGAACCTAAAACAGTCCACAGCTGCAATCAAGACCAAAAAGTCCAAGTGAAGTCCAAGACGTCTTTTACCTTTTTGTCTTCGAGTCGATGGTTAATTAGAGAACAGCTTCACCTCATGACGCACGAGTCTGTCGTCAACTCCTTCACGTCCGACTCGTTCACCTGTTGAACAGAAAGAGAATCAAACTCACACGTCGGAATCAGAAATACAACATCTTTGTAGTCAATGTACACAAAAGCACCTGCTCCTCTACGCAAGAACGTAACGCTCATTAGAGTAAACAGTGATGCTCAAGGTGTGCACGTGAGAGTAAACACCGTGCCGTCATCATTTGAAGTGTTAATTGTACACGTTCCTTTCTTTAGAAGAAATGTCTTCTTAAAACCCACTTATGGAGTTTTCATGGAGATTCAGATATTAATGTTTTCTGACGCTAATAAACACGACAGCTCATCTCTGCAGGAGTTCCTCCGCTTCAGATCTATTGTTCTTTTTAAACCCCCGGTGCTTCACCCTCTTCAGACTTTGGTTTTTGTACATTCTGTACTTCTCAACCCTTCTTTTCGGTTTCTGTGTGGGCACACGGCCCGGCAGTCTCGTGCCCGTTCGTTCACGTGGACCGACAGGGCGCTTTCTAGTTGCGATCGACTGAGAATGCTTTTGATTTACGAGGACATAAGAACACAGGTACAAACGATTCTGCGGCTTAAGAACACGTCATGAATTCGAATTTAGACTTTTCTCAGGAACTAAATGTAAGAAGAAGAGGCCGAAAACCTGTCGGCTGTGAGAGAAACAATCCGGCGTGTAAAAGGATTTCTCTGCAGCGTACGTTGCAGTCAGTGGACGTCCTCTGTTTAGAGCTTTAGAAAAGCCAAACACTGAAGAGAAATTGTATCATGAATCTCTCGTGAATGTCTAGAATGTGTGTTTATTGAATATGTTTATTTACTCTTTTTAGGAACTAAGGAACAAACTACATGTTAGCCTTTCATAGATGTTTAGAAATGTTCATTTTTACTTTCTTTTTTTAATGTTGGCCAATATCACTCGCGGAGGAATTTCGAGGATAATTATTATATCTCGACAAGCCAATGCCATTAAACTCTATTGTTGTCCAAATGCACATTAAAAACACATAAAAGGGCGATGGGTGAAATATTCCTTCATTACAATGAACATGGTCAGTGTCAGATAGTCTGGAGGTGTCACAAGACGCCTTTTGGGTAAAATAAAAAAGATATTCTGCAACAGTGTTAAAAGGGAGAGCAGGAAAGTACAACGTCGCTTCATATCTTCAGATGATCTAACAAATCGATCATTGTTTGTGTGATGAATCTCAACAAACAGCATTCTGCAGACCAAATACTGGCGGCACGAGGTTATGAGCTGCAGGACAAACCTCAGTCTGTAGCCACAACAGGGCTTTATATCGGGGAAGTCATGACTCACAGTCACGTGTCCTGAGCAACATTAAGAAGACAATGCTGAACGTAGTTAATCTGATATCCTCCACACAAAGCCAAATCAAACCCTGAAGCACTGGGACAACGAGCAGCGTCCATCTTTTACCACATGCAGTTAAGCTTAAAAGACGAATAAAGGTGAAGGCTAAAGTAAAGACCGTCACTGCTGACAGAGAGACAACTTATCAAACTCCTGCTTTCAATAACAACCGCACGTGTGCGACAACAACATCATCACCTTTCAGCGTGATGAGTAAAACAGAGACGCAACCGCTAAAGACGTGAGATGACGTCAAAGTCAGGGTCCCTTCTGAGAAAAAGGCCCGTGTCAAAACACAAGAGTTTCACCTCATGATAGCAGCGCTCACACACTGTAGTAAACATATTAGAAAACACTATTTCAAGGGTACTCTGATACTTGAATTGCGTACCACTTTTGGTTGTTGTAACATGTGATATTTGGAGAAAATATGTATGGAAGTCAATGGCGAGATAAAAATAACTTACACATCATGTTTGTCATTTTAAAAGATCATTTTGGACGTCAAGAAAGTCACTTTTTGTCGTAAAACTGTTGACATACAAGAGAAAATACGAAGTTAGAAAGACGACACAGACTAAAGTGTCGTCTCTCTCTGAAGCTACGATGCGTGTGTTTTGTACCGGGTTGTTCTCACACCAATAACAGGTCTCACTCGTTCTTTCACTCACCGGCTGATAAAAACACATCAGATAACACAACCTTTGTACGTGGAACATAGCGGAGTTAGCTCGCTAACTAGCAGACTGAGCTAACGTCAATGTTGGTGATGTACATTGTGGGAGACGAGAGAGGTAGTTGACTTATCGGGTTTAACACTAAAATAAATGATAGTACGACAAATCGCGACTTGCAAAATTGTCTTATAAATTGACAAACGTGTGTAATTCATGGCACAACTCTAACAGAATCAGAGAATATTTTGTCTTTCGCCATTGACTACTGTACATATTGGGGGTGTGGGGGACACCTGATGGTGCAGGACTTCAAGTTTCTACAGACTACTGCAGGTGTTTTCCAATCTCCAGCACTCATTAACAGGTCTCCGATAAGTAAGGAGTGTCCCAATGATTTTCCATATGAAATTACCCAAACCGATTAATCAATAATCAACTTGTTCCATACGAACAAAAATGTTTTATTCCCGCACTATATTTCATATTAAATGGCACAGTAAGACATTAATCGTCACATCAATAAAAGGACACATTTGTTCTCTTCTCAGAGTTGAAAGTGCAAATAAACAGTATTATTATTAATAATGCTGCAACTAACGATTGTTTTTACAATATCGATAATTTTCTCGATTAGTTGTTTGGTCACAAAGCCCAAGATTAAGTCCTTATATGTCTTTTTCTTTTGTCCATAAGTCAAATAAATTCAGTTTACTGTCAGAGAGGAGAAGAGAAACCAGACAAATATTCACATTCAACGAGCAGAAATCTAAACATTTTGAGTTATTTTCTTGAAAAACCAATTAATCAATTATCAAAATGAAGTCCAAGATGAAGTCCTCATATATCTTTTTAATTTCCATAACTCAAATGTATTCAGATGACTCTCTCAGAGGAGAAAGAACCAGAAAATAGTCACATTCAAGAAGCTGGAATCAGAGAATTTTGACTTTTTAAATCATAAAAAATAACTAAAAAAGAGATCAACATTTTTACCGTTTAATTTAATAATAATAATCATTGAAGCTCAATCTAGGTCACTGCTGGATGACAGGTAGACCAGCGGATTGATGTGATTAATCTCATATCTGCAGCACAACAGCGATACACACGAGAGAAACGCAGCTGCTACAAATCTAATATTTCACACACCGTGGAAAGAAAAGGAGAAACCAGACATACCGTTAAAAAAAAAAGAGGCAGTAGTCGTGGATAACACGGTGCCGGTGAGATGCGTCCGGTTGTCACGTATGTGAAATCACACCTGAACTAAAAAACCAAACCTCTATCCGTCTGTCTCTCTGCTGCTGCTGCCGGGGATACCGGCCGGCAAAAACCGGGGCAGTGATTGCTAGCATGCTAACGGATACCTAGCCTAGCATGCTAACGGCTACCTAGCATTGCGTGCTAACGTCAGTTATTACAGCCCCCTACAAAACAACAACAACAGCTTTATATAGTTTGACACACTTAACTGCGACGTATGACACACACTGTCACGGTTACGTTATCCGGGACAAATTAGATAGGCGTTGTTGTTGTTGATTTTAACTGCTAGTTTCACTATACTATTTGTTTTACTGTAAATGTAGCGAGAATTCAACAGCGTACTGTATGTATGTCAAACCTAGCTGCGGCTAAGCTAGTTAGCTTAGCTAGTTAGCTAAGCTACGTGAAGCATTAGATAATAATGTGGGTCACCGGGCCTTTGGCAAGAGTCTTGTCACCAGAACAAGCACACGTAAAAAAACAACAACAACTGCTCCGTTTTGCAGCTTTTTTTACGTGGTGTCAACAGCAACACACACACGGGCTGTGGACATTAAGCGATGTTAAAGAGTTGAACCGGTAGCGATGAACACACACTTACCCCCGAACGGGATATCCCTGCACCCAGTGGCGCTGCTGCCGCTGCCGCTGACGGGTTGACTGCGCAGGGCTGACTGGAGTTAGAATTGGAGCCAAAAAGGGCCTACCTACCGCGCCATGCTCCAGATAACACACACACACACACCGACACACATGCCTGGTTAGAAGAAAAGGTGATCGACATTCAGGTTTTGTCAGATTACCTGGATTGGATAGTCACGCGCAGGTAACTATGTTATGTACTGTTTGTTGTTGTTGATGTTGTTGTTGTTGACATTAAACTAAACCACTTGTGGAAAGACAAAAAAAAATCAATTTTAGCTTCCCAACCCTCTTTTTTAGGCATGTTATTTACATAACAACAAAACAAACCAAAACATTGCAGAGGGCTACTATGGTCTGAATTCAAAATTCAACATGAAGGGAAATATTGTTCATCAACTCAAACACAGTCAAAGTTGATGAACAATGTTTTTATCCTCATGTTATTATTTTTAACGTGAAAACCATATCATCTGCCCAGATAATTGTTGTTGTTTACATTCCTTATGATGCAAATGAAAAACATACACGACATGAATGCTCTATTGTTTTAGTTTTGTTTGTTGTGTCACTAATTGGCTACAACTGAATAACAGATTTGCCCCAAATAAATTGTTGTTTAAAGCAGAGGGGTTTTATTTTCTTACAAGATAGAGAATATATGGTAGCCTATTAAAATGTCTTTAGATCAACTTGTATTTGTCAACAAAGGTTAATGGATTTTTTTGCAGCAAGTCAAAGAAAGATGATAAAATACAAAAAGCCTAAATATACATATAGGTACATATAGTGTTATTATGACATGTTTTACATTTTATTGAATGAATTTGAAATCGTCCAGTTTTACAGGAAAGAAAACATGGTGAAAATATCCCATCTTCTATTTTAATCTCTTCAGAAGATCATTTATAACATTATAGGTTTATTGTGTGGTTATCCATGTATTAGCCTAAACTATGACGTGTGTAAACTTATTGTTATTCTTTAATTAATTTATTGTTATTTATTTTCAATGGGAACACAAATGGAATGTAGAACAGTTAAATACTGATTAAGAGTCTGGCTCTCTGCTCTTTGAACGAGAGTGTCTCCTGGATTAATTGGCCATCCCATTATTTTAGCATTCTCCCCATCTCGTCACCATGGCAACAGACAAAGGCAGCCAAAGCTGCAATACCACATTTGACCACACACATGGAGTCAATGGGCGAGTAGCACTGTTTCCCTGTTTTTTTAGGCGAGGGAGAGATTAAAAAGATGGGAAAAGTGTCACATATAATGGAAATAAAATGCCCTTATTATCTGTTAGAATACATGTTATCCTCATGTATCCATGTATTCTCTCCATAGTGACGTGTCCAGTCACATTATAGCATCTAAACCCAGCTGACCACCTCTGTGTTCACCGATGAGGTTAAATGATTTGCATGCATCCAGTGCTGCTCCTGCAAACCCGGTCATGTCCACCTTAAAAGGAAGATCTGTATTGTCTCGTGGCAGCAAATCAGCAGAGGTGATGCAGAGAGAATATTAAATTAATTTAAAAAACTGTCCTAAAACATGTGAGGCCTGCAAATGATTATATGTTTGTATGTTCTTTTCTTCATGTATTTTTGGGACACCATATTCTTCAGTCAACAATCTTTCTTTTGTTCTCAGGTAATATGATTTACATTATTGATTCAAGTCCAACGTGACTTGCATTGGTGTTTTTATTTTTACTGAGTTGGCCAGAGGTCCCGAGATATTTTACACAGAAGCTCACTCTGTTAAAAAAAACACCAACCTGGCTCTCAAACTAATTAAAATGTAAGTGTGAAACACTTACGTTTTATTGTTGTTTGTGATGGACACTGTGCCAAAAAAACTTCTGCTGAGTAAAATGTTGTTCGCCAGTGCAGCTCTCTTGAACCTCTCTGTACTTTTATGTAACTTTGTTTTATATCTGTAATCCATGTCAGATCAGTTGAGAACATTCACACATTTTAGGATTCATCCTCTTTATCGTGCCTGTCGAGATGATCCACAATTTATAAGGATAATAAAAAAAAGATATTTAATCAAACATATAGACAGTGCAGGCAGTGGTGTTGCACTGGGGCCTCTGTTAGGGGGCCAATGAATAAAAGCGGGCCCTCCAGCAATGTGTTCAGTATAGAATGGGTTCTTATAGTGATTTAAATCTAGGAAATAAGCCTGTGTTTAAAGAGGAACTCATAGAAAGTTTTAATTTGTGCCATTTGCTTTATTTTTCCTTTTGAGTGTGTGTGCTTCACAACCGGTATAACTAATCATTTATTTATCTATTTACCTTATTTCAGTTTTCTCCTCATTGTAAATGAACCAGAGTTAAAGCTCATGAGCTCATTTTCATCTGTCTCGTGGCCTATAATATCATCAATACAATACTTCAGCAAACACTATAATACAACACAATAAAATAAATAAATTACAAAAGTAGCAGATATGTAAAAACAGTTGGAGTATGTAACAGTTAGAGATGATGGTGACTCATGATAGGTTTGCTTTGCTTTAAGCACCTCTTCTGTTTAAATGTTTGCACAAATCTTCTCTTAAACATCAACAGAACTGAAACCGCCTTTTATGTTTCTATTGGTGTGAAGATGGTGACATCTACTGTTGATTACTGTAACTACATATTCAGGATAGAAACTAACTAAATTTAATATATTAAAAAATATTCATTTTACAGGAAGAAGAAAGTACATTAAACAATTTTGAAAATTGTGAGTCCTCATCACATCATGTGTCACCAGTCTGTTTAAATTAATTTCTCCTCCTGGGAGTTTTGTTTTATTATGAATCTGAGAGGTTGGTTAGAGTTTAATAAACAGGAACGTTCAACTGTTTTTATTTCAATAATCAGGTATTATCGGTCAGTTAGGTTTGTCATTTTCAAATCATAATTATCTATCGTGTGTAAAAAGTGTTTTAAAACCCCCAAATATGCCGGATATTCTTTTATATATTCATGAATTTATGCCTTTTTTCTTTTAGCAGCTTTGCTTGTTCAGTGTGTTATTGATTCCTATATGCATTATTATGAAGGACACATTCAGTATACATAAAAAAGCAAAAAGGAGAATTTTTATTTTATCTTAATTATGATCATTTAAAGCTGAAAATATGTAAATTGTTTATATTTAGGAGTATGTGTAATTATGTAAATGTCAAATAAATACTTTAATTGTGGTTGAAATATTCCTGATGTGTGTTTGACTACATTGTTTAATATTTATGCATTCATTATCTGCATTCATAGAGTTTCCTCCAAATATCCAAACGCAGTGAAAGATTCTCATTCATAACGTGCAGCAAAGTCAAACGTACGCACGACCACATTGTAGCAGTTTTAATGCAAATGACACATACACACATGACGCAAAATAAAATCTGCACAAAGGAATAGTGTTTTGATCTTATTCTTTGTGTACATTCAGACATCACTGTACAGCAGCGGCAGAGGGCTGTGAGGGCTGGAGTCTGGATCGCTGGTGCTGCAGCGGCTCGGGTCTCGGGGTCTCAGGGTCTCAGGGTCTCGGGGTCTCAGGGTCTCAGGGTCTGCGTCGTCTCACTCAGCTTCAGAGGTGGCGATTCTACCGCACATCAATACACAATAATGAGGAAAAAACACTCTTCTGTGATATTGTAGCCACATATAAATGAAGTGTTGGCAGCCTCTAGTTGCGTATAGTTACAATAAGAGATAATGGCAGTTAGGGACCTTTTAAGCCATCAAGTTGATAATTATCGGAAAAATAAAAATAATGTGCAGGCACAGTAAGGTGAGATAATACAGGCAGACACATTGTTATTCATGCACTGATCCATTTTGAGATATCTTCTTTCAGACTAGAAGAAATAAAACATTTATTTTACTACTTTGTCTGTTTACGTCTGTAGATTTCTCCTAAATTCACCAAAAGTTACCATTAGATAATGCCTCATTTGCATATTTAAACATAACATTTCATAAAACTTGTAATACTATAAATAATCCTCTTAATGTGAGTAATGAACTGGTGAAGTTTCATGGTGATATCTATGAGTTCATATTTGTACACTATTCACCTGCAGTGTCTCTTACCTTAAATTAAACATCACACCTTTATGATCCATGAACATGAAAGTTATCTTTTTGATAATATCGTCCCAAATAAATCAAACTAGCTTCATTTTGCCAAAAGAACGATTAACCTGCTGGTCATTTAGTCTGTGTCTATGGATGAAGAACAAAACAAGCATTACCTTTATTTTACTCATATTCTAGGGACCGTCTTCCATTTCGTGGCTGTAAGTGCAAACAAAGTGTGATTGAATGTTCGTCACATTATTCAGGGGAATTCATTGCTTTTCTTTTTAAGTCCTGACATGAACGTGTTCGTACCCGATAGAGGAAGTAACCTCTGCTCTGGATTCCTCCAGGTCCCTGGAGTTCAGCCTGAACAGACACAAAACACACAGGATTTCATTTTAACACAATCCCCTGACAGGTTGTTTTCAGACAATGCATCTTAAAATGACTACTTGCTTATTATGACACAACACTTCCTAATACTCGTGAAATGTAGCTCAAAATGTGTTTTCATCTTATTTCAAGATCTCATTTCATCTTATAAGGCCTAAATATAACGTGTTATTTCAAGAGGAGATGGAACTTAGTTAATCCTGAAGGAAATTCTTGCTCCATTGGCAGATTTTGTGGACTTGCATTCATTGTTTTTTCCTCCGTGTTGCTACTACAACTCTCCTCCACCAGCAAACGCCATCAAACAGCACAAACACTCATCATCCATAAGCAAAAACAACTCTCTCCACGTTACTCACTCACAATATTCCCCTGAGTCCACTTTGTGGATTGATAGAAACATAAGTTTGCCTGCACTAATTTCAGACCATAATTACTCTCAGCTTGGGAAAGAACAACTAATGCAGCGCAGAGCGCGAGGAGAGATGCTCCGAGGTGAAACGGCTTTATTGACATGTGAGCTGAAGGGAGGAAGGGGGGGGGGGGAGGAAACATGTGTAACACACACATTTCAATAACAACATTTGCTGCAGACGTACAAGAGTATAACACACTACTACATTGTGAATGCTGCAGTTTTATCTGCTCTTTCTGTATTTTCATTTAAAGCCAGATATGCTGAAAGTGTGTCACACAAAATAGGATTTCATGTCACCAATGATTGCACAGTTGTTGTTTTTTTGCATGCTAAAAAAATGTTTTTGTTTTATTAATCAGTGGCTTATTTTGTAAAGCAAAAAAACCCCCAAACAAACAAAAAGTGAGAAGAGAACTGACGTGGGTGGTACATACGCGCATGGAGAGTCCTCTCTCTCTTCTGGTGTGGAGTTGAGAAACGAGATGCAGGAGAGGACGCAACATTGGAGTCTGACAAACACATAAAACACACAGAGACAGATCCAAACGGACACAGAGATGCTCTCGGTTTCATCTCAACACACAACAACATGCAGCTCAGATATGCAAACCAATGCTTCCCCGTGTCTTCACTGCAGCTTCAGCAGCATCGGCCTTTTGATGAACGCACCACATTTATGCGTCATTCACACGACAGAGACGGAGAGCAGAAGAAGACAAAAACGGCTTCATATTTCTACGCTAGAAATATGGCTTGTTGCGGATGTTTTATGGGGTTGCAGGTTTCAGTGTCATAAGAGTCATAAGAGTGTAATAAAAATACATTTAAAAAAACAATCTGTAAGAGAATATATGTGTTGAAATGTAAAGCCAAATATTAGAATAAGTTATTAAAATTAGATTTTATTATATTTTTACATTTATTTGTTCATTTATTTATGTAAATATTTTTTTTTATTATTATTATTTTGTTTTTTTGCCGTTATTTTGCCGTTAAATTAATCGGCAACTATTTTGATTAAACGGTTTGAGTATTAAAAATGATCTTATTTCAGCTCCTTAAACGTGAATATTTTCTGGTTTATTTCCTCCTCTGACAGGAAACAGAATATCTTTGAGTTGTGGACAAAACAAGACATTTGACGAAGTCGTTTTGGGAAATATTGCTCAACACTTTTCACCGTTTTATGACATTTTACAGATCAAACAACTAATCTGTTAGTCGAGGAAATAATCCACAGATTAATCGACGAAGGAAAACGATGGTTAATTGCAGCCCTGTAAACCAGACGTACTACTTACCCTTTTATTATTTTCTTGCACTTTCTGCTCCTGAGAATGAAACAAAAAGGAGACTTTTAGTTGAGTTCACTCTGAGAATCGTTGCACTGTTTACCTCTACTCTAATATGATGGACTGATCAATATCACTGTGATATTTCATAATACATATAGTGTGGACTAAAACATATTTTTGTTAGTGTGAGGTAGAAATATGAAGCACACCTTTAACTTCTGAACCAGCATCGAGGCACAGAGTTCTCCTAAGACGTCAGAGGCCTGATACCAGAAAGAAGAGCGGCAGTTAAAAAAACATAATAAATGATGAAATTATTCAAAAAACAACAACAAACAAGCCAAATAAAGTCACCCAGAACTTCCGGTCTGTAGAGAGGTAGGACGAGCAGGCGGCGTCTATCTGTGGAGCATCACAGGAGACGTTAACATGGGGGGGGAGGATGGAGAATAATTATGAATAAATATGGAAGATAAAAGACGTACCTGGCTGAGGAGCTGCCTCTGGTCTGTGGTGGCCTGCTGAAGTTCTGCTGGAGCACCTTTAGTTTCACAGAAATACTGGATTAACATCATAACATAATAATCATATCTCCTGTGTGCAGAGGGACAGAGTTATGCACCAAAAATGATGAATCTCAGAAACTTATGAAACCACTTTGACTGTCACTCCTCAATCATTTGTGACCTCACGTCAGAGACGCGTCATCGGGTCAGAGGTCAAGACGGGAACGAGTCGCATCAGTTACAGAGAGCGACGATGACGAAGAGTGATATAGATATTAGATATTAGATAGACAGACAGGTAGACAGACAGGTAGACAGACAGGTAGACAGAAAGACAGACAGACAGACAGACAGAGAGACAGACAGATAGATAGATAGATAGATAGATAGATATATAGATAGACAGACAGGTAGACAGACAGGTAGACAGACAGGTAGACAGACAGACAGAGAGACAGAGAGACAGACAGATATATAGATAGATAGATAGATAGATAGATAGATAGATAGATAGATAGATAGATAGATAGATAGATAGATAGATAGATAGATAGATAGATAGATAGATAGATAGATAGATAGACAGACAGGTAGGTAGACAGACAGACAGACAGACAGAGAGAGAGACAGAGAGACAGACAGGTAGATATATATATATATAGATAGATAGATAGATAGATAGATAGATAGATAGATAGATAGATAGATAGATAGATAGATAGATAGATAGATAGATAGATAGATAGATAGATAGATAGATAGATAGATAGATAGATAGATAGATAGATAGATAGATAGACAGACAGACAGATAGATTTACATGAGCAACAATGCAAGATAAAAAAGTTACACTTTCTGTTCCTCTCATGAAGAAGATCAGATGTTCTTATGAAAACTTTTATGAAGAGTTTCATCTCCTCAGCTCGCTGAGGATCAAATAGAATAGAATAGAATAGAGTGAGACTTACCTCTGCAGACCGGATGGAGAGGATGAGTTAGGTATCATAGAATAGAATAGAATATAATAGAACAGAATAGAGTCAGACTTACCTCTGCAGACCGGATGGAGAGGATGAGTTAGGTATCATAGAATAGAATATAATAGAATAGAACAGAATAGAGTCAGACTTACCTCTGCGGACCGGATGGAGAGGATGAGTTAGGTATCATAGAATAGAATAGAACAGAATAGAGTCAGACTTACCTCCGCAGACCGGGATGCAGAGGATGAGCAGGGCTGTGAGGGTGACGCTGGCCGCGCTGAGGGGACTCACGGGGCTGCTGGAGGCTCCGCGCTGCGCTGCCTGGCTCTGGGTCTGGAAGGTCCTCATCTCCCCCTCTCTCTCTCTCCTTCTCTCTCTCTCTCTATCTCTTTACCTCTCTTTCTCTCGCGCTGGCCTCTTTTGTATCTGCTTCTTTTGTTGTTGTTGTTGTTGTTGCTGTTGTTGGTATAGTGTCCGCTTGACTTCTTGCTCTTCTGAGAGTTTTCATCTCACGTCAGAGAGATATGAAGGCTCGTGGCACACATACCCTCTCTCGCGCGCACCGGGGCTGCGTCATTGGAGCTCCGCGCGCGTAAGAAAAAAAAATAGTTATTGAATTTGATCAACAGCAGCATGTGACTGAACGTGAAGCTTTAGGTCGATGACGATAGAATATTCAAAGTGAAGGGGAGTGAAGTGTGAATCTAAAGGCTGGTGACCATCAGAAAAGTATCAAGCAATGTTAAAAAAGTAGTTTACTTCAAAAATAACAATAAACTTTATTTGTATAGCACAGAATACAAGAGATGAAGCACAGAGTGCTTAAAATTAAGAGGAAATAGACAGAATGAACATTTAAGAGACAAAACAAGAAGGCAAATAAAACACACCAATAAACATGCAGCAGCATCAAAAGATCTTTTCTGCATCAGTGATGGAGATTTACATTTTTAAGGCAAAACACTACAAGCAAAAACATTTGTTTTTCATGCACTGATCTATTTTACTTCCACAACACGTCTTCTTACAGACTAGAGTAAAGAAAACATTTATTTTATTACTTTGTCTGTTTACGTCTGTAGATTTCTCCTAAATTCACCAAAAGTTACCATTAGATAATGCCTCATTTGCATATTTAAACATAACATTTCATCAACACTTGTAACACAATAAATAATGATCTTAATGTGAGTAATGAACTGGTGAAGTTTCATGGTGATATCTATGAGTTCCTGTTTTACACTATTTGTTCACCTGTGTCTCCCTGAAGACCTCAGAAAGTAGTTCACCTCAAACATCTGTTTCTCATATGACTTCTTATATTTAAGTATACTTTGATATGTTCTTCCTTCGTGATGGTTACATTGTTACAACATTGTTTTGTGGCTGTTTGTTTCATTACATTGTAATGCATGGATGTAATTTGAGGTTATTTCAGCAACTTCATGTCAGAAAAGCAGCCGCATGTTGTTTTGAAAGTTTTTTTGCTGCAGTATGTTTCTGTTGATGCTGTAATGATATAAGTGCATACGCACACAGAAACCTTACACATAACCCACAATAACCCTGAATCAACGTTTCTTTGACGATCCTGCTGCGCATCACAACTTTATTCTCCAGTCATCCTCTACATTTACAAAACATAACAAAAACAACATAAACGCAATGGATTACATGGATTACAACTTGCTCAAAATCCTCAGTTGATCTCTTAAATAATACATATTTCTGTCAATGAATTTGTCTACAATAGGTCAGTAAATACCTCTCTGGTGAATTTAGAAGCTTTTACGAGGTTGCTTTGTTTCTATGAGACTAAGTGTCATCACACACACATATCTTTCTTTTTCTTTTTATTGACAAAATATCATGTAGAAATCATTTAGAAAAACATTAGTAGCACATACAGAACATATGTAGGTCGAATAATACACATAAACACTAAAATAATAACTAATAAGATTAAAGGACAATTGCATTGCAGAAAACAACCAAACAATTGAGTATAAACACAGTTTTAAACAAAGTCAATCAGAGGTATTAGGGAAGAAGTGGCCATTATTTTACTTTGTGTTGTTCAGTAGACTAAGTGGACGGTTCATAACAATAACAATAATAGCAGCAGTGTTTTATAAACTGGACTGATGTGAAACAAGTTCTTGTTCTTTGTCAGGACTATACTTCTTTTTAATACAATGCTTGAAGTGTTTTTCCTGTTGGTCATCAGGAAAACATTTCTGCATAATATCTGTGATGGAAAATGTTATTTCATGCTTGAGCCACATTGTAATGATCAATAAGCTGTAATACAAATATACATTATTTTCTAAATTATATCATGAACACTTCTTACACTGTCTTCCACCACGGTGGCATATTTTTTTGAGACACAATAATGGTGTTATTAATAAAAGAATCATTTACATTTACATCAGTGGAGCTGAAAATTTATTTTTTAAGAAGAAATCGTGCTCTTATTTCAGAAAGAAAAAGCATCATCTTTATGTAAATGTGTTCAACTCAAGGCTTTGGACACGACAGGTCAGTCCACATCAAAAGTATATAAAATGATGTTCATGTAATGAGGATAATTGTATGAAATATGACTTCATTGTAAACTTTTGTCTCATATTTCATGCATTCACATTATTAATGACAAAATAAATCACCTTCATTATTTGAGACTCATTATGGATCATTACTAAATGATCTTTGCTCATATAAGTCAGGTAATGTGCTGGTCTTTGTGTGAAGCAGCTTGTGTGAGAGTATACATACTCTCCGGTGCTATCATTCATTTTGATCTGTTACAATAAACCAGAAGACATAATAAAACTAGGAAGCTGCTCTCAGTGGAGTGCAGCTCTCCACCAGGTGTGTCTGGAACGACCACTGCTGTGTTGTGGGAATAAATTAATATAAAACTACAATTAGCATTCCCGCTATCTAGACACCAAAGGGCTGTAAGACGTCGTGAAACACACTTTATTCAAACTAAAAAAAAAACAGCCATACATGCAAGCAATCGGGTTGAAGTCCTCATGTAAGATAATTTATACAATCTTTCCAAAAACAAAATGAAACTTTTGGTGAGGTACTTTTGGTGAGGTACAAGCAGTGTGTGTATTGTTCTGTTAGCTGTTAGCTAAACACACTGGCCAAAACAGTAAAAATGAGCAAACTGTTTCCCCCACTGTGTCTTTGTTTGCAGAGCAGTGACTGAGCGGCTGCAATGCACTCAGCAGTGTGTTTACTGGTAGTTCCGTTAGCTGTTAGCTGTCAGCTGATGGCCAAACACACCCCTTTGTTATCACTAGCGACCCCTACTGGCCGAGGGCCGTTTAAGAGTAGAGAGTGAGGAGTCAGAAGGAAGTCAATGGCAGTATAAAACAGGTAATGACACGTGTTTTGATGGAGTGTGACTCACCTCAACCACCAGATGTCCTGGAGCATGCAGCCATAACTGAGCACCCAAAATATTATGCAGTTTTCGGCAACAGAATGCGAGATTTGCAGGAGACAGACTCAGAGGCGTACAATCACTCACGGACACATGATTAACTGGATTCACGTATATACCATAAGGATTTCGTACACAGAATACTAACGCGCCACGTTTGCCTTGTGACCCTGGATTGACTTTTTTTTGTTGCTTCCATGCACAAATACATTTTGTTTAACAACTTGCTCCTTCTTATGGAAGCCCATTCCCGCCAGCAAAAAATAAATAAAATAAGATCACCAAAAAAAAATGAATTCACAAAAAAAAAAAAAATATGAATTCACAAAAAAAAAAAATATATATTTATATATATATATATATATATATATATTTGTTTTACTTTTTCTCTGTCAGCAAAAAAGAAAAAAAAAGAAGATGTTTCCAGTTGCTTTTTATTGGTCGCCACCTCAGCCACATTGGTTTCATTCTTTATACTCCAGAGCTGCTTCTTGCTTAACATTCTATTCAAGGGTGCGTTTGCTCAGTACAATCCATGTGAAACATCATCTGTATTTCATGTGTTGTAAAGCCACGTTTTAAAGAAGTCTTCAATGTACTCACAATCCATTCATATGTCATAGCTGCTTCTATGACTGTTGTGTTAAAGTATCTCATAATTTCGACTTTCTATAGCAACTGGAAAATGTGGTCAGTGTTATGGTTACAGATGGATGCACCAAAACTTTTTTTTTTTTTTTGCTGGTGGAAAAAAAGTAAAATAAAAAAAATAAAAAATGATTAGAATTATTATTATTTATTTTGTGGGTGGATTTTTTTTTTTTTTTTTTGTGAATTACATTTTTTTTTATTATTATTTTAAGTTACTATCTTTTTTTTTTTTTTTTTTTTTTTTTAGTGAACTCATTTTTTTCCATTTTTTTTAGTGATCTTATTTATTCTTTTTTTTTTTTTTAGTGATCATTTATTTATTTTTTTGCTGGCAGGAATGGGCTTCCATACCTTCTCCTTCATTGCCTGCCATTAAATACATACTATCCCTGTACAAATGAAAGATCATCTTTGGAGCAGGTTTGCTGTGGAAACTTGACCAAAACAACCGGATGCGACTTTGTTTGAGGGCAGCAACAATTCGAGTGCATTGATAATTACAGCAATTCCAGGGAGTCGTCACACTCATCCCCACCCTTGTTCTCCGCCTACACTAATCTCTCTGTCGTCTTTAATCTCCATATTATAATGAATTAAGACTCAACAGTGGAGGTCTCAGCGGGCAAGCACAGAAACAGGATGGAGAGATGTGTTTTGCGGGAGCGTTCATTCAATGTAGCTTTCATTAACTAGACCGGATGTGTTTTCTCTGGAGAAAGCTCCCCATTGGTCCACTGTCCTGGAAAAGGCCTGAAATGACGTGCCCTTTATTAAACAGTTTTCTGGCAAGTGACTGGCATTTGCATGCGCTGGTCTAATTGGTTTGTTTGAGTCAAAAACCCAAAGGTATTGAGGGAAGGTTATTGTGTATGATTCACACACTGTTGCACCTTGAAGCCAGATTATAGTCTTTATTGTTCTCTGTACATCTGAGCTACGTTCAAGGACCGTCAGAAATAAATACAAGAAATCTGAAGTTGAATTATCTCCGGTATTTATATGAGTTACACATCAATCTCGGATTCTGGTGAACTCAGATGAAGTCATGCAGGTTCACCAGAAACTCCTTCAGCTCAGACTCCAGCAGAGACCGGTCCACCGTGGACAGACCCAGATCCTCCAGCAGAGACCGGTCCACCGTGGACAGACCCAGATCCTCCAGCAGAGACCGGTCCACCGTGGACAGACCCAGATCCTCCAGCAGAGACCGGTCCACCGTGGACAGACCCAGATCCGGCCTCGGACCTGCAGTCGGAGCTCTGGAGGGAGGAGGAGAGCTCAGCTCCTGGCAGCAGCAGCGTCTCCTCCTCCTCCTCCTCCTCCAGGAGCAGAGCTTCTCCTCTCTGGGAGCCGACACCGACACCACGCTGCTGGAGATCCAGGACGTATTGCTGGACCCGCTGAAGGGAAGGGAGGCACGGGAGAACCAGAACCAGGACTGAGAGGGGCAGACTGTCCTGCTGCAGTAAAATGAGAGGTTTTCTAAAGGGACTCTGGTGCTCAGAAACACCACTTTAGTCCACAGGGACCAACAGAATCAACACTAAATTAACGTTTCTTGTAGAAGCTTTAATATCTTCATCTAAAGATGGGAAAAAGGTTGTTGTGTCCGAAGGTAACAAAATCAACCAGCACCATTGAAGCTCACAAACAACACATATTTTGTTCGTTTAATTTAGTCTAAAGGCCTAAATTTGTCGTTCACGCCGAGCAACATGTTCCCCCTGTTTCCAGTCATTGTGCTAAACTATTTCATCAAACTTTTTTAATGTCCCAAAAAGGTCAAACTTTTGCTTTAAGCACTGGGCCCATGCATCCTGAATTAAAGCACAGAATCATCTCTTACGTAGAATACGTTTATCTGTAAACTTTGACTGATGTTCATGATTGGAAGCAAGAGGAGAATGAGCCGAGAGAAGGTCACACCCTCCTACAAAGACAATTAGTTAACCTCGTGAAACACGACAAGCCTCTGGTTTTATTGTATTTCCAAACTGTTGGAATCAAGAGAAATCATCGTTGCATTTGGCTCGTGTGGCAGCATCCTGCAGTGAAACGTTTCATTTCTTAATTTTGTTTCCATCATGTGCATGAAATGGAAGTTGCTCCCTTGGCGTAATGTTCAGTGACTCTGTGTTCTTTAAATGTGGTTCAAACCCAAATAATCTCATTGCAAATGTGGCTTCATGAATCTAAATATGCTGGAAATACAAAATAGGAAAATATTCTCTTTAGATTATCTCCGTTTAGATTTGGTTGCAAACTAAACCAGACAAGAATGGTTTAATATTACATGTTGACAATAAGAGATTATTAACTTCAATCATAGAACTATTGAGGATCCTGAATGTAAAACAGATCGTTGTTATAAATCAGATCCTTTTCACTTTACAATCTGCTCCACTTAGAGTTATATTACATGAGTTGTGCAATTTGGACGTATTATATTTTATTGTAAGTATCGTTGTGTTTCATCATTAGACCGAGTATCACATTCTATCTCGGCACATTCATTATTTCATGTGCAGGTGGTGCCGAGCTAAATGAATGCATGCATGCGGTAAGGAGTCGTTTTACTTAAATAATGCATCTAATCTAATCTAATCTAATTAAAAAGTACATCTTTTAAGAGGAACATTGTTAATGCATCTTGAGTGTGTGTGCGTCAACAAGCGGTGTTTAGAAATCAGAGAAAAAATAGACTTTTGGTGAAGTTAACAGATATAACCGATAAATAAATGTAAAAGTACCTAAAGGAGATGTAAACATTGTCTGATGAAGATCAGTTCAAAAAGAAATGTCAGTAAAGTGATGAAAGAGCCATTTCCCTCATATTGTTGAGGGCAGATTAATATGATTAACATTTTCTCTAATCACCAACTAAATTCACCAGCAGCAACACCAATTATACTTCCTCTCTTTCAGATCTGATTTTATTCTCAGCTAATTTCCAAGTCATCATCTTTTTTTTTAAATGTTTGTTTGCCTTGCATACAAACATCAGCATTTCAGATTTATTTTCATTCATAATAATCTCTCTCTCTCTATAACCCCCTCTATATAAAAGAAAACAAAGGAAAAGTTCTCCAGCAGGAGCACACATGTACACAGTAGCCTACACATTAAATTACATGATTGCTTTAAAACCAAATCACACACATGATCGAGCCGTCCTAACAAGCAGAGAGCCGCTGCTCGTGTAATAGCTGCTCTCACGCTGCCTTCAGTTTGAAAGAGCCTCGTGTTCTTCTTTGTTGTGTAATTTGGCAGTGACGATGAGCGAAGGCCTCACCTCGGGATGAGGTTACCCAAGTGAGGACGTGGTTTCGCACAAGTTTGTTTGTGTTGATGCGTTATGTGCTGCTGTGAAAAAGCCACATCGTGAGAGTCGAGTGGAAATACCACGACGTGGGCAGGAGGACACTTGAGTCAGTGTTCATGTGAAAAGGTCTTTTTTGTTTATTAGAGTTTTATGTTCGAAGTCACAAAGGGCTCCAAACTGCAAACGATATCACCTCACTAATAGAGAGCTGCAGGGAGGATGTGGTTGTCTATCAGCCAACCAGGACGTTAACGTCACCTTGGTTCCCTCGAGCACAAATCTAATGGAATTCTGCCATTGGCTTTTGGATTATGTCAGAAAATGATCTCTGATGCAAACAATCGTTTATGATTTAAGTTTTGTTCAGTAAAATAATCATCGGGAAAGAACACCACTTTTGTGATTTTTGATAAAACAATGACTTAAAATAATGAGTCAGTATCATGAAATAATGAGTTAGTACCTCAAAATAATGAGTTAGTACATCAAAATAATGATTTAGTATCTCAAAATAATGAGTTAGTACCTCAAAATAATGAGTTAGTACCTCAAAATAATGAGTTAGTACATCAAAATAATGATTTAGTATCTCAAAATAATGAGTTAGTACCTCAAAATAATGAGTTAGTACCTCAAAATAATGAGTTAGTACCTCAAAATAATGAGTTAGTACCTCAAAATATTTACATTGTATCTCAAAATAATGAGTTTTCTCAAAGTACTTAATTACTAATTTCTTAAAATAATGACTCTCAAAAGCAGGGACTTGATATCTCAAAACAATGACTTAAAAATATTTTGAGATACTATGTCATTTTTTGAGAAAATTTGTCATTATAGTGATTACAGGATCTTTTTTTTCATCACAGTGGTGGAAATGGGCTTCACAGATATTTGATGTCGTAGAACAAAACGTTAAAATCTCTTAAGCTTGTTTTACTCAGAGACCTTATTTCAGGCATCTAAAAAAAACATCATCCTGCATAAAATAATAATAGAAGCCACAGTGTAAGATTATTTACAGTATATCATAAATCAGCCTGAACATATGGAGATCTTAATCCGGTGTTTATTTTTGCCACACTGACCATAAAACAAATATGAATCTAAAACAACACCGGTGATGCCTCCTTAAAGGGCTGCACTAAATGCCATCCAGATAGCAACCCAAGCGCTTCTGATTTCAAACACAAATAGAAAATGCTATCAGCCTTTAATCACCCGTGTTAATGTCAAACGTAGATCAGACAGATGTAATCAACGTCCCCTGACGCTGCCCCACCCGCCACCAAAAGCCCCTTTTGTTTGCTGGTGACATCTGCGTGTCGTCCGCCGAGGGCTTCCTCACGCCTGCCGTGGCCTCCTGACACGGCAAGTTCACGTGGGGCGGCTTAGCGGGAAAAGCTGGTTAGTCCTTTTACAGTTTTTTTGTTTTACGATTGATTACAGTTTTTCTTTCATTTGCAAACACACTGAAATGAAATGTAAAGCACAATTATTGAGACTCAGAGAGAAAAATCGCAGCTCGAGTCTACGAAACTCTAAACACGTTTTCTGCTTTGCATCCAATTTGCAATTTCAACATGCAACAGGCTGCACACAGTTCTCTTCAGGGAATCTGACATGAAGTCACTCGTTTGCCATTTTGAAACGCTGCCATTCGTAATGCCACACCCATCGATTATTTGGCCAATGATGAAAGCACTTTGAAACATGAATATATTGAACAAACACAACACACAAGACCAGTACTTACTGCAGACTGACGAGAATATTTACTTCTGTCCACATTCAAATCAATCATTACATCAATGCATTTCAAAAGGTTGCATTTTGCACCAAACTTCAAGACAGAACATGTTCTAAATAGAACATATATGACACAAAGGAAGCAAAGAACATTTGTGGAAACAAAAAAGGAAGCAAGAACGACATTTTCTTTTCTTTTGCTCATCTCCATGCCTCTTGCTGCTCTGTTGACTTCCATGAGTCTACAAATGGAGCAGTCAGGTGTTTGGCTCATGTGTCTTCTGTAGAGAACTGTGTCCAGTGTGGTACAAAAAAAGTGCCACGTTGAACTGCCGATTGGGTTTAAAGCAGAAAACGTGTTTAGAGTTTTGCTCTTTGAGTTTTGCTTTATGTGTCGATTGATAAAAACGGTAAATGCAGAGGTTAAATTGTACATGATGGTTAAAATGAAGGTGAAAATGAATTCTCACCTCCACACATACTGCATCTTAATGTTTCATTAAACAGGTTTCCTTTAGTTCTGTATGTCTTTGTGCTGACATCAGTCTGTTGTAGGAGAATGAACGTCAGCGCTGACTGCAGACCTTTGACATTCACAGAATACGTAGACAGTAAGTGCCAGAATGGGAGAATCATGACTAAAGGAAAGATAATGGTGCTGTTTGTTTTGTAATGTGTGTGCATGGGATGTGTGCAGTGTTTACATGTGACACATGTTGGGGTCAAACATTTCATGGACATGATGACCCGAACATGAGAAATATTAGTTTGTGAATGAAGGAAAAAAGTGGTAAAATATTTACATTGAACAGGAAACAAAAAACAACTAACTCAAACTATTGGAAAGAATACAAAATTCAAATATTTTGGGTATTTATCTTAAGAAGAAATCACAAATCCTACTAAAATACCAGCACAGATCAAGAAGAGGGATTCTAACGTCATGATAATTAAACAAATTACAAGGAATTTTGTTTAAAAGATGATAACAAATCGTGTAAATGAAATATATGGAATAGCATATATTTGCAGCTCCTTCAGCCACCGGAGCTCCTTCAGCCACCGGCTGATTCCCCCCCCGGTGTGTGAAGGAGAGGTACGACAGGTCCTTCCTTCCTGCTGCTGTCAGGCTGCACAACCAGCTGTGCTCCCAGTAGACCACACAACACTAACAACACTAAACATCTGTGCAATAGAAACACACTGTGCAATATCTGTATATATAATATTTTTGTCTTTTAATTCTTTAGTTATACTTAGTTAGTGTGGATTTTGTACTTTTTTACTTTTTACTTAGTTGATACTCTTACTGTTTATTACTTATTTACTTATTTATATTACTTGTTGCTCTTGTGTTTTTTATTCTGTACCTTGTGTGCACTGTCCACTTTGCTGCTGTGATCCTGTGAATTTCTCTACTGCGGGACTAATAAAGGATTATCTTATCTTGTCTCATCTAGATCTGTAGTTTCTCCACAAAGAATCACACCACTTTAAATCTCGTGTTTACCAGAAATGAGCTCTTATTATTTTTATCTTGACTTTTTTTTCTGTATGCTCAATATAACCATACAATTTTTTGTAATGAAAAAAAAGTGCATCCAACAAAAATAAATGTACACTTGCTGATTAAATATTAAAGATTCATGATTTTCATGTCAGAATCTTGTAAAATATGTAACTTCATGTTGTTGTGAACATCCATTTTAAATAAAAAAAAAAAAGCTCTATGAAAATCTGTTAAAAATAAAACCTGTACCGGCTGGAGTCACTGTAAACTCATCCACTGTCTTCTCTGACGGTAAAATATAATGTTGTGTGTTTATTTCCATATTAAAGCGATAACTTTGTCAGATAACATTGGAGCACACAGATCAAGATGTCGACACAACATCCATGAGCTTCAATCACATCTACAGACAGTGATGTTCAGGGACATTCATGTCATTCACGCCCGTTAAAAGACACCGCAGAGACCTTCAGCATGGATGTGGACTCAATGTTAATCATCTAAAGAGGATATCTCTGTATGTGCATGAGTTCACGAGCTCACACGTCACAGGCAGCAATAAACCGTGAACGAAACCTTGGATGACAGTGAACGTCTCATCCACCAGCTGGGAAATCAAGTGCTGTCTCTGCAGAATGACTTCAACAAGCAGACATTGAGAACCTCGAGGCGAAGTCGTCATCTGAGGATCACTCGTGACTTTCTTCACTGTGTTGACATTCAGTCTCCAGAAGCCTCTGTGGGCTTTTACCACAGCTGGTTAATCACTTTTAATGTTCCAGGAAAACATGAACACACTGAAAAAACTGGCAATAAGTGGAAGAAGGAAAGAGACATGCAGGAATTATAACTATAATATGGATTAACAATGCCACCTGGTGGCCTAAAAAGATCATTTATGAATGCAACATGGATTTTTCAGGCATAACCTCATACATTTAGAAAACAATCAACTCCAAAACTCTGAAAGACAATAGAATGCTTGCATTTATGTCATCCTTACTTACTTGCACATTTGCAACTATAATCAATTCCTCCAGAAGTCCAAGTCCAATATTTATTAATTGAGGAGGTAAATAAATGTTTACAAAACAAATAACTTAGTTATTCAAACTCTAAAATGTTGTTTTAAAAGGTTTATCTGTAACCTTATTCAATGATAAATATGGTTAATGTTATACCTTGAAGGTGTTAAATATCATTATGTACCTATACCTGCACAATATATACTAATATATATATAATATATACTAACAACTTCTGTCCATCTACAGTCTGTATATATATAAACCGCTAAATGTGTGAAAAATGTAAGTCATAATTTGAGGCTTTGATCTAATCTGAAATAATAACATACATTTGTGTGTATGTGTGTATGTATGAGGTTTTTGTGAACACCAATGCCTTGTATTATGTAGTTTTAATGCATTAGAATACTTCCTGACTACAGATTGAGATACAGAGACGAGATGTTTCCCCACAAATCTTTGTTGCTATTTTATTAGAGTAATTTGTTACAAATTATAAGAAAAATTGCTTGAAATCATGTATAAAACAAACACAGGAGGGCTTAATGTTTCTCCACTTGCTACAACGAGTATGATATTCACCCGTAACAATGATCAAATCAATCATGTCAGAAATAGATGAGTTTAAATTCAAATATCAGAAATGTCATTTACCGAAAAGTGTATTTTTATACCCACTCAAAATCAACAGGGCATGAGAAAACATGAGTCTGTCACATTACAAAATGTAAACTTCAATTACTTTTTTAAATATAAATTCTGTAACCAGGTAAACCTTGTGAATTATTTGGAAGTTATTTTACCTGAACTTTGGGGAACTATGCTATTTAATAAATGTGCTTTATCCATAAGAGTCAAAGTTTACATATCAGGGACTTTTACCGTACAAACCTGTATCATTATAATCATGAAGTGTTTGAGAACAGCACTGATACATGTGTTATTACCACAGTCTATGGTTATTACTGCCGCTGTGGGTGGATCAGGGCGGATGTTGACACTGTCGCTGTCACGTGAGGTCCGAACCCGGAAGAGAGAGGGCGGTGCTTCGCAGAGGGCTGTTGGGCTGATAAAACAAGGTAGGCAACACTTATGAATTCATAGCGTTACATATGTCTGTTAGAATACAGATAGTGTGCATTTCGATTAAAAATCACAGTATATTATTATATTATGTGGTCAAACCTTCGCCTGTTCTGCGTCATGGATGCTAACAGGGAGCTAGCTTAGCTCTCTCGAAGCTAGCAGGAGCGTTAGCATACAGCTAGCTAGCTAACAGACACAGAGGACAACATTTATTTTAGGAAAGGTGCTTCTTTAGGGTGCTTTATTACTCTTAAGTCTAAAGTTAGCTGACTGAAACACCGTGTTGTGCTGTTTCTGGTCAATGTTGTTAGCTTATTTATTGGTTTATTTAATAAGGGCACATTAATAAAAACATTGCTGTAAATGCTCCAGAGTTAGCCAAGAGGCTACGTTTCATCTGTAGTCATCAGGACAGATGTTACAAAGTGAACCTAACAACAGAATATAAGATTACATTTACAAAGTTATGCATTATTGACCCTTTACAAAGCGTGCAGAAACAATGAAAGAAGTGAGAATATTAATATAAGTAGTATCATCATTCAGGAGACCCTTATACTACGTTGTCAAGTACTAACAAGACAAATCAAGACACACAAAGACAATAAAATGAGGGATAACTATGTTAAATAGAAACATGGACTAAAGACAAGATTATGCTGCTTTGTTAGACACTAAAAACATCATGTCAGAGGCACAAATCATAAAAGCATGCAGAGTATGTAAAGCTAACGTTAGTAACCGTTAGAAGAGTGTTTCAAGTGTCCAGAGACGCAAAAAAGGAGTATTCGTATTTTAGGTAAAGCATTGATGTTGTCATTGATGTTTATAACCCACTTCTACGTTTATGAAACTGCAGAGAGATTTCACTGCTTTTTTTCTCATCTAGGCCACATTGGACCAGTTCCAGATCAAACATCATCATACCTGGACTAGATTATTCAAGAGAAGCCAGAATCTCTTTAAATGTCAAACTCTTTATTCTATTAGTAAAAATGCTAAATATCTAGACCTCATTGAACCAGGTTTCATTCTAAAACACTCTACCTAGACTGTTCAAATATGGACTACATTATCCCAGAGAGGCTAAATATTATTTAAACACTGTATTCTATTTGTGAAAAAGAGATTTCACGCTGTTTTCACATCTAGACCACATTGGACCAGGTCCAGATCAAAAACCGCCAGACCTAGACTGGTCGATGTACAATTGTATCACAGAGAAGCCAGAGACTCAGTTTCAGATTTGTGAAAGATTTATGAACTAAAGTCTATTTGTGAAATTCAAAAAACATAAGATTTCCCCGGCAAATCTGGACCTTGTCCTATGTAGTCCAGATGTGACAAGTCGAAGTCTTTTCACAAATAGAATTAAGTTTTCACGAATCTAAAACTTGGTTTGAAAGAATCTCTGGCCTCTCTGGGATAATCTAGTTCAGATTTGACCAGTCTAGGTATCGTGGGTTTTGATCTGGACCTGGTCTAATGTGGTGTAGATGTGAAAACTGTGAAATCTCCAATTTTTTGCAAGTTTCACTTTCATCTATCTCAAAGTGAGTTTCCGACAGCGTTAAGGGTTCAAAATATCACATATCGCTTGCGAATCAGACGCTAACTTCAGTTTTGTCCTGATACTGAGGAAGGAAATGCTATTGAGGCTAAATGCCGTGTAAATCAAGTTTAAAGCGAGTGTTTGTGCTCACATGATGGATGTGTGTCTCTTACCTTCACAACAATAAACACCTGCTACCTTCTGTACGGCAGCATCCGCCATGACGGCCATCAAGCATGCTCTCCAGAGGGACATCTTCACGCCCAACGACGAGCGTCTCCTCGGCATCGTTAACGTCTGCAAGGCGGGAAAGAAAAAGAAGAACTGCTTCCTGTGTGCGACGGGTAAGAGGAAAAACAAGTCTGAAGAACTGTTAATGATAACAAGGGAAATATATTCTGAAATATTGTGTTTTCTTTGTGTTTCTTCCTCCAGTTACCACAGAGAGGCCTGTCCAGGTTAAAGTGGTGAAGGTGAAGAAGTCCGACAAAGGGGACTTTTACAAACGACAGCAGACGTGGGAGCTCCGAGATCTGACAGAAGTAGATGCCAAAGATGCGAGCAAGGTCGGAGAAATCTCTTGCTTTCTTCTTTTTCTTGTCCCACCCATGACCTCGTTCACCGCTCATACTCTCCTCTTCTGACTCTCACTGTTCAGGAAAACCCTGAATTCGACCTCCACTTCGAGAAGGTGTACCGCTGGGTGGCCAGCAGCGCGGCCGAGAAAAACTCCTTCATCTCCTGCATTTGGAAGCTGAACCAGCGGTACCTGAGGAAGAAGGTGGAGTTTGTGAATGTCAGTTCTCAGCTGCTGGAAGGTGTGGAAACGCTCCATCTTTACTGTACCCCCCCCCCCCCCCCTGTGAGCGCATGATTTGATTATGATCTCCCTCTTAAACCAATGGTGTGTGTTTGAGGTGTTCTAATGAGTGAGAATCTCTGCTGGATTTTTGTTTAATTTATTTATTAATAGCACGTTTTTAAAAAGTGTTCGACCTCTTCTCTGTATCTTGGTTTGTTGGTATGGCTCTCTGTGTTAAATTCTTCTTTATTCTCGCTTTTCTCTCTGAAACTTTCTCTGGCCAGAACTTCCTAAAGCGGAAGGTTGGTAGGACTTAACTTCCCCCCCTCCTCACTCCTCTCCATTGTTATCTACCTCGTGACCTCAACCCCCCCCCCCCCTCCCCCCCATTCTCATTAGAGACTCTCACCTCCTTAAAGCTCCAGCTGTGTGAATTGTCTGACACTAAATACGGACGGGCATGATTCATGTTTTTCTATAATCATAACACACATTTAGGTCATGTTTTACCTCACTTTTACGTGTTCATTCCACCTTTAGTTCATATGATTATTCACTGCCGTGTGCATTAATGTACTCTGTATATTTTGACCCAAACTTGTAGCTCATATTGTTTCTTATTTTTCCAGAGCACAGTTAAGTGCAGATGTTTAAGTTTTTGTACTTTAATTTGATTGACAGTGTCTTCTTTTATCAAGAACAAGCATAAGAAGTGCATTTAGCTGATGGTAGTTATTCCAGACTGAAGGTATACTTCTTCCATCTCTCGCAGAAAATGAGTAGCTGCTTTAAAATGTGTTGTTCTTCCCCCGTCAACCGAATGTATTTTTGTCTGTAGTTGTTCTTAGTAGAGGTGTTTGTTGAAAGATACCAGAATGTGTCTTGGACTTGTCTTCGTCTTCTCGTCTTCAGCGTGCGTTTCCTTCTCTGTCTGTGGCGTTAGAGTCCGTGCCGAGTGGCGAGAGTCAGAGCGTGGCCGGAGGCGACGAGGACGCCCTGGACGACTACCAGGAGCTGAGCACCCGCGAGGAGCAGGACATCGAGAGCATGATGGAGATGTGCGAGTACGCCGTCTCCAACGCCGAGGGTTTCGCAGAGCAGCTCTCCAGGGAGCTGCAGGTCCTCGACGGGGTGAGTGAAGTGAAAGGTATCGCGCTCTTATGGACCGAAATGATTTCATATTAATACCCTTTTCCTTTTTGACCACTTTTTAAGGCCAACATCCAGTCCATCATGGCGTCGGAGAAGCAGGTCAACATCCTGATGCAGCTGCTGGACGAGGCGCTGGGCGAGGTGGACACCATCGAGGGGAAGCTGAGCAGCTACGAGGAGATGCTGCAGAGCGTCAAGGAGCAGATGGACCAGATCTCACAGAGCAACCGCCTCATCCAGATCAGCAACACCAACAACGTCAAACTGCTGGACGAGATCCAGTTCCTAGTGGTTAGGAGCACGTTTGAGTTCTGTGATCACTGATTTAAAGAGACAGTAGTGATGTTCTGTAGTGTTTGTATGAGGTTCTCCTCCACAGTTAGGGTTCTACTACAGTAGATGAGTTTATAGAAACAGACAGGAGAACCAGCACGGGAGCAAAGTAATGTTCTGCTGTGGACGTATTTTAGACTCATAAAAGAATCTATCAGTTGAAGTGAACGCTATATTTAGAATGTTTCCACCTCTTTACCTTGCTGTCAGACAGACCTTTCTGAGGGGAACTGAAGCTGTTCTCTATGATCTCTACAAAGACACCAGACTCCATTCACTAAAACACTGATTCTACCTCTCAGGACACAGGAGCTGCTGTTTGTGTTGTTGTGAGACACAAACGCACTAACAGATGTGAAGCCATAACAATATACTAATTGAATTGCTGGATTGTTTCTCTTGCTGACTGCGTCGTGTCTTTCTTCCTGTAGAACTACATGGACCTGTCAAAGGGACACATCCGAGCCTTACAGGAGGGAGACCTGACCTCCCCTAAAGGCATCGAGGCCTGCATCAACGCCTCCGAGGCTCTTTCCCAGTGCATGAACGTGGCGCTGCGACCCGGTTAGTTTACATATCGCACTTGTCCATCAACTAAATCTTTGGCGTGGATACAAGCAGATTCATTCAGTTTATTTGAACGTTAAATGCTTACAAATGCTGATACGTTATCGTGAGATTATTAAGTGATGTCTTTTTTTCCTTCCCGAGGCCACGAGAAGCTGATGGCTGTGACGCAGCAGCAGCTCCTGTTCGCCGAGCTGAGGGACACCTTCGCTCGCCGCCTCACCAATCACCTCAACAACGTGTTTGTCCACCAGGTAACGGGATCGCCAGACGTACTAATGAACGTGTTGCAGATACATAGGAATCTCCTTTAAGGCTGTATTGTTACTGATTTAATGTCCCGCAAGCTTTAAATATCTACAAGAGCATCTATAAACGAGGATGAGGATGTTACATTTTTCTACTCCGCTACGTTTCAGAGAGAAACATTTTCATTTATGTACCGGTAGTTACTAGTTAAGTAGTCTATCCCGACCAGCTACAACAGTGAAATGCTGCTGTTACATCAGTATTAATATTAATAGTAATGTCATATAATAATATATCCGTTACAAGGGACATTTTACTGAAGAATGAGTATTTTGTATTTAAAGTACATTTAGTGATAATACTTGTATTGAGCTTTGCTATCAAACAGGCTGTTTGTAAACTGTTATGGTTTGTTTTTTGGTTTAAATGATTCATTTAGTTGCTCAATTCCCAAAAGGTTTGTGTGTCTTTCAAGGCCGTTAAACCTGCAGGAATAAGACAAAAAGAAACCGTGTGATCCTTAAAGCACCCGCGGCTTTAAATCAGTTAATACGCAGCCGACATTTGGTGACATTTTACTCAACGTTCTGTCCAACAAAGTAGAGGAAGCAGCTCTTTTACTTTTAAGCAGATTCAAGAGTAAAACCTGTTGTCGTCCTCACAACTTGTCATTGTGAATCTGCTGCGAAAGGGAGTCTCTCTCCTGTTCTCTCTCTCCTGTTCTCTCTCTCCTGTTCTCTCTCTCCTGTTCTCTCTCTCCTGTTCTCTCTCTCCTGTTCTCTCTCTCCTGTTCTCTCTCTCCTGTTCTCTCCTGTTCTCTCTCTCTCCTGCTCTCTCCCTCCTGTTCTCTCTCTCCTGCTTTCTCTCCTGTTCTCTCTCTCCTGTTCTCTCTCTCTCCTGTTCTCTCTCTCCTGTTCTCTCTCTCCTGTTCTCTCTCTCCTGTTCTCTCTCTCCTGTTCTCTCTCTCTCTCCTGTTCTCTCTCTCCTGTTCTCTCTCTCCCGTTCTCTCTCTCTCCTGCTCTCTCCCTCCTGTTCTCTCTCTCCTGTTCTCTCTCTCCTGTTCTCTCTCTCCTGTTCTCTCTCTCCTGTTCTCTCTCTCTCCTGTTCTCTCTCTCCTGTTCTCTCTCTCTCCTGTTCTCTCTCTCTCCTGTTCTCTCTCTCCTGTTCTCTCTCTCTCTCCTGTTCTCTCTCTCCTGTTCTCTCTCTCCCGTTCTCTCTCTCTCCCGTTCTCTCTCTCTCCTGTTCTCTCTCTCCTGTTCTCTCTCTCCTGTTCTCTCTCTCTCCCGTTCTCTCTCCCCTGTTCTCTCTCCCTCACCCCCGTCACGGACTTCCTGTTTATCCGTGACTCTCTTCCTCTCCTTGTGTCGTTTCCTTCCTGGTTGTGTCCTCCCCTCCTACTCTTGACTCTCCGTGTTGTGCTCACTTTGAATCATCCCACTCTGATCTCTCTCTGTCTCTGTGTGTCAGTTCAACCACTTCAGTCACTTCAAAATGACCATCCCTCAGTTCTATAGGTCCTCCTGTCTGTCGCTTCCAGTGAGTACCCTCACAGCCCCCCTCCCCCACCTGCATAGTGTTTGACCTCTCACACCTTCACTCCAACTTACACGAGACCTCCGGCCCTCCATCTGCCTAACGCAGCCCATTCTTTATTGCATGGGGTACGTTTTCTAACTACTTAACATCTCTCATTTGATGTCGAAGCTGACGGGGCACCGCTCATCTTCCTCCTCCTTCATCAACAGTCTGCACTCCTCACAGCCGAGGGCTCTTCTTTTGTGTTTGGGTGCTGTCTCATGTCATAAAGTCCTGTGCCTGTCTGCTCTGAGTGCATGTCAGTGGATACTGAGCAACATGACGATGAGGGGGAAGAGAGGAGAACGTCAGTACGGCAGAAAGAGAGTTTGAGTTGAAGAAGTGTTCTTGTGGTAGTTTGAGGCAACATCCCCAGATGTTTGTGATGAGTAAATATTCCTGGTGTGTTGAGTGTGTTTGTGGATGGAATGGGACACTAATATTAGGTTTCAGTCTATACACTAACGCCTTCATTGATTGTATTGCTAACTGTCTGCCGTCGCTCTGTCGTCCAGGGCCACGACCAGAGCTCCACGCTGTCGCAGCACACGGCCGAGCTGAGCCTCCCCAAACACAGCCCCCTCCACAGGGACCTGCTGCGCTACGCCAAGCTCATGGAGTGGCTGAAGAACACCCACCGGGAGAAGTACGAGGGCCTGTCGAGGGTCAGTGCTGTCATCTGGCAACGTAGTTAAGCCCAAATGAGAAAAAAAATGAGTAAAACACCAATATTCTCTGAGAATTTGCCAGAAAAATAACGTTTTTTTCTTGCAAATTTACATTTTTAATCTCAGAGAATATCAGATATTTCTCGTACATTTAAGACTTTAATCTCTGCATTTTTTTTCTTCTGACTATTGCCCCCCAATTTATTTATTTAGTCTTACCTACAATGACCCCAACACGTCGTCGTACACCAGAGTTAGAGGAGAGGACTCATCCCGCTCATATCTGTCCGTTAAAGGTGTAATCCCGTAGATTTCAGTCCCGTGGTAACAGCAACGCTAACAATGAAAACTACTCTATAGAGAAGTCATTTAATGGCTGTTGCAGAAAAAAAATGCCGACCATAAACATTATCAATGACGGGGTTAGATTTCATGAAAATCTGAAGAATTATAACTTCAAGAATGAAGCTGCAGCCAGCAGACGGTCAGCTTAGTCAGTCAAAATGTTGAGTACTCAAGATGTGATGTTTTAGATCTAAACAAATGTCCTCTCCCCTTTTTCTTTTTAGACCTACGTTGACTATATGAGCAGATTATACGAACGAGAAATCAAAGACTTCTTTGAGGTCGCCAAGATAAAGATGGCGGGTGCAAGCAAGGAGGCCAAGGGCAAGTTCGGTAAGAGCTGCAGCGACAACGTGAAGCACGTTCGTCTTATTACGCGTGTTTCAGGATTTTCAAGTAACAACTGTTTTTGTCTTCTTGCTTCTGTAGTTTACTCAACGGCAATGAGAATTTCACTTGCATCTCCAGATTATTTTGTCCAGTATTGTTTATTGTACTCTCAAGTTATTCGTGTATAAATAAGGAAACGAGGCCTCAATCTTTTACCGTCTTTTCTGCATCACATCTGTTACCAAAAGCATATTTTTACCAACTAATGTGTGCTTGTAAGATGCTTGAGTCCTGCCTCTTGTTTTACTTTTGAAGTTTCTCTGCTCTTTTGAATATTTAAAGTCTGAAGAGGACTCTAGGTCGAGACTTCTAGAAACTCTGCTTCCTGCATTCTGTATCAGCTTTTCAACAAACGTAAAAGAAGATTGTTTTCCAAAAGGTTTTGTCCGAGCTACCAGCATAGCTAAGCCACCGCGGTGCACGTCAGCATATCTGTAACTCTGTACGTCTAACATCCAGCCCCACCCCTCCCCATGCTGCATGTTTTGAGCTCTAACCTGTGTCTGTCTCTGATGCCCGCCTTTCTAACTGGCTGCAGCCACGCTTCCGCGGAAAGAGAGTGCACTCAAACAGGAAACGGAGAGTAAGTACGACCTTCGGAAACCTGTTCCACTGTCAATTACTGCACGCTGCTTCTCACCACTCTGCCTCACACGGCCGCACTAAAAGGAAAACCTTTGCTCGGCACCCTTCGCTAACCCCGACACATACCACTTTATCAGCCCTGCCACACCATTACCTCTCCATGGACCTGGTTGGTTTGTGCTACATCTTCACAGTGCAGCTGAATGCATCGTCACACCTTCTGATTCTATGAGAAAAGCCAAATGAAAGCTAACTTTTGAGATCCATGTTATTTTAAAATCATTTGACTGCTTAATTTATTGAGTAAATAGTGTCATAATTGACTGTTGAAACGCCTGCCGGGGTAGACTCTCACTCCGACTGAACACCTGACGTGTGTGCTGTGCTGTGTTAGGCCTCCACGGCAGCTCTGGGAAGCTGACGGGCTCGACCTCGAGCCTGAACAAGCTGACCGTGCAGGGCTCCAACAGCCGGCGGTCCCAGTCGTCCTCGCTGCTGGACATGGGCAACATGTCCGCCTCCGACCTGGACGTGGCCGACAGGACCAAGTTTGACAAGGTGACAGATATACACAGATTATTTCTGTTTAACCAAACTACTAATCTGAACTCACTACTCACTGTGGCCTTGTTTCCACTGAAATATAAGAATCCTGCACGTCTATGGAAACACAATCATGGCTAGAAGTAGAGAGAGAATGCTGTCTTTTGTGCTGTATAATGCCATAAATCATAAAAAAAATAAACATTTTTGATTATTTATTATACAAAAAACAATAGAATCTACATATTCAGCTTTTTCCAAGTGTCCACAAGTGTTCCCAATATCGGAAAGAAAAACTTGAGGCTCCACGTGTTTATACATAATTAGCTATTTACATTTGTATAACCTCTCCTCTCGGTTTCGTGCAAACAACCTGCAGTTCAGCCAAAGTTTTTGTCACATGACTGTTGGTCTCAGCCGAATTAATCCCCCGTTGCGCTGAAGAACGCAGAATTTAATGTTGTTTTTTTTACAGAATCTGTTTCGTGCAAACGTCTTATTTAGGAGAACTTTAAAATGAGAAATGTAGAAAAGTGTTTTTGATGAAATATCAGAATTTTTGATTTTGATTTTGTTGCTTTTCCTGATGGAAGTGTTCCTCACACATGATGTGTTCAAGGACCGTCGGAAAAGTTGAAAATCTGACGATAACGTCACTTTTTACATGCTTCTTCCTGTGATGAAATGTGTATTTTTGGCCATTTAAAAAAAGAAAATATAGCGGATTAGAAGGTAAAATGTGGAATGGAAATAAAACTGTGTATGTACATGCTGCTCTGTATTAAACGAGTTTCTCTTTTGCAGATATTTGAGCAGGTCCTCAGTGAGCTGGAGCCTCTGTGTCTGGCTGAACAAGACTTCATCAGCAAGTTCTTCAAGCTGCAGCAGCACCCGACAGTCATGCCCCCCCTCGCCCAGGTGAATCTTAACCCTTTAACTCTACGTTAGCGGCGTCAATCTGAATTTTGTCTCGCCTGAAAGCGTGATATAATTCAGAAATAACGGGTGCAGCGTCATCTTGTGTGTTTGGATTTGTCATGTTTTGTGTTTCTTGTGTTGATAGCCTGAGACGGAGGAGATGGATGGAGGCACGCCGTCAAGAATGCCTCCCCAGGCTGAACACAGACAGTCTTTGTCCTCAGAGTGAGTAGTTCCACATCGTCGGTTTGCAGTTCTGCTGTAAAGAAATAACCCGTCTATTACTGGCAAAAGACATTATTTATGTATCGTCCATGAAATAACCCCTTCTCTTTGTTTTACCTCTCTTTTTTTTAATGTATTTTCTTGACTGAAGGAAAGACGTCGTGCGGCTGATGATGAATAAGATCTTTCAGAGCATCGAGACGGAGCTCAACAGTCTCATCGCTCTGGGCGACAAGATCGACAGCTTCAACTCTCTGTACATGCTGGTGAAGATGAGTCACCACGTGTGGACCGCCGAGAACGTCGACCCGGCCTCTTACCTCAGCACTACTCTGGGGAACGTTCTAGTCACTGTCAAGAGGAACTTTGACAAATGCATTGTGAGTAGAGTCCAAAACTTCTCGTCTTTTAGACAAATAGACAAAGTATGGTTAAAGGAAAAGTTTACCCCAAAATCAAAAACACACGTTTCCTTTCGTGTTATTTATCAATCTAGATTGTTTCGGTGTGAGTTGCCGAGTGTTGGAGATGTCGACCTTCTCCATAGACATATATATATATGAAGTGGACGTAGTCATCGTGACGTCACTTATTGGTTTGTGGACTTACATTATGAAGCACAAGGTAGCCCTGCCCCTAAAGCATACCCTGCTTTATGGTCTGTTTGACTCTAAATGGACCATCATTTACTAAATGAACATCATGCTGTATTGAAGAAGACTTGAAACTAGAGATTGAGACCATAAACTCATGTTTACAATGTTTACTGAGGTAATAAATCAAGAGAGAAGTAGTCATTTTCTCATAGACTTCTATACAACCAGAGGAGTCGCCCCCTGGTAGACACTAGAGAGAATGCAGCTTTAACACATGAAGCATCGGCTTCACTCTTCAGAACCGGAGGTTGCCGCCTGGTCTTCTCTCCAATATAATGGGACTAGATGTCACTCGGCTTGTGGACGACGTAGACGTAGATGCACACATAAGGAAGCATGCATTTATTTTTTGGGCGCTTTTTGCACCACATGCCTATTATATTAGAGAGGAGGCAGACATCTCTACGACCGATATCTCCAACACTCTGCAACTTACACCAAAACATTGATAAAAAGCTCTACAGGTAAGAATGTGCATTTTAGATTTTGGGGATTAACTGTCCCTTTAAGGTCTTACACATATCGTGCTATGAATTTAATACAACGTGTCTTTTTCTCACAGTCGGCTCAGATCAGACAGATGGAGGAAGTGAAGATCTCTAAGAAAAGCAAAGTAGGTATCCTCCTCTTTGTCACCGGGTTCGAGGAGTTTGCCGAGCTGGCTGAGACGATCTTCCGTAACGCAGAGCGCCGAGGGGACCTGGACAAAGCTTACGTCAAACTGATCAGGGCTGTCTTCGTGAATGGTGAGACCTCTATGTGGTCCGACCTGCTTTAATTGGCTGTAGACGATGCAATGCCCCCACAAACAAACTCCTGAATATTGTTTTTTTTTTATAGTGGAGAAGGTCGCCAATGAAAGCCAGAAGACGCCGCGGGACGTTGTGATGATGGAGAACTTCCACCACATCTTTTCCACGCTGTCGCGTCTGAAGATCTCGTGCCTTGAGGCAGAGCGGCGAGAGGCCAAGCACAAATACACGGACCATCTGCAGTCCTACGTGATCAACTCTCTGGGCCAGCCGCTGGAAAAACTCAATGTAAGTCGGGAGTTATAGCAAAGTTTCTTCGTGTTCCTGGTCATGAGTAGATACGCAGGACGTGAGCATTTGCAGAGAGGTTGTATTCAATGCATCATAGCTGGTTAACCTGTTATCGCCCTCCTGCAGCATTTCTTCGAAGGGGTCGAGGCCCGCGTGGCTCAGGGCGTTCGCGAGGAGGAGGTGAGTTACCAGCTGGCCTTCAACAAACAAGAGCTGCGTAAAGTTATCAAAGAGTATCCTGGCAAGGAGGTGAAAAAGGGACTCGACAACCTTTACAAGAAGGTGGACAAACATCTGTGTGAGGAAGAAAGTCTGCTACAGGTGAGGAAATAAATAAATAATAGTGTTATGGAGTGAAACTGCTGGTTGAGATTCCTCGTCCTCTGATTCGTGCTGATTCTCTCCACCAGGTGGTGTGGCACTCCATGCAGGACGAGTTCATCCGTCAGTACAAGCACTTTGAGGACTTGATCGGCAGATGCTACCCTGGATCTGGAATCACCATGGAGTTCACCATCCAGGACATGTTGGAGTACTTCTCCAGCATTGCTCAGTCCCATTAGTCTGACTGCTATATGCACTTTTCAAGATTGATTCGCCTCACATTGGCTGATGATACACTAGCTACTCACTAACTATCATGTACTGTTTTTTATTTGTTTGTTTTTTTTGGACGATGAACATTTCCTCTGTGTGTGTCAGTGTATTTTAATGAAAGGGATTTGTACACTTGACAGTGGTGCAGATATTTCTGCATTGTGTGTGTGCTTGATTCAACAGATCTGCTCTAAATACTTAATCGTTTGTTATATTTCTATTATTTCTTCATGCCATATGTACATAATAAATTTGCTGCTGCCAACCTATTCAATGCTGTGTTTGTAGTTATTGTTAAGCACATGACATTGGCTTATTTATTTACACGTTTATGGCCCGACTCCGCCCTCCCGCCTTCTGATACGGACAATGCCGGCTCTCAAAACAAGCTGCCCCAGATGCTCTCCGCTGCGTCTCACTTCCATGGTGACGAATAACAAACCGGAGATCAACGGCGCTCTTTTCAAACCCCTTTACCGCGGAAAACATGTCAACTCAAAAAGAGTTGTTGACTATCAAACTTTAACGGACAATACAATGTAAAACGGCGTCCTTCCAAGCACGGTACGTTGAGGCTAACTCCTCGAGAGTTGACGTTAGCTAGCTAGCTAATGCGTCAACGGTAGCTTGTTTTAGCTTGAGCTCGTTAGCTACACAATGCTAATGTTGGCTCATTAGCCTGTAAGATAGCTTAACGTTAGCCAACGCTAGCTAAATACATGGCTAACTGTAGGTTAGCAAGCTGTTAGTTAGCCACTGTACGGTACACTTTACAGTTGGTTGTCATTACTGCTTGATTGTCTATTTCTATGGCGTATGCGTTTCAATATGTATCTATTTTTTTTTAAACCGCTTATTAATACAATATATTATTATTATTAATTTCCTGTTATTATATTTCATTGTATATATTGTGCATTTTTATATCTAATATTTTTACTCTGTTTTATTTACCTGTACCATAATTGCGGGATTAATAAAGTGAGTGTCTGTCTATCTATCTATCTGTCTGTCTTTCTTATTGTAAGTATCTTATCTGCCGTTGACTAGGCTAATGTGCCCGTTTGTGTCATGGTAGGTAACTTCAGTGCCACAGCCATGAACAACAACGCAGAGAGGAAATTCGTCAACCTGAGGAAGCGTCTGGATCAGCTGGGCTACAGAAACCCTCTGGGAATAGAGTCACTGCCGCTGGTGGAGAAACTATTCAGGTGAAGCCTTTAATGTGTCTGCACCTGCTCTCCATAACTTAAAGGGACAGTTTGGATGTTTAGTAGTGTGTTAGTATGAGGTTATTCTCCACAGTCAGTGTTCTATTACAGTAGATGAGTTTATAGAAACAGACAGGAGAACCAGCACGGGAGCAAAGAGGTGAAAACATTCTAAATATAGCGTTCACTTCAACTGATAGAGATTCTTTTAGGAGTCTAAAATACGTCCACAGCAGAACGTTACTTTGCTCCCGTGCTGGTTCTCCTGTCTGTTTCTATAAACTCATCTACTGTAGTAGAACCCTGACTGTGGAGGAGAACCTCATACTAACACACTACAGAACAATCCAAACTATCCCCTTTAATGTCAGCCTGTCAGTTACAGATGATGAGATGTTCCTCAGACATGTTCTCCTCTGTGTTACAGTGACCTGGTCCACACAACCGAAAGCCTGCGCAATGCCAAACTGTCAGCAGGGAAAACTGAGAAAGAAACTCGAAACTTTGACGCTCTTCTGGAGCCGTACAGAACGGAGAATGCCCGAGTGGTCCGGGAGAACAATGAGCTGCACCTCGAGCTTCTCAAGCTGAAGGAGGAGAAGGATCGTGTCAGCAGAGGTAAGCTGTGATGTCCATCCTCAGTGTAATCTCAAACATTTTCTAACATCCTTTACCCCCACACACACACACACAACTGGTTTGACACAACCCTGTCTTGTTTTAGAGCTGAAGACCCACATCAGAAAACTGGACCACGAGACGTCTGACCTGAAGTTTTTAAATAACCAGTATGTGCACAAAGTCCGCTGCTTGGAGAAGGACAGCAAGGCGAAGGCTGAGCGCATCCAACAGCTGCAGGAGAAGAACATGCAAGCGGTGGTGCAGACGCCAGGTAAAGCCACGAGTCCGACCTCAGCTCTGTGACGACGCACTGAAAGTGACTTTGGTAGATTTTAAACAGCAAACAAGAATCAAAAGTGAACTAAAGAATGGGATCTTCCTCCTCCTCTCACAAACACTCACAGGTGGAAAGAAGCGCAGCATCCCTTTCAGACGACAGAGGATGCAGATTGATGAGCTCATACCTTCCTCCTCTACATCAGCGTATCCAGCGTCACAGCCTGATGATCCGTATATAGCCGACCTGCTGCAGATGGCAGATGGAAGGTCTGTTTTCTTCCTTTGTGACGGCCGAGCTGTGTCATTGGTAACCGCTCGATTGATATGTGAGATGTTTGCGTCACTGCTTCTGTGTTGACTCGCTGTAGTGTTTTTATTTATTTGTAGGATTCATGAGCTACAGGAAGACATCATAAAGGTCAAACTGGACCTGGAGAACGCTCAAGATTTTATAAAACACTTAAACACACAGGTAAGAAATGCATTAAAGCTAGAAGCGTTTAATACTGTGACGTGTTAAATGTTATTAACCCTGTTTTCTGAACACTTGTTCTAGGTGGAGGAGAGGGACAAAGAGATCGAGCGTATGAACCGAGCGCTTCACGGAGGACGACCTCACGATGTGATCTCTCTCGAGGCTCAGAACATCAGCAACGAGAAGCTGATCGCCCATCTTAACCTTCAGGCAAGCAGTCACACAGGAACTTTACCCTGATGTAGAAATTAAGTTTTTTTTGGAACACAAGGTGCTTCAACAGAGCGGTAAACTCGGTCTTGAGCTCGGTTCCTCTGGAAGAAAAAGTGGTCCGTCATGGTTGCTGTCTGCTGAGCCTCAGCTGCTGCTTTGTGTTCTACAGATTGAGTACCTGCAGGAGACCAACAGGACTCTGGATCAGAAGCTGGAGGCGCTGCAGCAGAAGAAGAAGGACGCCTCCACCGAAGTGGCCAATCTGTCCATAAAGAACCTGGAGCTGTGTGAAGAGCTGACGCACATCGACGACCTGGCGAAGCGGCTGGAGATGGACAAGGAGCACGTGTTGGAAACGGCCGACATGGAGCTGCAAGAAACTAAAGTAAGAACCAAAGACAACGTGTTACATGTTCATTCTGCCTGTAACATTGCTTTACTATTACCACATACTATAAATAACACATAAAAGTGTGAATAAGTGAAAACAAACCTCAAACTTTTTTATCACCAGAAAGAAATTCAAAGGCAACAGAAAATCATCGAAGACTTGGAGGACATTATCACAAAGTTAAGATCGGTACGTAGAGTAAAATACTTACTAATACTACTATATTTCCTTTACTGGAATACTATTTCACTTTTGTACATTACTGACATTCTTCAGTGAACATAAACGGTTGACAAATATCTGCCCCGTGTTGTTGATTGAACCAAGGAGCGTTCCGAAGGAGACTTTGAAAAAGACCGTCTCAGAGACCAGCTGCTGGATCTCAAAGAGCAGAATGAGAAGATGGAAGGACTCGTCAACTTCCTGGAGGAGGAGAAACTCAGGCTGCAGGACAAAATGGAGAAAACGATGGCAGCCGGTGAGAAGCTGCTGAAACCTTTTTCTTACTGCAGCTTTACATCTTTTGACATTAGTGGAGGGCTGTACCGGATGTTTTTACATTTAAAGCTTGTTATTAGCCTCTTATTGAGGTTTTTGAATTAAGCTCTGAATGTGTGGTCATATTTTATGTCGTCATCACCCCCCCAAAAAAAAGAAAGTTCCCAGAACAAAATCCTCAATTTAAATACAGAAGACTTTTTTTAATTAAATAAACTTTCTTTAATGAATATAGCTCGTCAGTTTTGTCAACATAAACACATGTAGGTGGAAGGTGGTCCTCGGAGGTTCTGTCACAATCAGAAGTGGGCCTTAACTTACAGAAGGTTGAGAACCCCTGGACTATAACACGCAACGTTCTCAATAACCTGCTTGGAACGTCGCTTATTCACCCGCCCAAACTCGTGATATTTTCTAGTAATCTTACCCGAAACCCGCCCGACCGGATCTTTATTTGTTCCTAGACAAAGACCTGGTTCTGGAGTTGGAGACCATGCGGGCTAAACATGGCGTTTGTGGAAGGGAACGCTCCCCGTCACGGCTGGACGCGTTCGTCAAGAGTCTAGAGGAGGAGAGGGATTACTATCGCCAGGAGGCGGACCGCTACAAGAGAGCCAGAGGGGCCGGTGGTCCGGATTCAAGCCCCAGTCGAAGTCCAGTCAGGGGCAGGAGTCCTCGGTCCAAAGCAACGAGGGTACGACACGAAAAGAAGAACAAAACATAAAACTGATGGAACAAGTATCTAATGGCGTCATATTTTGTCAGGGTGGCGCTGCAGAGACGGAGCTGCTCCGTTTAGTGACGGAAAGAGACGAGCTGAAGGCCGCTCTGCTGGACTTTGAGAAGCACATGGAGGACATCCAGAACAGTGTGAAGGGCCTCAGCTCCGAGAGAGACCGCTTCAAAGCCCTCTTTAAACAAGTGAGTTTCACTAACGTTATTCCACCAGCTGGGAGACTTCTTCTTTAAACACTTTTAAGTAACCACGTGTTGTTGTCCATTCAGGCTCAAGAGGACTTGAAGCTGGCTCGTAGAACAGACGCGTCAGCAGATCTTCTGGAACTGAAGGAGGAGATCGAACAGGCAGAAATCAGAATCCAGCAGACGACCGCAGAGAGAGACGCACTGATGGAGAGAGTAAAGGTTAACGGGCCGGTCCAGCAGCAATCTAACAGCACCATAAATTACATTTACACAACCACAACAACACAGTTTTCTAAAAATCAATGAATTGAAAACATCTGCAGATGAATTGATTAATGAAAACCACCATCAGATGCAGCGCTCCTTAACTCAGAGACCACATTGATATAGTGTAAACTAGTTGTATAACTTGAATGTGTTGAGCCTAACACACAAACTGTTTACAGGTTGCCCAGACTTCAGCTCTCACAGACAGACAGACGGAGGAGAGGAGGATCCTCGACCTGGAGAACGCCGTTAAGAGCGTACGTCTGGTGGATATTTAAATGAATCTGTTCAGACGTGTGCTCATGAAGTCTGAAATGTCACCAGGACACAGTTATGATGTAACGGTCACTACTGTGACTTTGATCCCTGGCACATTGTGTGATTTTATTTATTTTTGGGGTGAAGTTGGAGCGCGAGAGGCTGACCCTGCGGTCTCAGGTGTGTCTGCTGAAGGAGAACAGGGAGGCCGCTGAGGACGAGCTGAAGGTTCGGTCCGCCGTTCTGGTCCAGAATGCAGAGGAGGTTTCTCATCAGAGGGCCGAGACTAACGCTCTGAGGTTCGTCGTAAACATTTTGGAAGAGGGACGGAGTGAGTGCACATCCAGGCAAAAGACTCTCCAATAATAATACACCTAGAGCCTAACAGTGTGCAGAACTCCGACCGTAGAAAATGAATAATACGACCATATATACCGTATATCTGCAGTATCCACTTCCGCTGAGCTTTTGGCCCCATCGTTGCATATCCTGACCTGAAAATGATCGGGGCTTGTTGTCTGTCTGTAGGCTGCTACAGGAGCAGATGGAGCAGTCGCTGTCGGACACCCAACACAGGCTGTCTGTGAAGGGGAACGAGCTGCACGCTGCCCATCGGCACATCCAGGAACTGGAGGAGACGATAGGTGGATATTTGTGGATGTTATGAGGGTCAGGATGGACCGCCACACTTTATTGGGTCTACTTGTGTTTTGTTTTGTTTGCTTGATTTCTGTTTTGTCTTGACAGGGGAGCTGAGTCAGCGGGGCTCCAAGCACAAGGAGGACGTGTCTGCTCTGCATAAGTCCATCTCTGCTCTGGACAGAGAGAAGGACGCTCTGCAGGACGAGGTGGATGAAAAGACTGAGAAACTGGTGGCTCTCCAGGAGGATCTGTCTAAAAAGGTAAACCACCACCCACACACCTCATCAGGATTACACGCTTTGATTAAAGGAGAGCTTCACATTCTTTCCAGGTCTGTCTGAAAACAATACTCGCATGACCATATGTACAATGAAACGGATCATTAATCATGAAAAGGTCTCCTAGTGATGAGGGAAGGAATGACTACATAGACTAGTAACTTCTTCAATGCACATATGGACAAGTGAGTATTGTCTTAGGAAGAATGTAACCTATGAGTTGTGCCTAAAGAGCCCTAATGATGCATAATAATTTGTATTTCCACAGGAACAGACCCTTGAAGATGTGAGACTCACAGTCACAAACCTGGACAACTCGCTAGCGTGAGTAACGTGCTCTCAAAGCTCCGCATTGTTTTTTTAACGTCACAATGAAATGTGTCCTGCTGTAAATAGTTAGCCGATGTGTTAATGGTGTGATCCTTGCAGTCAGCTGCAGGGGGCGCTAAACAGCCGCGAGAGGGAGATAGGCAGCCTGAGGAGGCAGCTGGACGCCGGCCACGAGGAGCTGGCCGGACTCAGGAGAGACAAAGAAATCACCGTCAGAGAGAACAGGAGGCTGCAGGACGACCTGGCTACGATGACCAGAGAGAACCAAGTATGTGGCGAATGGTAATGTGATTAATATACCAACAGAATAAAGAAGGGAACGACCAGGAATCAACCCTCCTGTTGTGTTTGTGCAGGCTGTACACGTGGAGATGGAGGAGGCGCTGCACGAGAAGGACGAGCTGAAGTTGAGGGTCCACTCTTACATCTCTGAAGTGTCCAGAATAGAGAAACTGATGGCGACAAAGGCAAGAGGAAACTCTCTCTGTACAGCAGATACTGTCGTCCTATACACACCCTCTCCTGTCTTGACGGCTGACCCGCTTGGTGTCGACCCCCCCACAGGAGCAGGACAACAGGGACCTACTGGAGCGTTTCCGGATGGCCCACTCGGAGGTGGAGGAGCGGGAGCAGAAGTTGCAGCAGGTCGAAGGCCTCAATAGCTCCATCCGCCTGGAGCTGCTCTCCTCAGACACAGAACGCAGACACCTGCGCGATACCGTCGGCCACCAGGGGAGAGAAATCCAACAGGTGAGACGTGGGAGGGTCTAGAACTGTAGAGAGAGATGCTGCTGGATAGTAAAGACATTCAGAGGTGTGTTGAATGTACCTTTAACTCCGCCGTGTCCCCCCAAGCACACACAGGCCCTGCAGGCGTACGAGGCCCAGGTGTCGTCGCTGGTGCGCGGGATGTCGCGGCTGGAGGAGGAGCTACACAAAACACAGGAGGAGAAGGCGGCTCTCCTCTCGGACCTGGCGTCCGTCAGGGAGCTGTGTGTCAAGCTGGACTCTGGCAAGGAGCTCACTGTACGTCAGCTCACCTCCAGGAGCATGGACCTCGAGAGGGTGAGTCCTGCTACTGTGGCTTAAAGTTACTGTGAGGAACTCTTAACTGGTCCTGAACCAGTCTCAGTGTAGTCCTGATCCTCTATCAGACCTCCATCAGTAAAGAGACCATCAGAGAGAAGATGGTCTATTTCTATAGAGTTATTCTTAAAGCTCGTCATCGGAGCCACCGGGTCGGATTCTGGTGAAATCAGATGATTTCTTATCTCCCTTACTTCTGCTTTCTGTGAATAAAACCATGCGTTGTAGGTCACAGGAGAACTGGAGGATGTTCGGTCAGAGGCCGAGCTGCTGAAGAAGCAAATGGCCAGCGAGAGGCTGACTGTGCGTAACCTCGAGACTCTTCTCTCCTCCAATCGGCACAAGGAGTTCCAAACCCACCTGACAGCCAGCGAGAGAGAGTCAGAGCTGAAGGTCCTCCGTGATAGGCTGACGCTGGCCGATAGCAAAACGTAAACAAACCCCACATGTTGGCTCGAGCCGGAACACTTGAATAAATGCCCTGTTTGTTGATTATGATGTGTGTGTGTGTGTGTGTGTGTGTGTGTGTGTGTGTGTGTGTGTGTGTGTGTGTGTGTGTGTGTGTGTGAATGCACTCAGCGTGGAGCATGCCAGAGAAGTGTCCCAGCTCCGCGGCAGAGTGTCTCAGCTGCAGACGGAGATGGACGTCCTGAGAAGACAGTTGACCAGCGAGCGCTTTGAACGGTGAGCTGACTCTTCAACTCACACGACAGCACAAAGACCCAAAGTAGATCTGTCGGTGTGACCACTAAAGGGTATTTTATATTCCCTTTGTGATGTGGCTCAGCTCATATACATTTGTTATTTATTTTATAGACTTGTAACTTCATTAGTAACATAGTTGATGCAACAAACTAGATTAATTCCCAATATGAGCTAGTTGTTCACTTGAAGTAGGCTTCTTGTTTTTATCTCCAGTTTGGAGAAACACTATTTTAGCAACCTTAAAGTAAATCAATATCCGTTTAAGTGTGCGCGATATTTACATTGACGGGGAACTGAAACAGTTATCTATGCTCTCGTCAAAGCCACCAGACTTCATTAACAGGAACGTCACAACCACACTTCTAAACATCACAACTATCCCTCTGATGTTTAAAGTTTTGAAGTAGCATATCATCAGGATGAGAGAGACTGTTTACTGTGAACCACGCGTGTCCTCTTGCAGCTGTATTGTGCAACAATTTCTTGCTACAAAGTTTGGTGAAAATAAACCGGTCCTACTTTTAGAATATCTGTACATACAGAGCTGAAACTAAGGATTCATTTTACATAAATGAATAACTTCCTCACCAAGTCAGACGGACCGTCCCAACGATACTCCACTCCCTTACATATAACACACACAAAATAAAACTGCAATTATTCACGACTTTTTAAAAAGAAAATGACTCAAAGACTTTATTGATTATCAAAAGTCTTACAGTCATTTACAAGGAAGTATTTGTATCTTTAATACACGTTGTAGTCACAAGGACGTAAGAACAGAAGTACAGTCTGTGATCGTCCGGTCGTCTCTGCGTCCTCAGTGAACGAGCCGTGCAGGAGATGCGTAGACAGGGATTGTCCTTCTCGTCGCTGCAGAGCTCATTGTCCCTCGACGCCTCCGCCAGTTCCCATCACACCTCCCCAGAGCGCTCCATCCTCCGAACTCTGAACCGCTCCACCGACAGGTCGGCAGACAGGTCGGCAGACAGGTCGGCAGACAGGTCGGCAGACAGGTCGGCAGACAGGTCGGCTGACAAGTCGGCAGACAAGTAAGGCTTCGGACATGAAAATGATTCTGCTGTGTTTTTTTAGAGCTCGTTGTTTTTGGTTTAGATTTGCAATCCAGGGAATTAACGCTGGTGTTTCAACCTGGACCATATTTTCCCATGTGGTTGTCACTCAATACTGTTGTCCACATTAGTCACTTAGACACAGAAACGTGGGAAAATTGGGTCCAAGTTTAAAATAAACCAAAGTAATCCTTTAAACAGGATGCACAGCTTTTGGATACAAAAGAAATGTTGAGTCATAACTGTTTGTATAAATACTTCAGCCTGATTTCATCAAAAGCTCTCTAAAAATAATATATTTCTCTTTCCCTTTCAGAAGTGTGAGCTTCAAGGATTAACGACTAGAGAGACAGACAAGTGGAGGACTTGATGCGTGAGTCAGAAACCACTAGAAGCTTTAAGTTTTGTGTCTGGACATGAATCGTGAAGGTCTCCGTGAGTCTCGGCTTTAATTAGCCGCCAGCGACCTTCGTGAAATCATGACTGTGAAACATTCAAACACATTTTATCTTTTTCTATCCAACTTCTCGTTGACTCCACTGGATGCAAAGTGTCCACTCTTAAAAATGAGGATCCCGCTTTGAGAGTTAGTTCTTCTGAAATGAATTTAGTCCTCAGCAACTATAACCTCATATTATACGTAGCCAGAAGAAGTATTCGTTCAGCCCTGTGGTTACGTGTATTACGCTTCATGTTTTTGTTTTTTAAATGTTTAAATTATTAAATTATTCATAAAATAAAGCGATACAAAAATTACAGAAATGTGCATGGCTAAACTTGAACTTGTGTTTTATTTCGAGGTAAATAGTCCAAAGTTTTAGGAGGCGGTGACGTGAAACAAAAACAGTGAATGCCCACAGAAGCTATTAACCCTTTGACTTCTTCAAGATGAAGATACGTTTGGTCTCGCAACCTTATTTACATCATTATTTATATACTGCATTGGTTCTTTTACTGTAACAGTGCACGACAGGAAAATGTTTAAATTGAAGCGATTTACAGTTTTTTAATTCTTTGTATTCAGCTGATTTCAAGCTTTAGTGGTTTTGTAGTCAATTTGTTTTGAGGAAACATCTCAGATAAAAACGTGTAACAGCTATTAAAACACTTGTTTGTTCCCTAGGAATAATAAAAAATAGTTTAAAAAAAAGATTCTCTATAAAAAATAATCTCACTATAAAATATTGCACATTTCTAATGCCGGCAGTGTTCAGTGGTCGTGTTGGGGAGACGGTAGGCGAAGAGGGAGAAGTCTAGAATGTACTTGGGCAGCAGTTCCCTCAGCAGCTTCTGCGGTAAGCCGCACAGGTAATAGTGCAGCGTCTCCACCGTCACCGGCTTGTACCACGTTTGCCTCTCCGGGAAGCGAACGTGAGGCGGCGCTCCGACGCGCTGCAGCACGATATCCGAATCTCTCTCCAGGTGCTCGTAGGAGCCGATGAAGTCGTAGGACACGGCGCAGGGCTGGCACAGGTTGTACACCGGCATCCAGTGCTCGTTCATGCGCTCCGCGTCCTCGTCCAGCAGGTAGCGGACGAACTCGGCGAACGTCACGTCGTCGCCCTTCACGGGCGCGTCCTTGGCGCGACTTTTCCTGTACCGCGTCACGATCTCCACGCCGTACTTCTTCTGGTAGGACTCGATCTCCCCGAACTTGTTCCTGTAGGCGGAGAGCAGGCGCTCCATGGGCTCCCGCACGAACATGAACTTGAAGTAGTGCTTGAGGCGGTAGCGGATCTCCTCTGGCTTCAGGGAGGACAGGAACAGCAGGTCGTTGCGGTGGTCCATCTTGATGTTGACGTCCACGCTCTCCAGGACTCCGTTCAGCACCTTCAGCACCCGCTTCCAGTTGGAGCAGGCCACCTTGGGCACGTAGCAGTAGAGGAAGTGGTAGCGGTCGTTCACCAGGACGTGCTGCAGCAGCGTCTTCCTTTGCAGAGGGCTCAGGGACCAGACGCTGTGGGGCATGTTCTTCTGGCTGCACACGGTCCTGATGGTCCGGTTACGGATCTCCTGGAGGATCTGAGTGGGAACACAAGTCAGCTATTTTACACATCAGTTTACTAGTCCTGGTTTGTGTTCCTGAGCCTTGTGAAAACTGTTTAACAGCAAGTCTCAACACACTTGACTGTGTCATCGTGATGTCATCAAGGTTATCTAATCGTAGGCTTGACAATGTAACAGAAAGCCTTCATGCAGGCTGGAGGTGTGGAGTCAGATGTGAGACAGGAACACTAACAAGTTGCATGATGGGAGTAAAATTCATGAGTCTTTAAAGTTTTTAAAGCCGTCTTTTAGTCCCAAACATTAAGGAAGTGCAATACTAAACCGCTGGAGTATCCCTTTAAAGTGAGCAGATGTTTTTATAGGCAATATTTATTAAAAGAATGGAACTCTTAATGCATTTACAATTAGGGGGTTGCATCGCACCAATTTATAACCATTTACCACATTAAGAGGACAAACGGCACATGAGTGGGTTTTAATGAGCAGAAGGTTGTAGAATATATTTTGTGTTTTGTAGTTTTTTTTCCCTTTGATCACCAATTTAAAAGTATTTCTTCACCCACTAACATCACTAACTAAAGGGCTTGTCGAGCCTTTAATCCCACAGTTTGTGCCACGGATCTTGTAAATATTGTGAAACACATAAAGTCACGAGGCAAATCAAAAATCCACCCATGAAAAAAACTCCAGCAGAACTCCACGGTGCTTCTTATTAAAGAAACATTTCTATATAATCTGTGCAACACAACAATTATTCTGTCTGTACATATATATTTTAGTTATTGTCGATTTTGTCGAAAACTTTACTGTTTTATTACTTATTTATAATACTTGTTTTGATCTTGTTTTTTTTACTATGTCTCTTGTTTGACTCTCTGTCTCTGACTCTCTCTCTCTCTGACTCTTTCTCTGTGTCTCTCTCTCACTGTCTCTCTCTCTGATTCTCTGACTGTCTCTCTCTCTCTCTGTGTCTCTCTCTCTGACTGGCTCTCTCGCTCTCTCTCTCTCTGTGTCTCTCTCTCTACTCATTTAATATTCTTTACTGTTTTATTACTTATTCATAATACTTGTTTTGATCTCGTGTTTTTTTACTATGTCTCTTGTTTGCACTATCCACTATGCTGCTGTAATCCTGTACATGTCCCCACTGTGGGACTAATAAAGGATATTTATATTATTTTATCTTATACCTGTGAGTCCACGTCCACAGCCACCGGTCCGAGCTTCCTGAAGTCCACCTTCTTGCCGTTGTTACCCCGAGGATTAGGAGGCGTCTCCATGCTGCTCAGCATTCCTTTCTCTATCATGAGCAGCAGGCCTCCGGACGCGACGATCACCAGGAACGTAAGCACCGACGGCAGCACCGCGGAGCCGCGGCGGACGGAGCCCGAGTTGTTAACGGTCGTCCTGAAGTTTATCACCGAGCCTCCTCCGGTCCTCTTCACTCCGTAGTCCTGCCGGCGAGGAAGCATCATCGGTATCCGGCGTGTCTGTTTATTATTAGCTAACTAACGTCTCTACGTGAGAGGGAAAACCGTTGGTTAACGTTACCTACCACGTACCCATAGTAAACTTAAAAAGTACGTGAAGTATGCTAGCGTCAATGTAGCCATTTCCGGATGAACTTTCAAAATAAAACCGTTTTTCCGATTTAAACAAATTAAAATATTTACAATAATAAATGTCTGGAGTACGTTACGTGTGTCTGCTTCCTATGAATATTTTCTTTCATATGATTATCTTGCACTTGAGGAATTTATTGCCAATTTCACTAGATTGCGTTTTAAAAAGACGTTCGGTTCACTTCTGATTTTGAACACTTTCAAAATAAAACCGATTTTCCCATTTTAACTGATTTAAACAAATTAAAGTATTTACATTAAATAGGTCTGGAGTGCGTCACGTGTCTCTACTTACTATGAATATATCATCTCATGATTATCTTCAATTTTAAGAAACTAATGCCAATTTAACTAGCTATAATACATTTTAAAAAGACGTACTGTTTTCAACACTTTCAAAATAAAGTCCTCCCTGCTGCATTCAGTGCACTGGATAAAGCATAAACAACTATTTGGAGTAATATGTAGTACATTCAGTAAACGTTTTAATTATACTGGCTGCATATTTGCAGAATACTTTTTTGTGATTGTTGTCCTCAACTCCTTTGGGATCCTGAAGTACCCCAATGCCCCCTGGGACATGTAGTACAGCTAGTGTATTCTGTGTGTTCCTCAGCGTTCAGCTGTAATTAAGGAGACTCTAATTCCGTTAAGGGCACTGAAGGTGTAATCCTTTCTATAGTTTTGAGTCTGTAAAGGTTTAACATTACAGTGAAGTAAGATCCTTTTTAAGCACAATCCCATTGTGTAATGTTCTTGTAAGATCCTTCAGAGCCACATCACCACCTGACTCCTCTGTGTGGAGGAGCAGCAGCATCACGACTCATGTCTCATCCACCCATCCTCTGCTTGGGTGTCCTGTCCATGAGTTACATAATCACAAGTCAGTTTCTCCCCAAAAAGGCCAACACGAGGCCGACACCATCTCTCACAAACAGAGAATGTATTAAAGGTGAATGCAAACACTTTTGTTAACCACAAATACTAGTCCTAACTCTTAAAAGCAAAGTATCAATCATAGATCTAGGTTATAACACATTTACAGCATAGCTAGTGCTAGCTAAGTTGTATTTAGCCTCTTCCTTTAGTTTTTAACGCCGATTACCTTAAACCTTGGGGAAAAATGGCAGATTTTGATATTAATCCTTTGCACACTTCCTCGGAGTTGGTTTATCGACATTATGCTGTTAGAAAAAAAGATTTCTTAATCTTGGCACGTGTTAAAAAGGTCTCTTCAGAGTCTAAAGGGCTGTAATGCCTGTAATATGGAGCTAGTGGGTTAAATCGTACTTCATGCTTTGAGATTTAGAAGCTACTCCCTAGAGTAGTATGTACCACTCTAGGGATAGGTACATACCGCTGAACAACAGTAGCATACCATCGGCCACTTTCCAATCTCGGCGTCACTCCCTCAGACACTGAATTAAAATAGCATTAAGAGTGAAACGCTGAATTAAAATAGTATCAAGAACAGTGTAATAGAACTGCATCACAGTCTAGCTTGTTAACAAGTCTTATACACATTTATAGTTAATTTGAACTGCATGAACTCACACATGAATGAAAACAATCAAGAGAGAGAACACCTTGAAAGAGGACTCAATCTCTGATGACGAGTGACTGTAAAACAAACTAAATAAAAACTTTAGAAACTCAATGTTCTGAACTTCTGGAAAGTTCTAAGACATCCAAGATAAACACACTTAAAAGAAGCGTTGGGTGTGCAACTGTGGGTTCGCATGTGCCTCACATATGTTAACATATCAGTGCAAGTCTTTACAAAAAGCTAATACAAAAAGCTTGAACACACGTCGGTGATTTCTGGTCCGCTCTCCCTTTTGATATTCGTCCCGTTTGCGGTCCTACAGTCGTTCAATAACAGCACAAGCAAACACAAGTTAGGTTACTAATGTTACATCTTAACACTGTAATCGGTGATTCACTTTATTTATGTTAACTTAACTTGCTATGCTGTTAGCTAGCTAACCTTTCTAAGGCTAATTGAGCTCGAGCTAGCTAACGTTACAGAGCTAGCTCCACCAATATTAGCAACCTGATGTAATGAAACAGACCAAGTGAAACATTATCTGAGATGTTAACAGTTCAATAATCATGAAGACAAAACAATAACGGAGACTTTGATCGGATGATAAGCGTAACGTTACCTCGGCTCCTCGGTTGATCTCCACATGGCTGTGCTCCAAAGTCACGTTCACGAGCAGTCGGTCACGTCTTGTCACTCAAAAATGACTTTTAAGCAATGAACAGTTTGAATAATAAAAAATATTTTATCGTCATTACAGATACATTAACCTACAATAGACAGTACGATGTAGATGGATTGTGATTCTCTGAACTTGTATAGAGAAGTGTATTTCCACCACTTCACAGAAAATACTGTATTATGCTGATAAATTACAGTAGTCTGCTGTTATGGTTAATTGACGTGTACATGCTGTACAGATTGTAAAGCCCCCTGAGACAAATTTGTGATTTTTGATATACAAATATATTAAATTGAATCTAACGACCAAAATCTTTTCAGATGGAGGTCTCTGAAGAGAAATCCTATCATATAGGGCTCTGGGAACTAATGTGTCTAAATTTAAGGGGTCCTTGACACCAAAAAGGTTGAGAATCACTGAATTGGAGAGCATCAATTTGGAGGGTTAATATAAAACAGTGTGGATCATATTTATAATACAAAAAAGGGAGATTAAGTCACTTCAGTCAACCACAGACACAAAACATCCCAGTAGAATTAACACCTTCAGGGATACACGGTGTGTTTGTCTTTCTTCCTCGGGGCGGTTTACGGTCGTCTTTCCATTCTTCTTCTTCATCTTCTTCTTTAATTGCTTCCTAAAAGCAACGAGCTGACGTTATAGTAACGCGCTCGCGTCGTGACGGCCGTGGAGAGGGCGCGTGTGTGTTTGTCGCTGCACACTGAACCTCCGCCGCTCGCAGCCACACCCTCCTCCCGTCTCCATCCTCCTCCAACCCTCCACCCCTCCACCCCCCAGCCTCGCACGCGTGCAGCTGTGCGGGGACAGGCGGTGCGTGCGTGCTTCCTCCCCTGTCGGGCACCCGCACCACCACCATCAGCAGCAGCATCAGCAACACAAAAGGGTCGGAGCTGCCGGAGCTGATCGGGAGGAGGAACCGCGTTTCAACAGCAAGGAGGTGGATTGTTTATTTCTGCTCGTCTCTTCCTTATTGTTCGTCTGTTTCTTTTTTATGCTGATTGTTTTACATTTCCACGACGACGATGACCTTGTCACAGTATATCATTTCTCATTGACCCTCTCACATCTCCTGCTCCATCCCTCGCAGATGTGCATGCATGCATGCATGTGTGTGTGTGCGTGTGTGTGCGCGCTGTAAATGGGCTGGGACTTGCGATTTGATCCGACTTGAAATGCGCAAACGCTGATGTCAACAGGCCAAATTGTAATTAATCGGGGTTTTAATATATATATATATATATTTGTATATAAAATAATGGCAATTAATTTAACGCTTTTTGGGTTTCATCTGTGTCAACATATGTGAGAAAAGCAAAGGCCACATTCTTTGTTCTCCGTGTGCCTTTTTTTACTCTGCAATTAATAGGCTGTAATCCCTGTGCGGCAGCTTCCGTTCATCTGCCATTAACGGCGACGTATCGATCAGCGCCTCTCGGTCCATGTCGATGTGGTCTCTCACCGTCTCCTAAAAGACAGGCTGCACAATATCAGCCCCCTTTCACAGGGTATGCCAGTCAGCTGGAGAACCGTGCACGGGCCATATGCTGCAGGCCTGCATGTGCAATAATGGATTTATTCATCTGTGTGTCGTTTAAAGGCTGTTTTTAAAGAAAATCAATGCTGCATTACTGTCACCGCCAGTGGACTCATGGTGCATAAAGACATTCAGAGGCAGCACAGATGGCAGGTTGACAGAAATGAATTCACAGGCTGCTGGTTGTTGGATTGATGCTGCTGCTTTTAAGGTGAAACCGGTCTGTTTTTCTTCAGCACCTGATCGGGTATAAATCTATAAGCTGTTTATGGTGGGCTGATAGTTGTGATGACATGTCCGGGTCTGTGTGTTCAGCAGAAGAAACACGGATCAGCTCTCGTAGTAAAGACGATACGTCACCGCCACTGATTCAAGAGCAGCGTTCTATGAAGTGCTGCAATGTTATCAGGGTTTAGATTCTCACACACACCGAATGGTGACTGACAAACACTTCTGACTGCCTTTGCAAAGCCAGACAGCGTTCATTTTATTTGAGTCATTTAACGCCCTTTGACCTCAGATAAAAACTGCAAACGTGGATTCGATTTTAGATTCACCTCGAGGCAGACAAAAGAACAGCCTGACTCTCTGTTGTTCCTGCGCTTTTTTAAATGTCGATTGATTTTCAGTCATTTGACAAACAGCAGAGGAACCTCCCTTGAAATGAACTTGGGTGCGTTTCACAAAAATGTTGTTTTGTGATTATAATTCATATAATCATTTGCATGTTTTGCGTGTAAAACTGTGTTTTAGCCAAGAAACTAGCAACTACAGCTGTTAAATGAATAGTGAAGTAAATTATCAGATCTAAGATGTCAAACAGTATATATTATACATCACCCATTATGAGCGAATACAGTATTATATATACTATTATACAGATTAGACAGTACTGCCCTTATCTCATCCTCAGTGTGGTGCATGTTATCATCAACCTTTCTGATGTATAACATGTAACACATTAGATAAGGTAAGACATGTTTATGTCACACACATCTCTGCTCTTAGTAATACACAATGTAGTGTTTATTCTGTTAAAATAAAATGATAAGGTTTCAGGTCACCTCTGAAATGTCAGTGTTTATCCACAATAACAACTAAACCATCGACTGTATTAAAGAAGTGCACGTAGTCGTCACTCATTGGTTTGTGGATTGCAGTTGTGAAGACTCGAGTTCGGAGATTTCACCGTCGCCATGTTGTTGTTGTTTTTTGCAATCGATGAACGGAAGTTACCACATTTGGACTGCGAAGGAGTTACGTAGACACGTACGTCTCTGGTAGAGGCAGCGACCTGTCAATCACAGTAAGCCCCGCCCTAAAGCATACCCTGCTTTATGGTCTGTTTGACTCTAAATGGATTTACTAAATTTACTAAATGAACATCATGCTGTATTGAAGAAGACTTGAAACTAGAGATTAAGACCTTAAACTCATGTTTACAATGTTTACTGAGGTAATAAATCAAGAGAGAAGTAGAGTCATTTTCTCATAGACTTCTATACAACCAGAGGAGTCGCCCCCTGGTGGACATTAGAGAGAATGCAGCTTTAAGACACTTCAGCATTGACTTCACTCGGCAGAACCGGAGGTTGCCGCCTGATTTCATATCGCTGTGGAATAATAATAATTCATGTCTGACTATGAGAATAAAACATATTTTCATCCTTTTTGATCCCATGCAAAACTCTGAATGAGTTGTTAGCAACATGGCTGTGCGATGGCTGCTACAGTGTCATTGAGAATAGCAATAGGGGGGGGGCGGTGGATCCTGGTCTCTTTACACATGATGTGAACTCATTAAGATTCATTCTGTGTGGATGTGAATATCTTTAGAGAGCATGTTTGTGCTGCTCTACAGGGAGGGGGGGGGGGGGGGGGTTCTATTTCTGAGTCAGTCAGAGGAGCAGTCTGTCTTTGAAGTGCTGCTGTAATATAGGCGGCATGCAGGTTTGGTGAAGCCCCATCATTACCATACATCCCTGTGAGACTGCAGTGTGAAGCTGCCAGGAGTGGAGCGGGGGGGCTGTCCTTATTACACACTAACACTGTGATTCCACATATATAAAAATGAAGATGTTATTGAGGCTAGTCGGGGAGCTACGCTGCTTTTCTTTTTTTACTGTAAAATATGAATGTAAATTATGTTTGCTGTCAGTCACCACTACCGACTGCGGGGGACGAGGTATTTTTGTAGCCAAACAGGAAGTTAGCATCTCACTGGTTCCCTCGACTAAAAACCAATGAGATTCTTCTGTTGGATTTTTGCAGAAAATCTCTAAACGTTTCAGATAATCTCAAAAAATGAACACCACATTTATGATTTTGGAATCTATAGATCTATAAAGGAACTCCACCACGGTCACATGACTTCACGTCTCCACCACTAAGCTAAAGGAGGACTAGTGTTCAAGTGAGGACGTTTAGTCGTCTCATTTAGACTCTTTTTTAAGACACGTAACAGCTTCTAGATTCACATTTCTGAAGACTTTGCCTGAGGGAATCACCCACAATTCATAGCGTTGTAACGTTGAACACAGGGTTATCAATGGAAGACATGAGGCGCTTTGAAAAAGAAAGGTAAACAAAGAGTTTACATGTGTTTTCAGCCCATAGACTGTACATAAGAAGTGGACGTAGTCATCTTGACGTCACCCATTGATTTGTGGACTGATGTTATGAAGCCTCGAGTTTGGCAATTTCGCCGTCGCCATATTAGAAACCACCTGTTGACATCTTGGCTTTTTTGCAACCAGTGAACAGAAATTACCATATTTGGACTGAGGAGGAGTGACGTAGAGAAGCCGTATACGTCTCTGGTAGAGACCTGTCAATCACTGTGTAGCCCCGCTCCTAAAGCATACCCTGCTTTATGGTCTGTTTGACTTTAAATGGACCATAATTTACTAAATGAACATCACGCTGTATTGAAGAAGACTTGAAACTAGAGATTGAGACCATAAACTCATGTTTACAATGTTTACTGAGGTAATAAATCAAGAGAGAAGTAGAGTAATTTTCTCATAGACTTCTATACAACCAGAGGAGTCGCCCCCTGATGGACACTAGAGAGAATGCAGCTTTAAGACACTTCCACATCGGCTTCACTCTGTAGAACCGGAGGTTGCCGCCTGGTTCAGTCTGGCATTTTAAATTTACACACAACCATTAAGGATTTAAGATGGTACATAAAAACACATGTTAGCAGAGATTATATTATACACCCGGTTTATTCATCAACCGTTTACTTTTAATTTTGTGTATTGAAGCTGTTTTGACCAAAATAAGTAAATAGATTTGACAGTTACCTCTCATCTCTTAAAAAAGGCTGGAAGACGTTCAAATCAGGAAGTGAAAAACGTAAAATAAAAAACTCAACAATTGGACAAAACGTGAAAGTGCCGTGCCATTCGTGTTTACACCATTTAAAGCCCTCACAGTCTCTCACACTCAACCGTTTACCAGGTGACGTCAGTGAAGTCCCTGAGGGTTCAGGGTTCAAGGCCTTAGGGGAAGACATTGAGATTGGGCCTTTGAATAGGAGGCAAGGGAACCGGAAGTGCAAAAATGCTGACTCATTTCCTAGTTTTAGGACTCATTCCTGCAAGCGCTCTCTATTTATGACCACGAAATTAATAAGCAGTTGTGGCGCGCTCGCATGACAAGCCGCTCTAATCACGCACGTGCAGACTCGGTTACTGTTAACCCACAATGAGAGCCTTTGTGTTTTGTCGGCCGGTGGAGAAGATGAATGCCACTCTGTTCTCCTGTGGCTGCCGATCTGGCGTCGCAAACAAAGTGTCACTTTGTGCCTCCTCAGCAAAGATACTGGAGGACGCCCATCTCCCCCCCCCCCTTCCCTTCAGACTGTACATGTGCTTCACTCAAACACGCATCACCAACACTTTTCATTCCTAAAGTCTGTGGCTGATTCGTAGAGCATCAAATCTAATTTTTATCGATATGACAATAATCGAGGGATGTTTACGCCATCACTCTCCTGAGACACACACACACACACACACACACACACACACCCTCACTGCATCTGACACCTGACTCCAGGTAATGCCCTAGATCCACAGTGACAGCAGGCAGGTGGACTCACAGATACCCTCGCACACAGAGCGACTCTGCAGGACGGTAAGAAGGCATTCTTATACAGAAAGTTAAAAAACAAACAAACAGTTGAAGTGATCGTTTTTGCCGGTTAAATATAGCTCACACAGATTCTTTGTGTGTTTTCTGCCTCTCTGTGTGCAAAAAACTATTATAACCAGCTCATGTTGTTCAGGAAGATTTAGTGAATATAACTGTACTTTTTGGTTTAAGTCAAAGTGTTTGAGATGCTCTAACAGGAGAAGAAAACCTTTCCGTTGTTTTGTTGTCACTTAAGCGTTGGCTAATGTGGAAAATATAACGACGGTCATGTGATACATGTTGCGTGCCGCTCTAAAATCCTTTGTGGATATCTAGAGAGCGGACAAATGCCAACAGCAGCTTACAGCATAACGTCTGAACAAAACCAGAGCGTTATATGATTCATGAAGGTGTTTATAGCTGCACTGATGGCTGCTGCTGCTGGTTGTTTTGTGCCTCTAAGAAGGTTTTTTAGCCGTGCGGTGGCTGGAAGGATAGCAATGTCGGTTAGTCGGGTGATCCATCGCTTTGGTGCAAAGGGAAATATCTCAACAGCTAGAGGATGGAGTGCTGTGAAATCATCCTTTTGTCAGTCGAGTTTTGCGACATCGTTTAAATATGGGACGCACACAGGCGGGAAACTGAGTCTGAAAAGTGATGCTGAAGTGTTTTAAAGCTGCATTCTCTCTAGTGTCCATCAGGGGGCGACTCCTCTGGTTGTATAGAAGTCTATGAGAAAATGACTCTACTTCTCTCTTGATTTATTACCTCAGTAAACATTGTAAACATGAGTTTATGGTCTCAATCTCTAGTTTCAAGTCTTCTTCAATACAGCATGATGTTCATTTAGTAAATTATGGTCCATTTAGAGTCAAACAGACCATAAAGCAGGGTATGCTTTAGGGCGGGGCTTCTGTGATTGACAGGTCTCTACCACGGTGTTGTCCGGTCTGGGAGTTGTCTGTGTTTTCGTCTTAGACCTTTAACCCTTTCTCAGTGCTTAAAAGTGTCAGTGTTTGATTGTACTCAGCTAAAAAATAAAACAAGATGGCGACGGCAAAAATGGCGAACCAGAGGCTTCAAAACTGAAGTCCACAAACCAATGGGTGGCGTCACAGTGACTACGTCCACTCCTTGAATACAGTCTATGGAGGCACGATTTCTGACAGTCTCTTCTGGAATTCATAGTGTTAAACATGAAAAGTAACTGAACAAGCTGCGTCAAGAAAGAACCAAGAGAGAGAAGTTTAAACCCAGCTTACTTTCTTACCTCCACACAGCTGACCAAGCACGGCATGAAGTGGGTGGGAATGTCGGTTCTGAGGTGGGACAGGTGTGGGAGGGAGGGAGGGCGTCTCTGAACTGTCTTTTCCTGATGAAGCACGCTGGCAGCTTTAATCTCATTAATACAACGTTCCTCAGCTCTGAATTTATTTACCGGCACACCCGGGGCTCCGTTTTCATCGCTGCATGAACATTTGCCTGTTTCTTCGCCATCTTTGTGGCCTGTAGGACGCAAAGGTGAAGGGAGCGGAGCGCTGCATGACGAAGAGGAAGAACATGAAGATATGTTTGTGCTTAAAATAGTTGTCTGAGGACAAAGTTTGTTGTCCGCTCAACATCACTCAGTTGATAGTTTGGTGATTCCATCTGCACGTGCAAAAGCATAAACAGGAATGTGACATAATAATGCTAAATAATGTAAGTAAACACTTTTGCAACCAGGTGAAACATTTAGGTTAACATAAAGTCATTCATAACAGCAGGCTGCTGTAGAACGACCTCACAAACTTAAGTGCTGCTGCACACATCAAACTAGTCTTAGTCTCATATTGCAAACCATCACTCATATGGAAGATTTAAATGCAAAAAAACAAGGAAATCAAATTCAATACATATCCAGTATGTATATTAGGGCTGTCGAGATATACCGGTATTGGCGATAACTGGGAAATACTTTGTCTTTTTGTCTTAAATAACTGAATACATTGTTGTGTATGTGTAATGTGTGCATTTCAGTGTTCAGCAGCCGACGTATTTCTCTGTCTGAATTATTTGTATTTACGCATTTTTAATCTTCCATAGAAACAGAGACGTTCTGGTGACGCAAACAATTCACAGTGAAAAAATAATCGTTATTTTACACAAGAACTCTCTTGATTGGAATGTAAACAGGATCGCTGTGTCAGTTTAAACCACCATGTCATGACTCGCTTTACACTCAGTTTTGGCAGCGTTCATGTGACCGGCTGCGATCACAATTAATCACCACACACACACACACACACACACACACACGATATTTATTTTCCATATTTGTAATTGCCCAACCCACAGCTGCTGTTGAAACAAACTAATCAGGAGAAACAAGTGACAACTAGTATTTCAGTCTGTTTGCAGTAGATGAGGAGTTTGTGTTGCGTCTGTCTCCTCTGGCCTCTGCTGCTGCTAACATGTTGCCATGAATACCAGAGGCTGTTCAAGCATCACAGATTGGGAGAAAGAGTTGGTGTTGATGAGAGAAGTCTAGACCACAGTCTGTGTAGTCGTGGCGTCACTCAGTGGTTTGTGGACTGCTGTTATGAAGCCTCGAGTTTAGCATTCTGGCCGTCGCCATCTTGTTTTTTTGCAAGCAATGAACAGAGGTGACCATACTTGGACTGCGAAGGAGTGACGTCGTGGTAGAGACCTGTCAATCACAGTGTAGCCCCGCCCTAAAGCATACCCTGCTTTATGGTCTATTTGACTCTAAATGGACCATAATTTACTAAATGAACATCATGCTGTATTGAAGAAGACTTGAAACTACAGATTGAGACCATAAACTCATGTTTACAATGTTTACTGAGGTAATAAATCAAGAGAGACGTAGAGTCATTTTCTCATAGACTTCTATACAACCAGAGGAGTCGCCCCCTGATGGACATTAGAGAGAATGCAGCTTTAACACATGAAGCATCGGCTTCACTTTTCAGAACCAGATGTTGCCGCCTGCTCTGGACCGTAACATGATGAGTACAATGTAGATTCCTGCATCCTGTATGTTCTCCTGTTTAGAAATGCTTCCTCATCCATCCCATGTCACCCCTCTATGTCATGTTTCCTACTGTGAGTGCACCAACAGACCTAACAAACCCAAACCTGCTGTTTTCTTTTTGTCTCTGTTCTGTCTTCATTTCACCGTTTCCTCCCAAAGCCAGCGACGCTCGTCTGGGTAAAAAAACGAGCTTTGTGCAAAAGAGAAAAAAGAAAAGGGGGCAGATCGATGTTCCCTAAGGTTTTACTGCAGTGGTGCGCAGCCGTCTCGAGCTGTGCAGCTGAAATAGGTAAACCGTCACCCCCCCTCCCCCCCCCCCCCCGCCGCGTTCGTCTGTCTGCTTTGTCAGCAAGCTGCTTGTGCTGTGAGGTTATGTTGCACTCGGCCGCTGCAACACGAAAAAGGCCTTCATGCCTTTAGACTTTAGGTAGCTGACGTCGCCAGTCGGCCGGCGTGGAGCCGCCGGGGGTCGTTTTTGAGAGCGCCGCCCGCCACGCCGTGTATATGATGCAGCTGTATCCTCTCGTCAAAGGCATCTCTCTGCTTCTGTAGAGCACATGGCCGCTCCTCGTGCTTCTCTCATCCCATCTCCGGCTGCTCTTTTTCTGCAGCAATAAGGCTGCCAACACACACCAACAACACAACACAAATAAAACAGGTCACACACTTGTTTCTTAGACAACATTGGAAACTTGCATTCAAGCCACATGTAAATAAACAGACAAACAAGAGAAGAATCCACAGTATCTCTCTCTTCACACATAGTCTTGTGTTCACACACCCCGACTGACAAACATGCTTGTTCGCTCCTTGTTCGACGCTGGCAGGACAAAGAGCCTTTTTTTCAGGGACGAAACATTACTGAGAGAGTCTGTCCAGCGAGGAAGGAAGCCCACGGCATGCTGATCCTACTGGGGACAGCCTGGCTCTCTCTCTCTCTCAGTACTGTCTCATGCTCTCTGGGTTCATTGCGGCCGGCCCCGGGTTTGCTTGTGGTTTCACACAACACACACATTCAGCCGCTGTGCAATCAGAAAACCTCTGGTCGGGTTCAGGAGGCAGGTCCTGTGGTTTGTTGGTTCCGGTGAGGTTGTCTTCTTGTGATTATTTCTGCTGTGGATCTCTTAGAATGAGACACAGACGTATGTTGGACTCAGGTGCTGTTGGGGCAGTCACAGTTTGTAAACAACGATGTCGTACGTAAGTTTGGCAACGAAGTACGGTGGAGTGCAAAAGCTTGTCAAGCTGTGTAAGAACATGAACCAACAAAGATGGAGAACGCAACCTAAACAAGTCGACTATACAGGTCTGTGTGCTGTTAGAGAGTAGAATACGTTAGCAAGTGTCCAGTTATAGACATCTGGAGGAGAAACCCAGCGTGTAACGTTCCACCAGAGAGACATTATGAGCTACAAGTCACTAGATGATCAACTCTGTTCTCTGAGTTCATGAGCAGAACGTCAAACACCATGAAGACACTCAGAGGTTTCACTTTATTCAGCTTTAAAACAGGAGCTACAAACAGTCCAGTGGTCGTCAACATGTTTATTAGCTTACAGACAAAGACGCTGCCGGTGTTTAGATTTCACCAGTGACCGTGTTAACTGGTGACTCTCAGCCGAATGCATCGTGGTTGCTCGTAGTGTCAGCAGCTGTTGAAAACACCAACAGATCATGTAGTTGTCGTCGTAAAAAGCCTGTAAATCTATTTTAAATACAGATTTATCTTTGTTTGTTGTCTACACCAACCGTTAAGTCACTAGGAGCTAAAAGTCACCAGTTAACACGGCCACTCATTGAAGTGAAACACCTTTTGGTCTGAATCCTGTAGTCCGAACATTTAACAACCAGACGTTTTGATGCTGGTAACAGTTTTAATTCAACATTTAAAAGCTTGCCTTTTAAAGTCCTCTGGATGGCTCGGGTAAAACGCCCCTTCTGTTGACAACATGCAAACACATATTTTTGGTGACGTTGGCTGTAAAAATTTTATTTGTAATTTTGGCAGTACCTCCTTTTTAGCTGTTTGTTGTCATTTTAGTGCCACCATTACTACATCAATAAAGCACAACAGAGTGGCCTCAGAAGACTCTTTTAAAACGACGAGCCAATCACCGGGAGCCATTCTGCAAGAGCTCAGAGAGCCGAGCTTTATGATGATAAAGGGATTGAGAGCAAATAAAATATAACAAGACATGAAGTCCAACTGCAGCTCTGCTCTGTAAATCCAGAGCCTCTTTCCTGATCTCTCTCTCGAGTGTCTCTCCTCTCTTTGCCCTCCATCGAGCGCTCACACTCGCTCCTTTTACCCCCCCCCCCCCGCAGTAAAGGTGATAACAGCATCCTCGTGCTCACTTCCTTCTTCTCTCACCACAGCCGAGGTGTGCAGTGACCATGGCCACCGACGCCACGGAAACTAAGCACGACGTGCTTTTAGAGGTAACCGAATCCAAAGGCCCAGGTAAAGAGGAACGACAACAAACGTCTTAAAGAGACAGCGTATCAAAGCACTGTCTCTTTAAGAGCTGCATGGCGTGGTGACGGGTTGGTGTGCTGTGGTTCTGACTTCTTTCATCTCCTCTTTAATAGCTTTTGTTTGTCAGTTCTATCAGAAGTGTAAAGAAAATAAATATTAATCTAATAATGAAAATGATAGGAGTGTTAATTAGGCAGATTTTGTTACCTTTGGACAGCCAGACCAGCTTGTTTTCACTCTTTATGCTGTGGCCGTGGATGGCCAAGAATTGGTTGCCAATTTCTTAAAAATGGTTGCAAATGGCAACCTGGCAACCCTTACTGTTGAACCCAGATTTAGCCTCTGGCAGAGCTCAAAGTTAGTCCAGATAATGTGTTTTATATTGCTATTAGAACAGTGAGCTGCTGCATTGTTTGCATTTATCTTTGGTTTGTGGAATAAGTAGTAATCACAAGCAGGGTTTCTTCTGCTGCCAGCTGGTTAGTTTTCCCTCCCCAGATGGGAGATATTCCCAGATCAGATGTCTAGAATGAACAAGCATTAGGAGTCTGAGTCGAGAGGAAGCGATGGTTCAAAAACATGTTTGCATCACAAGCGCACAGAAAAGCAAGAGTTAACCTCGGCGTTATAAATGCGGGTGCTGCTCTGCTGAGTCGTCTGTGCTGCAGAGGGAGAAAAAAAATAGTGCCCTTTCTCGTTTCACGCATGAGTGTGTGAGCGTGCCCACGGCGGTGCATTATGGGCTCCGTACCAGAGTAGAAACGCCGGAAGAGCTTTCTGCAGGAAAACAACATCAGTGTCACATCGTAATATCACTGCACTTAGACAGAGAAAGAAAACACGTGTCTGACAGAGTATTAATATCATCAGCATCAACAGTACACAGTGTTTTTAATGACACTGAATTGTGTTAATAAGTAAAGCCATGCACAGAGAAACACAACATCTCAAACCTGCACAGACACAGAATAAAAAAAAAAACATATGTATATTTATATTTTTATTGAAAGAGAGTTAAATATATAAAGACCATAATCTCTCATTGTTCTTCAGTCCTTCCTGCCCAAAATATAAAGCTGACACATTTAAAGCTGAAATCCTCAACATCAAGGTCCTCAATGTGAATTGATAATTATGAAGAAGAAGTAAAGACAGTATACCTCAGAACTACCGCCGTCATTTAATCCATGTGAACACTAAACTGTAGGATTATCCAACTTCAAACGCAGGACTTTCACCCAGGAGACCAGTGTTTGTGTCTGAAACCAAAAGTCAACATTGACTTTTTAAAATTACATAGTTGTGTAAAAAGTTTACTTTTTAAAATGATTACGGAATTACGTAACCAAAAAGTCAACGTTAACTTACTTTAAATAACGTAGGCTACATTATTGATGTAACGTAACCCAGACTTTTAAAAATTACTTACTTACGTAAGTTACATTACAAAACCAAAAGTGGACTCTTTTAAATTAGGGAGGCTACGTAAGTAATTTCAACCAAAACATGATCTTTTCTTAAACCTATAACATGTAGTTCTGTTGCCCAAACATAAATTGTGTCAGGGTGTATTTTTAACATTACGTGTCGCCACCTCGTAACGTGTAACGAGGTCGTGGGCATTCCACGTATTTCTGTGAGACATCGTTGCTTATAACCACAAAGCAAATGTGCTTCAACCACATGAGCAGTTCTTAAAGAAAGTGTTTGACATTTTGGGAAATACATTTATTCACTTTGATGCTGAAGGTTAGATGACAAGATTGATGCCGGCCTACAAATCGTATTCTACAGATTTAAGAAAACATCCTCGCAAAAGATCACACCATAATAATTATAATGTAGTTTTCATCTAATTATAAATCATCATTGCCTCCAATATCGTGAATCACATCACAGTTGCAATTTCAGTAAAAAAAACAAAACAGCCCTCTTCTAATAAACCGTTATATATAAATTAGATTTTCAAAAATGTTGCCAAATTTTGGAGGCACACAGTCTTCATAGTTCAGCCTCTCTTTGTTTTTGTTTTGAGTCTCTTTGAAGTTATTACAAATCTCTCTGTGGTTTTGTGTCTTTGTGGTCATTTTCTGAATCTTTGTAGTTTTGTGTCATTTCTGTCTTTCTGTAATTATTTTTGTGTCTGTGGTTGTTTTGCCTCTTGTTGTTGTAGTTTTGTTTCTCTTTGTATTCATTTTCTTGTCTTTTCATTGTTGCTTTGTGTCTTTGTAGTCATGCTGTGTATTTTCATTGTTGTTCATAATTATAGCATACTTCCCACATTCTCAATATATTAATATCTTCGTCAGTATATTTATACATACACGGCACTTAAACTCTCCCACGTACGCAAGACACACTTCAGAGTCGGGGATCTACTGTACGTGGGGAAATTAGTTCACTGTATCATTTCCCATGATGCCTCTGGTACAGTGAGCAGCATGCGAAGTGAAATCCCACACCAGTTGCTACTTATAGCTCTGAAAGGGATACCCACAGATCCCTGAGAACGCCTGTCTGCACAGCGGTGTAGAGTAGCTGTGTAGCTGTGTAACCTCACCCACTTAGTTCATCCAGTGGACCTCCACAAGTACACAAAAACAAAACACGCTAAGCAGCGCTGAGAAACACTCTTTGTTACGTTTTTGATACTGAGCTAAAAGACTTCTGTTTAAATTTTTTTTAAATGACATCGTGTCAACGTTCGTGGGAAAGTTCAGCTTGAGACTTTATGACTTTCTGGCATTAAAGATGATGAGGAAATAAAAACTAATCAACTAAAAGTCCAAAAGTTGGCTTCATAACTGTGGTTCACGACTTCCTCATGAACCAACAGGGTTTATTACAGCTGCTGTTTTATTACGTAGGTCAGACGTGGACAGATTGTGAGACAGTGAGTCCCTGAGACAGAAACATGCAAAGGGCCTCACCACCCCTAGGAGAAGACAAGCTGACTTGTTGTTTAGCCTCTTTTTGTGCCTTTTTCTAGTCATTTTGAGTCTCTTTGTAGTTTCCTTGTGTGTCTCTTTAATCCTTTTTAATCTCTTTGCAGTTGTTTTGTCTCTTTGCGGTTGTTTTGTGTCTCGTCGTAGTCATTTTGTGTCTCTTCGTGGTTTTGTGTCTTTGCAGTAATTTTGAGTCTCTTTGTAGTTTTTTTGTGTCTCTTTGTGGTTGTTTTACCCCTTTTCAAAGTTGTGTCTTTGTGTGTCTCTTTGCATCTGTTTGTAGTTTTAGTGTCTTTGTGGTCGTTTTGTGTTTCTTCCTGCTTAGTACACGTGTCTTTTAATGTTTTTTTTAAGTTTATTCTTTTTGGCATTTTGCCTTTAATAGACGGATACACAGAAGTGATATGAGTCATTAGTGCTTTGCAGCAGATAACACACGTGTGCATCTTGGAGGGTTGTTATCTGTTGAAATGTTGCGGGTCAAATGTATGATATGAGTCACTCGTGTGACGTCAGCTTCTCAGGATGTCGTTCAAACTGCTTTCATGGATTTCTCTGAAGCTACTTCAGGCTGTGGGTGCTCCCTTTTCCCCCCTGTGTGCTGTTTATCTCTCCCACTTCCTTTTAAATATGAATAAGTATGAACCAAAGAGCCGAGGTTTTCTTCTCATTCCATCTGCTGTTTTCATTTGTTTTCTTTTAATTCAATCAATTACATTTCACTAGCTACACACACACGCACGCACACTGTAGAACAACACGCCCAGAGGCACCGTCCTGCTCGTTATCTCTCCACGAGGGAGATATAAAGATTGATGATCTGATTTCGGGTGGCTGCGGTTGTCATCCATTCTCTTTTTTGCCAGCAGAGAGAAGGCGACACGGCAAATTCCAGCCCTTCAGACGACTCTTTGGGAGGAAGAAGAAGAGGGAGGCGAAGGGGGGACTTGATGGAGCAGAGCTTAAGGCGAGTTTTTCTACCGGGGAAGTGTGCAATGGAGTTGTATCTGACGATGAGGAGTCCAATCAACATCTGAGGTATTTACACAGAGAAAGCTTAATTTCTTACACATATTTGTCTTGAGTTAACTTGAGCTTGTTGTTTTGGTCACATTTTTGCTGATAAAATCTGCAACCACATGTGTTAATGATAAAAATTATAATTTAGGGCCGACGCAGGAAGTTTGTGACCTTCGTGCAGCCTTCACCCAGACACATTTTTAAACTTCTCATCAGATTTATCTTTCGCTTGCATAAATGTGAAAGTGTTTATATGACCGCTGCACGTTGTGGTTGCACAATCTGTAGAGAACAGGGTGAGGCTCTGCTAAAAGGCCCTGACACCAGTTCAGCCGTTTAATTGATGTGCTGAAGAAGCTGGTGTGCAAACAGAGGTCATTCATTTTCTTTGTGTGAAATGACTTACGGATAAATGAATGAATGAGTGACGCGCTGCCTGCAGCACTGAAGACGCTCTCATTCCCTCTGCAGGGAGTTGAATCCCATCGGTTCTCGAGCCCTCTCGCACGACAGCATCTTCATCCCAGAGGAGCCGGCGGCCGAGCCCGGTCCGGATCACACCATGTCCCAGGAAAACGTCTCGGATAAAGTGAGGAATCTGCAGGTGGGCCTCGCGGCGGTCTGCACTCGGTTGCCGGACAGTTTTATCTTCCGTCTGCATTCGTAACGTGTTTCGTCTTTCTCTGTTTGTTCACACAGCGGCAGATAGCACAAGGTATCAAGTTTGGACAGAGGCCTCCTTCTCTGAGGAAAAGTGAGGGAGATGAGGGAAGTTCAGATGAGGAAGAGGTTCCCCAGAGTCCCCTGAAGGTTTTGGCCCAGGTAGAAGCCGAACCAGAGACAACAGAGCCAAAGGTGACAACTTATGAGCTTATTCTGTTGACAGTTTGGTTCCATCTTTAAGGCGAAACTACAAAAATCTTTCATGGTGATATCTGTTAGTTGATTTAGTTTACCCTGTTCACCTGTAGTGTCTCCTCTTAATACAAGTTATTGTGACATAATCCAGGTTCAGCAGGGCGCTCAACAAGCCGGACCACACAGCACTCCAGTGAGGTCACCGAGGTCCAGACGAGTTCTTTCGCCCGCTGGTACCATCGAGTCCATCAATCTGGACTCCGTCCCGCAGTCGGCCCCTCGCTTAGACAACACCGCTGCCAGGCATAAACTGTCTGTCAAGCCGAAAAACCAGAGGGTTTCCCGGAAACACCGGTGCTTCACACAGGTGAGCCACCTCAAATGTGCCTCAGCGTGTTGTCGGTTAATTTTTGTGACGTTCCTTACCTTTTTGAAAACATGAGCTCATCATTTTTCCACATTCTCAGGACCTTCAAGAGGTTTCGATTCCCAGCGTGCTGCGAGAGGACCTCGAGACTGCAGGAGTCTCAACGGACGACCGGCGCAGGGCATCCGTTGAGTCCCTCGGAAGCTTCAAGAAACAGAGACTCCACGAGGAGGAGAGACAGGAGACGAGGAGGAAGAGGGAGCTGGAGGAACAGAGGCTCAAACGGGAGGAAGAGGAGAGGAGGAGGAGAGCGGCGGAAGAGCTGAGGCTGCGTGAGCTAGAGGAGGAGAGGTGTCGTAAACAGCAGGAGGAGGAAGAGCGAAGGCTCAGAGAGGAGGCGGAGAGGATGAGGAGGGAGGAAGAGGAGAGAAGGATCAGAGAGGAAGAGGAAAGGAGGCGGAGGGAGGAGGAGGAAAGGAGGATGCAGGAGGAGCGGGAGCAGGAGGAGAGGAGACGACTGGAAGAGCAAAGGAGGAAACAAAAGGAGGAGGAGGAGGAAGCGAGGAGGCAGCGGGAGCTTGAGGCCGAGAGGAAGAGGAAGCTAAGAGAGGAAGAAGAGGAAAGAAAGAAAGAGGAAATGGCGGAGAAGATGAGGTTGCGGGAGATTGAAGAAAAGAAAAACGCGGAGGCAGAGGAGAGGACGAGGAAGGAGCAGGAGGAGCAGCGCTGGAGGGAGATGGAGGAGAGACAGAGGCCTTTCTCTTTCAAAGTCTCCTCCGGAGAAAAACAGATTTTGTTCCAGAAGGTCCACCTGACGCCCGTGACGCCGGCGTCCAGCCACCAGAGCGGAAGTGCGTCCGAGCAAAGAGAGAGCGCCAAGGCCTCCTCCTCCGAAGGACCGGAGTCCCCCAACCTGCCGACGTCTCCGTACGTCCCCCACACTGCCATCTTAGTGACGGGCGCCCAGCTCTGCGGGACGGCTGTCAATCTGGACCAGATCAAGGACACCGCCTGCATGTCCCTGCTGGGTTTGGGGGACGACAGGAAGGCGCAGGGAACGCCGCCGACGACCAAGAGCAAGACTTCGCCGGACCGCAAGTCTGGCAAAACCAAATCGCTCAACGAGTCCTCGCTCTCCACGGACCAGTCCGTCCTGGCCGAATGGGCGAGCATCAGGTCGAAGATATTCAAAGGGGTGGAGGAGGGGAAATACGACGAGTACCCAGAACCGAGCAAGAACCAGCCCGGCGGCGAAGACACGCAGGCGTTCTCCCACGCGAACCTCAGGAAGACCATGTCTGCCAGCGCCAAGTTCTCCATCACCCCTGCGAAGAAGAAGTTCGGAGATTCAAACAGGAACTCCGAGGTGTTCGGCGCCGACGAGAAGGACGCAGGAGAGGAAGCTGCTCCGTCTGACAGCCCCGCCGCCGCCACCTCACCAGCTCCAACCAGCAAACCTCAGAACAGGACGAGTAAAACCGTCCGCATCGCAGAGAGAGGCTCAGACGAGTGCATGTTCGCCAAAGACCTCCCGTCTTTCCTGGTTCCCAGCCCTGGAGACAAATCCGAGGCCTCGGAGTCGGAGACGGAGGCGTCTGAAGGTAAAGAGGAGGCAGAGTACCGAGGCCCGGACGGTGAGGACAAGCCCTCGCCGTTCGGCATAAAGCTGAGGAGGACCAACTTCTCGCTCCGCTTTCACAGCGAACAGTCCGCTGAGAAAAGGAAGAAGCGATACAGCGCCGGGGACAGCTTCGATGGCGTCCCCTCGCCTCTCACCCCCATCGAGCCGGACTCCGACACTTCCTCCGTCTTCTCCGACAAATCAACAAGTCCCACGTCGCCTCAGAGAGAAGGCGCGGCGGGTAAGTACGTACATGTGTCCGCCTTGCCCGCCGCCCCTCGGGCTAAACCGGGTAAATCCACCAGCCCGGCCGCACACGGCGAAGGCGAGAAGGTGCTCTCCAAGCCTCCGATCTACCGGAGACCGACCACATCACCGAAACCCGCTGGAGCGGCCCCCACGCCTCCACCGTCGCCGCTGCCCAAAGTGGTCCACGGGCCCCCTAGCGAGGCCGCGATCCAGAGGACGGGGGCCGCGGAGGAGCAGGCGAGCAGGAGCGAAGAACCGTCGGCGGTCGCTCAGTTGCACCGGAGCGGCCAAGGCCAGGTCCAAGGGGAGGAGGAGCCGAAGGAGAAGAGATCCTTCTTCCCCTCCATTAACATCCCCTGGAGAGAGAAGACGGACAGGAAGACGGAGCTCATGAAGAAAGGTCAGTGTTTCGAGGCGTTCGGTAATAAAAGCACAACACTCACCGGCAACATTCAGTGTCCGCCCCACATATCTGCTCCCACAAATGGGCGTTTTTTGGTCTTTGTCATGATGATAGTGTCCAAAAATAGAAAAGTTCAGGATAAACAGACACGGTTTTTAAACAAACTTCTCTTCTGTTTACTGCAGTGACGTCACCTGCGCTTTTCTTTTTTAACTTGAAGCACTCGGAGATACCGCACAAAAAAAATAGGGAGCGCTCAGAAAAAAAAGACGCTGCACGCAATTGAAAAAAAGACGCCAGTGCCCAAAAAATGGCGCCATGTGGACACATGCCCTTAAAGGAATAGTTAGACGTTAGACGAGAAGGACTGTATGATAAATATGTAGCTACAGCAACATTATTTAATACCAAAGAACTTTTTTTTGTAGAAACAATAGTAATGTTTTGTAATGTGTCAAAAATTGTCCTGCAGAAAAACCATCGCTCCAGAGCAGGCACTCGCTGGACAGTTCTAAGGTCCAGGAGAAGGAGGCCGGGCCCTTGTGGATCACCCTGGCTCTGCAGAAGCAGAAGGGCTTCAGGGACCAGCAGCAGAACCGAGACGACCGTCGGAGCCACAGAGAGAACAAACTGGCTGAGAAACAAGCCCGAGAGAGAGACAGCGTACGCGCCTCTTTACCCACTTACTAATGTTCACGTTATCTTGTGTTCTTCCTCTCATACGAGCGTTAACCTCCTCCTGCAGGTGGCGCTGCTGAGCCCCACGGAGAGCAGAGGGAGCGGGAGCACCAGTCCGTCCTCCAAACCGCAGACGCCGGAGGAGCCCAAGAGACCCGACAGCCTCCTGGGACGATTCGAGCGCAGAGAACACCTGAAAAAAGCCAACACTCTACCCAGCTCCGTCACCGGTAAGAACCCGCACGACTAAAATAAATAAAGCAAAATATCTGCTTTAAATATTCTTAATTTATTAAGTGGAAATGACCCAAAACAATTGCTAAAATTCTGAAATGAGGATGAGCTTTTTTTGTATTATTGTGTAATTTCTTTTCCTAGTTTCTATCTAGACAAAATAAACACTATATAGAGTAAATTAAATTACTTTATACACTAATTGATCAAATAAATGGTCAGCTTAATCAATATTGATTACACTGGTTCTGTTTAGCCCTAAATCCATATTCCCAGGATGTTGAAACTCTTGAATATTTAAACTAATTTGTTATTGATTGAAAATAGAATACATTAGAATGTATTTTATATTAGAATAGAGCTGCAACATGTGGTTCTCAAATGTGAGAATTTTATTATTTTTCTAGTTTTACATTTTTTAAAGTGAATCTTTTGGGGTTTGGGGGTTTTGTTCGGACAAAGCGAGACGTCACCTCGTGCGTTTTTCTGATGTTTTTAAGACCATAAGATGAGCTGAAGACAAGATAAATGTTACAGCTGAATCACTTTCATTAAACGTTTCTCACAAAATGGGCCTAAAAAAGGTGCAACTGATAGATTTGCAGCTAATTGTTGTGCTTGATTTGTTGTTGTCAGTCGAGATCGCAGACTCCACACCGTCGCCACCTGCCGTCAAGGAGGTGACGAAGCGCTTCCCTTCCAGTGACTCGCCGCAGGTGTCCACGGAGCCGGCGTGGCTGGCGCTGGCCAAGCGGAAGGCCAAAGCCTGGAGCGACTGTCCTCAGATCATCAAATAACACCCCCACCCCGGCTTCACACCGGCCTGTGTTGAGACTGCACACTGCCCACTGGACTCTGAGGCACCTGGAGAGTCATCATCACCTGTCCCCCCCCCCCCAAAAAAAAGAAAACTCACCATGAAAACCCTCCTGACTGTGAAACAAGTAAAGCCCTCCATCATCTTCATCATCGTCCTCGTGACCCCACACACACTGGCTGGTACTATTATCATGTTAAAGTGCGCTTCACATTCAAATATTCCAATACAATCGCACAGATATATGTAAACAATTGTTGCGCGCATGCACATACTGTATACAAACACACAAAGTATAATGTCCCACATGTCGCAGCCAATCAGAACCACAGCTGGCCGTTGCAATAGCCAACCCCAAGTCTTTGTTTTTTTATTTTGTAGCCAACTGTGTCACCATGGTTGTATATAAATCACTCGCTCCACACAATAACAGGTGAAGCAGTTCTTCAGTCGAGGTGAAGCTCTGACATGTGACGGTGTTTAATCAACAGAGGGTAACTGTCTGAATCGTGTTTTAAGGGCTACCAGTAACAAGAACTCATCGTGACCCTGTTGCATCTGCTGATGGAAGTGTTACAGGTATTATTTATGTAAAGCAGTGGATTTTTCTATGTTTGAAACCATGGATGGATTACTGAACCACAGGCCCAGGGGCCCCAAAGTGTCAGGGGCCCCCCCTGGTCTTCACTTACTAATCGTCAATTATGGAGACACGTACCAACCAGGAAGAGACTCAAAACAACTACAAAGACACATGAAACAACTACAAAGACACCAAATCAACCACGAAGAGACACAAAGGAACTACAAATAGACAAAAAAAAATGTAAGAGATGAAAAACAGCTTCAAAGAGAACAGACTCACAAACAACTATTAAAAGGGGCAAAGCAGCCACAAAGAGACACAAAGCATCTACACAGAGACTCAAAATGACTACAAAGAGAAACTTAACAGAGAGATGCAAACCAGCTACAAAGAAATTATGAAAAGGGACAAAACAGCCACAAAGGGACTCAGAATGACCACAAAGAGACGCAACAAGTACAAGGACACTTGAACTGACTGCAAAGAAACACAAAACAGCCACAAAGAGACACAAAGCAACTACAAAATTACCACAAAGAGGCACACAACAACTACAGAGACTCAAATCGACACAAAGAGACTCAAAATCAACACCGAGAGATGCAAAACAGACACAAAGAGACACACAACTACAAAGAGACTCAAAACGACTACAAAAAAAGGGAATAACATCCACGGGCAAAAAGAGTTAAATATAAAGTCTGTGTGTCTTTTACATGTGTGTGTCCAGGGGCCCGTCGTCTCATAATCCGTCCATGGATGAAGCGATACTGTATCTCTTCTCTGAGCCTGGTCATGTTCATAAATAAGCCTTTCTTTCTTTCTTACTCATACTCTAATCTTAAGCATAACAATCCTCACTGTGTCCGTGACAACTGTGATAGCTGTCAAACAGGCTATTGTACAATTTCCGCCATTTTTAAAGTCACCTGAAAAATTCTGTCACCAACCACACGGTGGGTGCACCTGAACACAGCACTGAAGACCACAAAGTGTTTAATGGGGCATTCACAGTGAGCTGCACACCGTCGCGTCCTCACAGCCGTGTGACGACGTTCTCCCCTCGCTCGCTGTAACATACGATTCTCATAGCTCGTCCTCCCCGTAACACACTTGTTCGTAGGCCATCACTTCCTCGTAAACGTGATATGATCTTACGTAAGCTCTATGAAAGAAGAAGAGGAACTTAAAAACCTCCAGCGTTCTCATTCCCTTCCACTCACTTACTGATCTGTATGTATGAAGTCAGAAGGCGTCACCAGAGCTTCAGAAAGAGTCACTTTGTCATTTTTGTTTTTCTAACGTTGCTCGTGCACAATAGTGTCGTGTACGCAGTGTTATGTGTAACGAGAAAAATGTTTGGTATTATTTGCACCTTTTTTTTTTTTTGTCCCCACTTAAGAGAAACTTCTTCAAAGGGACAGAACATGTTATGAATAATGTAAATTAAATACTGATGTCTGAACTGAAGGACTCATTATTTTTTTTCTGAACTTTGATTAAAGTTTATTTCCCAAAGCACCCTCTGACACGGATATAAAAGTGTTTATTATTAAAAAAAAACAGTGCAGAAATACGTCTTATGTTTCTTCTTTGACGGTCAGATTTAAACAATACACGTAGTCGTTGCGGCACCCGACTACGAGGGAGCGTCCGTGCACCACCGGGGATGAGAACAGCTCCCCTGGGAGACGGAACGAGGCCAGCGTTCGTCCATCGTGTCCGTCCAGGATCCACACTGTGCCGTCTGTGGAGGCCAGAGCCACCAGAGTCCCCCTCCTGCCCACGACGGAGCCGTCGAACACGCACGGACTGGAGTACACCTTCCCCGTGGTCTGGAAGGTCCAAACCAGAGAGCCGTCGGCGCGGCTCAAACAGTACAGGCGGCCGTCATGTGACCCACACAGGACCCTCTGCTGGTCTGGTGTCGCACACGGGGAGGAGAAGACCGGGCCTTTTGTTAAAAACTGCCAAACCTGCAGAAAAAAAAGGAAATTTGTTGCTCAATTTGCAATCATTAAAAGGGACAGTTCACCCTAAAATCAAAAGTATGTATTTTTCCTCTTACCTGTAGTGCTATTTATCAATCTAATCCAGAGTGTTGGAGATATTGCCCCTCGAGATGTCTGTCTTTTCTCCACTATAATGGGACTAGATGACACTCGGTTTGTAAATATGTATTTTTTATTTTGGGGTGAACTGTCCCTTTAAGATTTCAGACCGTGGTCACATATTGGAGAAACACAGCAGTCTCACCAGTGTCCCTGTGTTGCTGAAGCAGCAGATGTTTCCATCCACCGATCCGATGGCCACGAGACCGGAGGAGACGTTTGGCGAGGAGAAGAACGGGACGTCTCCACGGTACGACCACAGGACCTCTCCGCTGTCCTGGGACGGGAAAACGAAAACAAAAACAAAAGTCTCAAAACTGCCTTCTGTGAACCAAACAGTTAGCTGTAGTTTGATATTTTACTCACAGGGTTCAGACAGAGTAAATGACCTCCCAGTGAAGCGGCGTACAGCTGTCTGAGTGACGGGTGGAGGCACGGCGAGGAAAACACAGCTCCGCCCCCACAGTGACGCCTCCAAACGCACTGCTCCACCTGAAACAACACAAACATGGAACCTTTATTTATCTACATTTACTAGATTATATCACTTTTAAATGATCTACCTAATTGTCCTACCTTTGGGTCCAGGGCGTAGACATGCCCATCGTGTGAGCCCACTATCACCAGACCCGTGAGGGGGTCCACAGCGGGACAGCTCTTCACAGCGTCTCCCGTCTCAAAAGTCCACCGCGTCGTTCCAGACGCAGCGCACAGGAAATACACACAGCCGTCGTAGCAACCTGGAAAAACCAAAAAGGTCCATAAATCACAAAGAAAGATAACACACAGTCAGATATTTTTCACACTGTATTTTCGGAGAGCTGACCTATAACCACGAGGCTCCCGCAGCGAGACACGGCGGCCGAAGCTTCGATTCTGTCCCCGAGAACTCGCTCCCACACGAGGCTCCCGTCGGTCAGGTCTAAAGCCTGGATCCTGTGAGAGTGGGAGCCGATGAACACCGTTGTTTTACCGCCGTCTGACTTCGGATCGGTTCCGTTTTGCACCAGAAGCACCGGGGAGGCGTCCACACATCTGCCCGTGTCTGAGGACCAGCTCAGATCGAGGCCCAGAACTTCACCTCTGCGTTCCTCGCCGGATTCTTTCTCTCCGAGCGCGTCGGCCTGGAAGTCTGAATGTTGATTTCCGATTTCTATCACCTCACCTGCTCGTCTTAGAACTTTAAAAGCCCGCGTCTCCCCCCTCAGCCTCCCTGCAGATGTGCGTTCTCTCTTTGCGAGTATGGCGGAGGGTTGGTCAGCGTGGCGTTTCACGGTCGTCGGTGGCGGGCTGCTCTCAGGTAGCGGGCTGCTCTCAGGTGGCGGCGTCAGTGCCGCTCTCTCGACGTGGCGCAGAACGTCAGAGAAGGTCCCGTCGAGTATGGCCTCCAAAAGCTCCGGCGAGGTCGCCCCCACGGCAGCGAGGATGTCTTCGTGCAGGCGCAGCGCCTTCAGAGAGTCTCCTCCACTCAACAGGAAGTTGGATTCCTCGTCGACGGCCGCATCCTCAGGAAGAGCAAGAGTTTCCTGTCGTGGAGAATAAAGAAATATTCAGGTGACAAGTGAAACCAGGAAGTATTTGAACGTGGAGTTATGGACAGCTGGCCATACCTGCCACAAGGACCGCAGGGTTCTCTTTAGTTTGGTGAAATCTAACCGTGAAGACTCTAAAGAGCGTCTCTGTGTTCGGTACGTCTTCATCAGAGCCTCCATGTCCACTTTACCTGAAACGTGACACAAACAGTGATGAGGGAGCACAATGTGGTGGTTGTGGGTTTTTCTTTTTCTTTTCTCCTTTCTTGGAATTCGAATCATTCTTTATTATTTCATTATGTTATTGTATTTATTTCATTTTATATGTATATACTGTATATATATATATTTATCATGATTAATATTGCTTTTATCTAATTATTATTATTAAATGTATTATTTATTTTAAATATATATATATATATATCAAATTCTCGTTGATTCCATATTATTGTATTCTATTTTGTAATATATAAATATCATATATTTATAATTATTATTAGTCTAATTCTTTTGTATTATTCATTGGAAAAAAATTATAAAATAAATATTTAATTAATAATAATTAATTAAGACTTCTAATTCTCCATTCGCGATGAAGATTTACTGGAGTGGGGTAGGGGGGGTGTAAAGATGGGTGGAGATCCATGTGAGAGAGTGGAGGTGGAGGGAGAAAGAGGGAGAGAGAAGATGGATGAATGAATTAATGAAACATGAGAGAGAGAGAGAGAGAGAGAAGCGCGAGAGGAGCTGAGAAGAAATGAGCTGGAGATTTAGGTTAATGTTCATGTATGAACGGTGCATCACAGTGACGCTCACCATGAGGAGTCAGGCACAAGGCCGGGACCAGCACCAGGGTGTCGGGGACGCTGTGAGACGGCAGCAGCAGGGACAGCCGGTTCAGGACGAGTCGGCTCAGATCTCCATCAGCGCCGCCCGTCTCCCCCGCCCGGCGGTGCTCCGAGGGGGACGGGAGGTCTCCGCCACGCTCGGCCGAGGCCGCTGGATCCGCTCGCTCCTGCGCAGGCGTGAGAGGAGAAGCTGCTCTCTGGTCTCCAGATGTGGACGCCACGACAAAGGCGAGCAGCCGAAAGCCTCCGTGCAGACCCACGGCACAGGCCTCCACCTGAGGCAGGCTGCATATGAGCTGGAGGAGCCGGAGATGAAAGCTTTATATGTTGACAGTCAGTTAAAACCTCTTAAATGCAACACGTCCAGGACTCATGGGCAGTTTATTCTCAGAGATTCTGGACCTGAAATCTGATTCCTGTTTTACCTTTTTGTACGATGGAAATATTCCTAAAGGTTTTGGTAAAAGCAAAACATTCCTTTTGAAGATTTCTAATGCAGCAGGTAAAAAAAAAAAAATGTTTAAAAATCCAGAGGAACCCTCCGTCCACGACCCTCTTTATCAACATAAAAAATGACTTTCAACGGTTCAGGTGCTTTTCTCTCTTTCTGTTCTACGTTCATGAAATAAATAAAAGGTTTTAAGACGTTCTCACTTGCTGCACGCTCTCCAGGTTCACCCGTTTGCCGTGGCGTTTCACCAGCCTGTCTCTCCGTCCCAGGTAGAACATCTGCTCCTCCTTGACGTCCACCCAGTCTCCGCTGGCTCTCATCGTCCCGGCCACGGCCGCCTCCTCGTCGTCCAGCAGACACACTCTGTCCTCTCCGCCTGCACCAGCCATCACACGGATTTATGGAATAAGATTTGTATGTATACCTATATGTGTGTGTGTGTGTGTGTGTGAGAGATCTTCCTCACCGATGAACACCTGCCCTTCACCCTCGGTAACAACGCAGCCGTGTTCGTCCCTCACTTCCACCGTTGTGTCCATCAGAGGAGTCCCGAGAGGCACAGAGGACGGCGAGCTGAAAGGCACTTCATGTTAAGTAAAAGTTGACGCGTAGATTCAATGAATAGTCTCAAACAGGGAGCGCTCACATGTGGCCGGCCCGCAGCAGAGACTCTGGTATTTTGTAGGAGCAGGCCCAGCAGGACACCTCGGTGATGCCGTACACGTTGTAGATGTGGGTGCGGTTGTCCTCGTGCCTCCAGCTGCTCAGCAGAGCCGGAGAGGGACAGGCCTCTCCGCCCAGAGCCAGCACCCGCAGCGAGGAGCCGGGCGACAGCACTTCCTGTCTCAGGACGCGGCGGCCGAAGCGGCCGAGCAGGGTCGGCGTGACCTGCGTGGAAACAAGGAAACGATCACATTTAAAGTGATAAAACTCCATAATTACTAGAAATGATCATTGTTACTTCATAAAATGAACGCATCAGTGGTATCAGACTGCTGGAGAAAATGCGGCGACAAAGACAAACCATTCACACATTTTATTTTTCTGTCCTGTTTTACAATCATTTTATTATACATAAATTATTACATAATCTGGATGCAATGCACACATGCATCCAAATATATCCATATATAAATATTTGTGCATATAAATATATATATATATATAAACATGAAAAGAAACACGGTCCCACTCGCCTGCAGGACGGTCGTCTTGTTGTCCCTGAACAGCAGTCGAGACAGTCGGCCGGGCGTTTTCTTGATCACGGTCGGGATGACGAGGAGCTGAGCGCCGGACGACAAGGCCAGGAACATATCCACCACAGACGGGTCAAAGGTTAAGGGCGAGGCCAGGAGAACCACATCGTCTGCACTCATCTGAAACAAAGACCTGAACCAAGAGAGGACGAACTATTTAAAAACATGTCGACATACCGATGTTTTAGAGGCCGATAAAGACACAAACACTCACCTCAGGTGCAGGATATTGGGGAGAATACACTTGTGCGGCACCCTCACGATCTTCGGGAGTCCAGTTGTTCCAGATGTGTGCAGCACATACGCCAGGTCTCTGAGCCCGGCCTCCTTTGACCCTGCAGCCGGATCACGGCGGAGACCAGCACCCCCTGCTGTCTGGGCTCCGGTTTGTTCTGGTCCTCGTTGGTGCTCGGCGACCGGCAGCAGCTCCAGTCGTACCAGAGTCAGTTTGAACTCTGGCAGCGCCGCACAAACCTCCACGGACGCGTGTTCGACGAGAGCTGCATGGAACCGCTTTTCACACAAAGAAGAGACAAAGAGGGACTTCAACAGATGTACAATAACTAATATACAAGAAACTCAAGTGTAGTGTGAATGCTTTGAATAGGATTCATAGGAGATCTTTGGTTGAACTCAAAACAGGGTTTTGATGCAACAACAAATGTTTTTATCAGTTTCTGTGATTTGATTAATTGCACCACTAAGATACAATAACAGCCACACTGGGTCCTAGATTATTAGCTAATTTTATGGCCCTGTCTTGTGATGTCATAATTAATTTTTAAGATGTTTACTATTTCATCTATGTTGTGCAGATTCCACATAGTCCTGAGAGGAACAATAATTAATTTAGCTGTAGTTTGAACTCAACTTTATTTATTTATTTTGCACATTTCATACAAACATGCAACCCAAAGTGTTTCACATGGGACAAATATGAAATAAACCAGAAATACAATTTTGCAAGACAAACAAATGACAACAATAAAACAATACAATATTAAAAATGTAAAAAGAAAAGTAAAAAAAAAGTAAATAAACACCAGAAATAATTATAATGTAAAAAAATGAATAGTTAAAGCTTAAAGACTAAGGCTATAATATAACTCCAAATTAAAATGATAGGCCTTTAATTTATTTATTTTTAAAAAGAGAGAGCTTGTTGTTCTGATATCCAGAGGCTGTGAGTTCCACCGTTTAGGGAATAAAAACAGAAGGTTCTCACCACATCTTTTATGGGACAAATAAGGAACATTTAAAAAAGGACCTCAGTGATCTGGTTGGATCATAAAATTTAATTAAATCTCTCTCTCAGTCCTAAGAGATAAAGATAGTCAGTGTAATGTTTTAAGCTGTGGAGTAATGTCATCCTTTTTACTGGTTTTAAAGATAATTTTCACTTGCTGTGTTTGCATAATAAATCATGATCATTATTGTTGTATCTACACATTCATGAGATATTAAACCTGCAGGACGTCGGTCTTCACAGCGCAGTACTCGAGGCCACACTGGTTCATGACTCTGGCGGTGAGGAGTCCTGGAGCTTCTGGGTCCAGCGGGACGTAGGCAGCCGGTGACTGCAGGATGCTGGAGAGCAACACAGGACAGTTCATCATCCTTCATGCTACTTATTATTATTAAAAAGTGTATAATAATGATAGAACTAATTCTAAAATAAAGGTTTGGACCATCCACCGCAAACTTTAAACCTAACTAAAAATAAGTTTTAAGTCTTTCAAAAAAAAAAGAAGATGATACTGTTGTAGCCTCCTGGTCAGATGCTGTGTTGTCACATGGGGTGAAAACAACAACAACAACGAACTCACCCCAGGATCCAGACAGGTATGAACAAATCATCAGAGCAGTACAGCCCGATCACTCCGCTATTAGGAGCGCAGTTGTTTCGCAGAAAACGAGCCAGCTCACCGGCCAGTCGGACCAGGTCTCTGTACAGCAGCAGGGACCCGTCATACTTCACAGCTGCTCTGTCCGAGTGCAGAGAGGCGGCGGCGGCTACGAGCTCCTGCAGCGTCCGAGCGGCCATACTGACGATGAGCCGTTTAAGCCCCACCAGCTCATCCTCTGTTAGTGTCAACTCTGTACAAAAAAAACCAACAACGTTTAGTTCGTATTCTAATTTATATATTGTTCAATTCAGACGAATTGGGGTTTTGTTTTGGATGGAAGAGGCGGAAACGTGTTTGCTGTTTGTCGCGTGAAGATGACGTCCCCACTGATGGCTGTTTCAAATGCTTCTGTTAAGTCGGTCGTCCCGACATCGTACTTGTCGTGATTAGGCATAAAAACAACAATATACAGAGCAAAAAACATATTGACGTGTTAACAAACTCCCTCCACCATATTATTGACTACATATGTGTAACACTGATATCAAAAAATTAAATTATTCGTAAGTTATTTCGACTTTCAACCTGAAATAATCAAGAGCGCTATTTTGGAAGGCATGATTTCCGAGTGACAATGAAGGCCACCCTGTCCAATCATCGGTCCCGATAAACACTTTTAAACGTAAAGAGCGCCATTTGTTTTCGAACAAGTAGCCTGCTGCTACTCTTAACTTAAAGCAACGTAATTTTATAGGCAACATGGACGACGTTTTAAAGACACGACTGTCTACGAATATTTTCAACTACAAAAGCTCACTGGAACGAATCATAGACAAGGTGTGTTCAATGAGGCTAGCGGGCTTAACGGCTATTGTGCTAACCGTTAGCACGTAAGTTAACGTTAGTGGCGTAACTTAGCGTAGCTACCGTTAGCTTGAATTCACTTTAAAGATGAACTCTGAAGATTTGCTTTAACGTCACGTCTGTTTTTGTTTACTACAGTATTCAAAGCGTCAGTACCAAGATGGAGTGGAGGTGGACCTCGACAGCACAACACCACAAAGTAAGTAACGCACCGTTAAAAGGTGACGTTGCAGTAACGTTACTCTCTACTTTACTTTAGTCAGTGATTTGTCTCCATGTCTGCAGTTGTCATGTGTTCTCATTGTGTTTCTTTCTCTCGCGACTCTTTTCATGATGAAGCTCTTGAACGCTACATGATTCTGTCAAAAGCAGAGGTCAGCAAACTGGAATCAAAGGTTTGGGTCGCGATGAACGAACACTGCAGCCACTTATGACACAAAACACAATAACCTGATTTATAAAGTGTGAATCTGTCGAACAATTGTGAAATGTTTTCAATGTTTTTCAACAAATCAGACTCACACATTTCATGTAGAGTTACTGTCCGTCAATATCCAAATTATTTCGTTTAAACATACATTTTTAAAAGTTGTGAATCGATTCAGAATCTTAAAGATGAATCTTAAATCTCATATTGAATTTCTTTTCCCCACACTGACGTTGTTTTATGGACTGCGAGTCCTCAGTGGATTTAGATATTAAATGTGTGTTCTGTGATTATAATCAAAGACTTGTCGTCTCCTCAGAGCCTGACAGATTTAAGAGAGGAGTCAATAAGAGGTGAGTCTCCACAACCAAATACAAGAATAGCAACTCACAGAGATGTTTATGAATTCTATATTTATTATTCCTTTGACATTTCTTCCACCACAGCCCAGGACGTTACAAGAGACTCTCAGGTAAATGCACTGAATTCACTTCAACAGTTCCGTATATATAATATCCAGTACATAATGAAGTCATCATGGTTTGTTTTCAACAGTTTGACTTCTCGTATCAAGATGGCGGAGTTGATGACACTTGTGTTTCCACCACACAGTCGTCTGTGCAGGACGACGGTAAGAGCAAGAAAGCAACAGGCAAACTTTTTAAACACAACATGGCAGAAATTTAGAATATAAAGTGTCTTGGAGCTGTTTGGAAAACATCTCTTCTGTTACTGGAGGGGTTGAAGATTTACAGTTATTTAAATGTACCTGACAAAGAAGCTTGAATTACATGCTGAGCATTGAACTTGTGTGTGTTTGGTGGTCATCAATTTAAAAGAGCTACAGCACCTGAATTTTAAAATGATTTATTTATATAATAAACATCCAGCTATTTATACCTAGATGTCAAATATGATCTGAACAATCTACAGAGAGAGAAGGTTGTAGAAGAATGGAATTTTAAAATGGAAAATGTGACGTTCTTCTCCCCTGTTGCGTCCTACAGGGGTGTCGACAAACGACTCGACCGGCCTCACTGTGAGCTCATTGGATGAGAGTCAGAGGAACGTCTCTGAGACGGAGGTCCAGCCCGAGGACGGAGACGAGGTGCTGGAGATGAGCCTGAGGAGTCACGGCAGCTCTCTAGTGGAGCTCTACCCCGACATGATCAGCCGGATAGGACGGGCGTGGCGTCGGCAGAATGTCTCCGAGGCCGCCGACTCGGTGCTGAGGAGGTACCGCCGATGGCGACAGCAGTCGGGCCGAAGCAACCTCGGCGACACCTTCGTCGTCACGCTGAGAAACACCGGCAGAAATCCAGAAAACGAAACCAGCCAGACGCTGTTAGAGGAGAGCAGAAACAGCCCCGTGAAACGGCAGTTCATGGGGACTGAGACTACATCTCGGTCTCCGTTGAGGATGGTGAACAACGTGCAGCAACAGTCTCCTCGGAGGACGCGTAGGGAGCAGCACCAGCCGGTCCTCGTGATGGACTTATCCGGTCCCTCTGAGACCTTCATGCCAAGAGAGACCTCGCTAAACGAGACCTTCACGGTGTCTGACGCGTCCCGGCTGGGAGAGCAGCCCTCCACATGCACCGTCAGTCCCTCGCGACCCTGCCATCCCGCCGCGAAAGGACCCATAGACCTGTCTCTCAGGTCCAGGAGGCTTTCGCTCAACGCACACTCGCTGCAGGCTGATCGCTGCGCCACGTATGCATCGGAAACCGTCAGAGAAAGACCAGACATCTACGGCTCCCCGGTCAGGCAGAGTCCCTCACATGCAAGGGTGATGACCAGCCTCAGTAGATCTCCTCATGGCTTCTCCAGAAGCCCGAAAACGTATTGTGGGGAAAGCTTTTCCAGAAGCCCGAGAACGTATTCTGGGGAAAGCTTTTCCAGAAGCCCGAGAACGTATTCTGGGGAAAGCTTTTCCAGAAGCCCGAGAACGTATTCTGGGGAAAGCTTTTCCAGAGAGCCTTCGAGGCCCAGATTGATCTCCACCCCGCCGCAGAAGCCGGCTGTGCCACTGAGGATGCTTCACCCTCAAGACTCCCATCACTCCCTCCACCCACAGCTGCGTTCGCCTCAGTCGGCAGCAGCAGAAGGTCGCCACGGGCTCCGGCGGCACCTTTCCTTTGACTCCTCCCTGCCGTCGTTCCATGTCTCGTACTCTCCGAAGAAGCTCGACGAGGACTTTCTGAAGCTCTACCACAAGTTTGTGTGCCAGAGCAAATCCTCTTTCTTCAACGGGCTCCACTGCCGCCTCTGTGCTAAAAGCTCTGAGGCCAGCAGAGTCCTGTCTTCTTCTTCTTCCTCGGCCCTGGCAGCTCTCGCCCTGTCGCCCCACCGCTCCCTCCTGAGGAAACGCCACAGGGAGCTGGACTGGGACGGCCACCCGCAGTCCAAACGCTACAGAGACGAGCGCTGCCCGTCCTCACCGGGGTCCAAACGCCACGGCAAAGAGATGCTGAGGCGCTGTCTCTCTCCGTCTGAGTGCGGCCTCTCCTACAGCTCCAGGAAACCCAGCATGTTTCAAAGACTCAGCGCGCAGCAGCGCTCAGCAGATGCACATCAGGAAACCTGGATGAGTCCGAGAAGCCATGTGTCTGCTGCTGATTTTTCTGGAATGGGTGAGCCTCCTCTTTAAACATCGTATTATGCTCCAGGAGGCTTTATTCATGTCCTGTGTGCTGTTTAAATGAAAGGAATACTTCTACCCCAGAATTATCTTTTTATATCAGTTACTCACCACATATTACCTTGAGAGTTCTAGAAGAAAACTCTTCTTGCATGGCTCTTGAATGGAGGCAAAACTATATCAAAACATCCGTTTACAAACTCTCACACAACTCGTGCAGCTTAATCTGAGTCTTATTCATCCATCGTATGCTCACTGCTTCACAAACGCATGCATCTTCACAAACACCTGACTATTTAAAGGGACAGTGTGCAGGATTTGGTGGCAACCAACTGAATACTCGTCCGCTCACTCCTCTCTTTCCAAGACGGTAACAAGAGCCACCGATTGGAACACCGTGGTAACGCCGTCGGCCTTGCTCAGAAGTCATCCATACCATAATAATATATACTACTTTAGGAGAAAGAGATGTCAGACGGCGGCTTGCGGTAACACGGTAAAATGATTGACTAGTGGACTAAGAACTACGGTGGCCTTCAGGTAACTAAAAAGGTGAAAGTCTCTCTAGGGCCAGTGTTTGGTTTGTCCATTCTGGGCTACCGTAGAAACATGGCGGACTCTGAAGAGGACCGGCTCCCAATGTCGACATGAAGGGCTCATTCTAAGCTAACGAAAACACAACGGTTAGTTTCAGGTGATTCTACACTGATGAAAACATGGATATGAATTTTAAATTCCATTGTTGCTAAATGCTACACACTGGCCCTTTAAGACACTTATTTATTCGCTGTGGAGGCATGCAAGAAAATCATTTTTATTTAAGGATTCAAGGCAGCACGGTGTGAGTAACTGATATATCAGTGGTGGGCCGTGCATTTTATACCCAGGCCTTCACTGCTGTCATGCAGTAGAAATACCACCTTATAACCACATGATGGCGCCACAGCTATTATTCGTTTCTAAGGCTGTAACTATGTACTACTCGTATTAAACCGTTCGGTACGAGGCTTACAAAACGTTTGAATAACGCTAGAGCATTTGGAAAATGCAGAAGCTTAAATTCAGTAAAACATGTTTTCTGTGCTCATGTAGGACAGTGGTTCTCAGCTGGTCTGGCTGTGGGACCCACCATCATCCTTTAATGACAAGCCACGGCCCATCCATCTCTTTAGGAGACCGTCTTATGATTTTACTTTCACAACCCAAACATTAAACGTACTGCTCTGCAATCTCTTTCCTCGTCTCAGCCCCGTGTCACGGTGTGTGGTACTCGAGTCAGGAAGCTTGTCAGAATGCCCATATTTGATTGGCTGAGCTGCATCACGTGATGTGATTCACAACGCCGACTAAGCCTCTGCTGTTAAGTTTCGGTTCACGATAGTCACGTGCTCGCCCACTGACCAATCGCTGCACTAATGCTGACGTAGTGTTGGGCCGGCTAGTATGGGACTAGCGGGCTCTGACATGTCAAAGAATACGCCCAACATGTCAAACTAAAGATCTGATTGGTTGAACACTATGACAATCAACAATATCGTCCCCATTCACTTAAACTACACATGGATGCACTTGTGAGTCTGCAGGCCTCGGGCCTCTCTTGCCTAGAGACACAGAGGTGAAATCTGATTGGATAAAAGCTCTACTTAAAACAAGCTGCACTGGAAGCAGAGCAACAGAGGAAGACAGTAGCTGTGGTATGATGAGAAAATAAGATAATGGGAAAATAATTTTTATAAATAATACATAAGATTTTTTTTTTTGTGATTCTGTTTAGGCCAGCAGAGAAGGCTTTGCAGGCCCTGACAGCCCGCTACTGTGATATACAAATGGTCATTTTGGGGGTTCCTTTGAGCAGTTTGTGTTTGTTTGTTGGTATTGTGTAATTGTTCTTTTTAATCCGTTTCCTTTACTCGTTATGCTTCATTCAACAGGAAGTTCACTGGAGAGCAGAAGATTCTCCCCGAGGTGATTATAATGAATTCTGATGTTTGTTTTCTGACCTGAGTATTAATGTGTTTTTAATAATCTCCCTCTTTTCTTCAGAAAATGGTGAAGAGGGATTTCATCTGCGTGTCCACAGAAGGAAAACTAACAAACATCAGTGAGGAGTTTCTTCTCTCTGAGGTCCTTGTTGTTTGTGTCTATTTGTCTCTTACTGTGTCAACACCATCTGTTTGGTTCATTCTCTTGTATATTTTCTAGCTAAAACCTTTTTACTTGTGCATCATTATCTACGTACATACAGCGTCATGTTTTTATGTTTATTATTATAATAAAAATGACTGTCAAAATGCAGTTTGAGAAAAAAAAATTGATGAAGTCCTTGTTTTCATTGCAGTTATTCGGTTTATTATTTAACCTTTTCATTATTATTCATGCACGTTCGTAAAGTTAAGAAAACTAAATATCCAACAATGTAACTAAAGAGCCTAACGGTTCATTTTAGGTAGAAAAGTAATAAGGAAAATAAAGACTTTTTGGTCACGAGACTTGTGCGCTTTTCTGACAAATTCTATATAAGGCTTAGAATGTGAACCTTTCTGATAATACATTTACAAAATAACCCTAAAAAACAAACCAAGGCATCAGTGTGGTGAGACATGTGCACCTGTGATCACACCGTAGTGACATCAGGATGTAGTAAACAGACTAATACTGGATGTTATGAAAAGTAATATTTTCAACTAAAAGAGACAGTAGTGATGTTCTGTAGTGTGTTTGTATGAGGTTCTACTACAGTAGATGAGTTTATAGAAACAGACAGGAGAACCAGCACAGGAGCAAAGTAATGTTCTGCTGTGGACGTATTTTAGACTCCTAAAGTTTAGACTCCTAAAGTCCTATCAGTTTAAGTGAATGCTATATTTAGAATGTTTCCACCTCTTTACCTTGCTGTCAGAAATACCTTTCTGAGGGAACTGAAGCTGTTATCTATGATCTCTACAAAGACACCAGACTCCATTCACTAAAACACTGATTCTACCTCTCAGGACACAGGAGCTGTTGGTCTACTGCTGCCTCCATCTGTTGGTGTGTTTGTGTGACTTTGGTGAATCTGAACTAACCCTTTAAAACACCAATAACACAGTAACAGATGAAGGCAGCAATACACCAACAGCTCCTGTCTAAAATATGTCCACAGCAGAACATTACTTTGCTACAGAGAAGAACCTCATACAAACACACTTCTAAACATCACTACTGTCCCTTTAAGTGAAAGGATCCCAGCAGGATGACGTTCCTCTGTAGAGAACATCTGCTGTATGTACTGAACACATCTCTTAGAGTCTCTGATGGCAGTATTCAAATGGACGACCACTTCTTCTCCAGTCTACACAGAACATTTCATTGGCTGTGGGAGCTCTCAGTAAACCCTCCACAGTGCTGCTGTAAACCATAGCGTGTGGCTGGTGGTGGCGTTACCACTCCAGCTCCACCGGGTATTTCCCGGTCAGACAGGCGGTGCAGTGGCCCACTCTCTTGCTGGTCTTGCTGCTGGAGCTGATCATCTCGTCCTTCTGCTGGAGGGAGGCGATGCCCTCCTGAACGGCCGACACCAGGCCCTCCACGGTCAGATACTTCACACTGGCTGCACCTGCACGACATGCAGCGAAGACAAGAACTGCATCATTTTGTTCTGATATATGAAGTTTGTCAAAGAATGCTGCTATTCGCTGTATTAGTACTTACCGATGTATCCAGCAATGTCCTGAAACTCCGGCCTGTTGGCGATGAGCTCCTCCTTGGTGGGGATGTTGATGCCCATGTAACACGGGTACCTGATCGGGGGAGAGGCGACCCTGATGTGGACCTGTCCACGAGGAAGTACAAGTCAGAATACCAACTCTCTTTTAAGTGGCAAATCTGGAGATTTTCATTTAAATACAATTCTGCTTAAGTCACAAAAGGAAGTAACACGATGGTGACTGAGCCTAAAGCCCACGAATGTAAATCTGTATTACAGTTAACAATTGAACTACGCACATGATTCCAGAAGATGGCATGTTAGTATTGAAGACAGCTCATACCTCCAGACTGCTAAAAACTAACATCAACTCCATTGTTTCACTCAAACAATAGAAATTCTAAAATCGACCAAATCTAAAGGATTGACACATGAAGCGACATGCACCGTTCTGACTTTTCCTCTCTTGATCATCAACCTGTTCCCAGATCAACATCAGATATACGACCATGTGTCAAATTAATTGTCCAATCTGTAATATTGGACAAGTTGCTCTTTATTGCAGGCGTGTTGGAGTGCATCTACTGTAAATTGCTACTTTCCATTTTATTTTGAATAATGTTAAAAGGGTAAAATTATCCGGTTATTATATTAGACCAAAACATAAAAATGAGCAAGAAGTACATTTTGTGTAATATGAGTGTGTATTTTGTCCTCTTGGGAACAAAAATGATCTTTTGAGCATTGAGTTAGGACCACTAATAAAACATTGTGTCATGTCGCCTCATATACAAGAGTTAGGTCACATCCTTCTCAACAAACCTCGGTCGCCCCGGCTTCCTTCAGCAGCTTAATAATGGGAGAGATGGTGTTGCCTCTGACGATGGAGTCGTCGACCAGCACCACCCGTTTCCCGGCAAAGTTGTCGGTCAAAGCCCCGAACTTCTTGGCGACACCCAGCTGCCTCAAGCGGGTATTTGGCTGAATGAACGTTCTCCCGACGTAGCGGTTCTTACACAGAACCTCTATGTACGGCAGCCCGGACTGTGGGGGGGGGGGGGGGGGAGAAGAAGAGGAAAGCGTGTGAGCTCCATCAGATGGTCGGCGTGTTACATCTTTTCTTCAGAGCTGGCGGACTGACCTGCTGAGCGTAGCCCAGTGCTGCAGGAGTTGCAGACTCCGGCACGGTGCTGACCACGTCCGCGTCCGTCGGAGCCTCGATGGCCAACTGCCGACCGCAGCGCTGCCTCACGGTGTAGACCATCTGCCCTGCAGCACAGTGGAGCCAAATACTGAGCATGCAACACCTCCACAAAGTATTTCAGTAATCCTGGCTTCTCTCCACCGGCTCCCTGTTCGTTTTAGAATTGATTTTACTGATAACTTTTAAAGCACGTCTGGGTCTGAATATATATATATATATATATATATATATATGTATATATATATATATATATATATAGATAGATAGATAGATATATAGAGAACAGAAATGTTGACGCCTTATGAGCCAGCAGCCCTTCCAAAGTCGAGGCTCAAAACTAAAAAGGTGCCCGGGCTGCCTGAGGAGAGACTTAATTAATCAATAATCTCTTAGTATCGTATATAGTGTCTCCTTAAGACACATTTTTACAGACTGCCTTCAATGTGACGTCTTTTTACTGCTTTATTCTATTTATTTAATATAATATAATTTAATATATTATTATTTGTTCTTATAGTACCGAATGGTTTTCTTGTTTCATCTATTGTACTGTTGCCTTGCTTTGTATCAAAGCACTTTATAAACTCAGTTTTCTAAAGGTGCTATACAAATAAAAGTTATTATTATTAATAATTCTACAAGAAAGACAAAACAGTCAAGCTCAAACAAAGCTTCAAACCTTCAAAAATAGAGTCCGGTCTGGCAAAGTAGACGTATTCGAATATGCAGAATGCAGGGAGGTCTCCCTCAGGACGAGGGACAACACTCAGAGACTTGACTCCGTGCTTCGATATCTGGACTATCTCTCCCGGTAGGACCTCTCTGTAATACCTGAGAACCAGGAAGGACGTGAAAATGGCCAATCAATACCCACAATGCTTCACTCATAATGCAGAACATGTCACTCGTGGGGTTAAAACTGACTTGGCACCGATGGACTGGAAGCTGCAGGACTCTGATGACACAACCCAGCCCTCAGTGTCCTCCTCTCCGGCTCCTGACCGGGAAAAAAAAAAGGAGACAAAGAATGATGTTAATCCTCCAGCAGCTTACAAACCTGACCTCTGACCAAAAAGAAAATGCTCTTTAAGCTCTTGTATTCATCAGTAGTAGAAGTCCGGGGGGTCTTCCAAGCACACACACACATGTCTTTGATGTGATGGTTACATGTAAAACAAACACGAATACCTGAACTGTGCATTTTAGAGACGGGAACGATGCGTCCGATGCAGAGCGGACGGTTTCCGTAAGGGTCACGCACGGCATAGACGACGTCTTTGAACATCACCAGCAGAGAGTACGACGTAGGCGTCTCACTCATCAGATTTTTTATTCTACAATATTAAAAAAAAAGGGTATTTAAATAGTGTAGAATAACTTTAAATATCTATTCATGCAGAGTCAAGTCATTACACTGACCTGGCAACCCAGTTGGGTGCGTCCTGCTCCTCCATAGGTGGAGTCAGTGCCAGCAGCTGGGTGATGAGCTCGCTGTCTGAGCTGGTGGAGAGGCCCACACCGTGGCGCATTACCTGCACAACACGTTCACAATCATGGATTCACAATATACAGGCATGAGACTGACAAATGCTGAAAAGGGAGGAACATTATCAACACAACATTTCTAGGGGGGGGGGGGGGGGGGGGGGGTGCTGGTGGCATGAATTTTCATTTTTAAATATGATCTTTAAAATGTAGCACTCTGGTGTACTCTGAGAATAACATTTAGTGATAAGACCATATTTACTCTTTAAGCAAAAGAATAATTTATTATTCAGTTATTTATCACTATTTCTCCTTGGAGCAGAGGCTGCATTCAGCAGACCTGCCTCATCAATGTATTTAAAACACTGTGACAGCAGGAAGCTGTACTCACGTCTGTTTAGACCTCCACCTTTATCCAGGCCCAGCTCCACTCACAGCTCAGCCCTGCGTCAAGCTGCACTACACAAACAGCCTCCTCTTTGACCTCATCATCTCATCAGTATCTGGGCCTTTGATTCTACTTTGAGTTAAAAAAAAAAACCTGCCAGCAGATCCGCCGGTGTTCTGGTTTAATGTTAACGAGTGACCGCGTGAACTGAACCGGAACACGGGGGGGGGGGGGCTTCATGTTTCATCACGTTACGTTTTTTCCTCCAAATTCGCGATAATGACGAACGTTAACAGTCGACAGAGTTCCGCATGCAGTGGACGTTAACTTAACCAGCAAGTCTGAACGATAACGTAACTTAAACTGTAACGGAGGGAAATGAAGACGCTGTAGACATCTGAACGCTGATTGGACAAGACTCGACACGTCACATCAAAGATGTTTTATTGTGAAGATCACGACATCACCTTTTCTCCTCGTCTCACTCCAATCGGAGAAACGCTGGCTGGCCAGTTCGACGTACTCTGCTTTTTATCGTTATGTTAGCAAGCACATACACTAAGACAATGATACGAGTAGAAGCGCTCCGGATAGTTACGGAGTCACAGTGTGTTCACATGTTCACACGCGATCGTCAGAGCCCACGGAGGTATTCTTAACACCCCCCCCCCCCCCAAAAAAAAAAAATTCGGATTTACACTGATCTCAGAAATGGTCTCTGGAGTTCTAAAAACGGCGGAAATCCGCCGAACGGCGGAAAAGTCTCATGCCTGAATATAGAACATTATTATTATTTCTTGCAAGCTAATGTACATTTCTGATTTAAAGCGCAACTAAACCCCCAAAGCTCTTGTTTTTGTATTTCCCATATTATGTTATGAATATGTACAGTGACTACTCTCTACTGGTTGAAACACGACTATTGCAATTTAATTTTGCTATAAGCTGATCTGGAGGCAGCAATAGCCTTTACCCTTTAAATTAGCCTGTGAATCGGTTATGCTAATCACTAGCACACACATAGCTAATGCTAATCGCTAGCATACACTAATCCCAGCCTTTTAAATAAACTCAAATTCACAAATGTTGATAAAAGTTTATACTGTTTTTGTCACCATAACAGACCCTTTACAGCCCTCTAACCTAACCATAACAATAGTCAGGATGCTAACAATTAGCATTAGTGCTATCAATAAGCATAAGCTACTTTAAAAGGTAACGGCTATCATGAATGGTAATTTAAACAGTAAAGTCCTGCTAAATGTTCAAGTAGCGTAGACCAAGCCCAGCAGTTCATGTGGTGCTTTTTTTTATGATCTTTAACTGTAGCACAAAGGCATGGTGGAATTAGCAAGCTAACAAGCTAACTAGCAAGCCGCTAAAGGAGTAAAATTGAACAACTTAATGCTTCATGCACACACTTTTGTCACAACATATTAAAGCACATTGCTATCGTCAGATAATCAGTTATTTACTCTGATTCACCAGATTCTGTGATGTGCTGATAGCTTAGCTTCAGTGTTGTGCTGTGATTGTGATGCTACACTGGTTACACAAAATGTGACCATAACAGACACAAGAGCATAATTTTTTACGTTCTGGAGGCTTATTTTGAATTTTCAGGGTAGAGGCACTTCAGCCAAAAAGCTCTGAGGTTCAGTTAGTCTTTGAAAGAAGAAAGTTATCACACACACACACACACACACAAGGCAGATTAAAGACATGTTATGCACACTGTGTCACCCAGGAGGAGCCATCGACATGCACCAGGCTCAGTGTGTTAACGGGATCCATCCTCACCTTTTTCCGCAGGGCTTCAGCGTTAACCAGCTCTCCATTGTGTGCCACGGCGATCTTGCCATGCAGAGTGTCCACCACAAAGGGCTGGCAGTTCTGCAGCTCCGACATCCCAGTGGTTGAATAGCGAGTGTGACAAATACCCAGGTTACCGTAGCGCAGTTTCAGAAGAGCCTCGGGTGCAAAAGCAGTGTTTACTAACCCCATTCCCTAAAGAAAAGATAATAAAATTCAGTTACACAATCTGCAAAAAGTGACACATTTAGGGTATACATTAACCCACAACATGTTAATATCTGTAGCAATGTTTAAGATGGCGAAATATATATAAGATCCAATTATAATGTAGTATCTTAGTGGAGGGTTAGGAGGGGGGTCACAGACAGACGTGAGGGTGAAGGGGTAGAGTGGCCTAAATTATAATTAAGATCATAGGAGGTTTGAATGGAGGTTGGAAAATGATTTAAACAATCAAATTATAATTTAAAGTTTGGGCTCGTTCATAGCACAACAATGTGCTTATTCACACTATTTATATTTCATTCCATGTCACAGTGTAAATGTATCTGCATATGTCAGGGTAGGAAATTTACATATTCTTTAGGGGGCAATTTTTGCCCCCACTGACTGAAATCCAGGGGCATTTAAAAAAAATTGGGGGCACTTTTTGAAACTTGTGAAATAACATTTAACCTTTGTTCAAAATAATAAATATACTTAATTAGGCTTACAGTATGAGCAATTGTCATCAAATGGCAATAATAAGACTATTAGGCAGTAGTCTACAGATTCAAAGTGTTTTCTTAGATTTTTTTAACAAAAAATAAACAGAAAACATAAATCAGACAATCATATTCAATTTTATTCTATTTATTTGTGGTTATTTATTGTTATTACATTTTTTAAACAACTATTAACAATTATTAAGTCAACGATGCCTTGATTACATATACATCAGTCATTGTATGGAATTATTGAGAAAAAATATTTTTGTAGCACCTCAAATATTGTGATATTACCCATTTTCGTCCTGAACATATATGCATTAGTCATTGTGTGGAATTTTTGAGAAAAACATTTTTATAGCACCTTAAACATTTAAAAAAATTTGCCATTTGAAGGTACAAATTCAGTTCAGAGTTTTTGCTTAGTAAAATATCTTAATTGTCAGTCAGGTATTATTAATTTCCAGCAACCCTCAAATCAAAGAATAAAGACACTTTACGCACAATTTAGGTGTATTTTCCCTTTAACTCACGAGATGCAGGTAGCATGTTTTATACTTAATGTGAATATAATTAATTTAATCTAATTTCCATTATGCAATATGTATACTTTGTTGGCATCTTATTCTGAAAACCGGATGTTCATCTGAAGAAACCGGATGTTATCTCACGTTAATCTTTCCGCTAACTTTCAAAGTCCTTTGCTCGCTCCCGATCTGTGCCGTTTGAATGCGTTTACCGTGAATTTCAGCAAAAACATTCTATGACAACTGGACCGGGTCATATAGGCTACGATCTTTTTGACAAGTTCATTAAATTATCATTAGAGGAAATTATGGGGGCATTTTTTGCCCCTCTCCTAGTGATATAAGGGGCAAAATTATATTTCTTAGGGGCAGTTTTGCCCTTTGCCCTCGTGTATTTCCGACGCTGGCATATGTGGTTACCTTAGTGAGTCAATATTTAAACGTCTCTAATGCATTAAAGAATCCTACTTATTATACGTTATATTCTGCTTATAGCAGTGTATCCTCGTATATATTCGTAATGCTTTATAACAATAACCGCAGCACATTAAAGCATTTTATAATGACTTATAAGGTCAAGTATCAGAAGACTTTATAAAAAGATTATAATGCATTATGAGAATTACAATACATTGACAATTAGGAAGATGTATACTTGACCTTAAAAGTCATTAAAAAAGGTTTGTAATGTGTTATTGTTATAAAGTATTATGAGTGATTATAACTATAATCTTACAGTTCGAGACTATAACGAATTATAAGTTTGTTTATAATGCATTATAGACCTAAAATGGGGGGATAAAAAGGTAAACCAATAAAGATGAGGTCACAAAAAGAACAACTAATCTGCACAAATTATAAAAGTAAATAGTAATATGCAGCAGTCATGTTGTAGAGAGAACGACCAGGTCACAATCTTTACAGCGACCATTATGGTAATATAGGTCAGTCCATTTTGACTGTTTTTGTTTACAGTCAAAGTCTAATTGTACAAGAGGGGGGGGGGGGGGGGGGCTTCCAGTCCGGACCAGTGTTACCTTGTGGGCTGCGTATGTCGGCGGACTGGCTCCATTACTGGTGACAATCCCAGCACTCTCCTGACCCCTGAGTGGACACAAACACATCACACGGAAGTTAATTGTACCAGTGTGAATATAAATCAGTGGGGAAAGTGAGTGTTTTTATAACCCAGTCTCTTTCTCTGCAAGCTCAGATATGAATCGTCTACACTGGATTTGAGCCTTCGAGGCAAACTAAACTGGTTTGTTTGCAGCAGAAAGAAAGAAAAGAAACCAGAAACGTCTGGTTCTCTGCTGTGGAGCTCCCATATAGGGAGAGCCGCCTCGCTGCAGTCTTTCAGCCAAATACCAAGCTGCTTCTCGGATTACCGCTGGCCCCGCCCCCTCGGCACACAGCTTAAGCCAGTGGTGAGGCTGCTATTCAGCATGGAGGCGTTGCTTTCAGGCTTAACCGCCTGGTTGCCTAGGGAACCGGGCGGCAGAGACAGAGGGATTGGGGAGAGAAGAAGAAGGAAAAAAAAGAAAAAAAACGCGTTTCCAGGTCAGCTCAAAACATGGAGAGAGGAGCAAAGAGACAAAGAGGAGGTGATAGTGAGGTGGCGGAGAGGCAGTGGGGGGAGAAGGAGGTGCTGGCTCTGGTGTCGGCGTGGGACGAGGAGGTGGGAGCACCGCGCGCCACCGACAGCAGGACCGCGTTCCAGTCGATCTCAGAGCGTCTGAGGAGGCTCAGCGTTGTGCGCGGCTGGTGGGAGTGTCAGGCCAAGTGCAGGAGCCTGGGACTCCAGACCAGGAAGACAGACGCAGCGGCAAACTACAGCCCAGGAGGGGATGGAAGGCCGGTGGAGAGCTGGGAGGAGGAGGAGGAAGAGGTGGAGGAAGGAGACAATCAAAGAGGAAGCTACTCTTCCTCAGTCCCAAACCCAACGCAGGAAGGTAAATAGAAGGTTTCAACATCCGACTGCGTTAGTTTCTAATCCTCCGACAGCTCAGAAGATAAACAAGTCAGTCAAACTGGTTGAAGCCTCAGACTGAAGTAGAAAACTTTTACCTGCTCTAAACATTGTGAACGCAGTCTAAAGTCAGATCAGAATAACACATTTTGTTACTTATTTTCTTGATTTGAACTTGTTTCTGTCTTTGTGTGGACCCCAGGAAGACCAGCAGCCAAATAAAGAATACAAGCTCCAACTTGTTTTCTTTATTCCAAAAACAAAACTCTGTGTGTGTGTGTGTGCAGGTATGAAGGGTCTGATCCACCGGGCTCTTCCTTGCACCGCGAGCGTGGCCGAGGAGGGCGGCCGCCACTGGACGGACGACGAGGTGCGAGCGCTGCTGTGCGTCTGGGCCGACCGGCGCATCCGAGAGCGCCTGAAGTGCACGCTGCGCAACAAGTCCATCTTCCAGGAGATGGCCCGGCAGATGCAAAGAACCTTCGGCGTGGTGCGCAACTGGAAACAATGTCGAACTAAGTACAAGAACTTGAAATACGACTACAAGACCGCTAAAAGCGCTCACGCCGTCGGAGGCGGCGGCCCCGGGAAGTACATGAAGTTCTTCGAGGAGGTGGAGGCCATTCTGCTGGACCGGGGGCTGGAAAACGGGACCACGGAGATGCAGAAGAGGTTGTATGACGGAGAGATGGGAGCAGGGAGGCTGCAGACACCGGCCTCAGAAAGTGAGGTCGTCATTGAAATTGATGACGGTATGTTTTCAGTCTGCAGAGCATGTTATAGTTTAGTATTCACGGCTGAAAGAGAAATCTATTTCTTTACTCTATACTTTAATTTTCAGATGACAACAGCGATGATTACGATATGGATGGAGACATGGAAGCCAAATGGAGAGGAACAGGTACGCTGCATAAATAACCAGAGCAGTCATGGGCCGATTCTGAGACAATGGGCTCCTGGAAACAGACATGCATGTTGAACCTCTTTGTGTGGTCATTCTGCATCTCTTTGTGGTCATTCTGCGTCTCTTTGTGGTCGTTTTGGGTGTTTTGTGTTTCTTTGTAGTTATGTGTCTCTTTGTAGTTGATTTGTGTCTCTTTGTGGTCCTCTTATGTGTCTTTGTGGTCAACGAGTCTCTTCCTGTCTGTTACGTGTCTTTGAGTGACATTTTGTAGGTAAGGGCCTGGGTAGGCCCGTTCAGTAATCCATCCATGAGTGCAGTTTGCAGCACATGTAATCTCTTCTATTCTTAATCTATTTCTCTTCACTCCAGAGGCCCATCTAACGCTCGCAGACCCGTCCAGCTCCGAGCAGTTCCACGTGGTCACGGTGTCGGACACGGGCCGCAACTGGAGCGACCAGGAGGTGCGAGCGCTGATTCAAGTGTGGTCCGACGAGCGCGTGTGCCGGCAGCTGGAGAGCTCGACCAGGAAGAGGGACATCTTCGTCCAGATCTCCAACAGGTTGATGCAGCAAGGCATCGAACGCGACTGGAAGCAGTGCCACACCAAGTACAAAAACCTCAAGTACCTCTACCGGTCCCTCCAGAGAGGAAAGGGCGACGAGGCCGACCCGAGGCGCCTCATGAGGTTCTACGACGAGGTGGACGCCATTATGAATCGAACAACTAACGGCTCGCCGTACCACACGGGAGCTGCACACAAACACGGCGACTCAGGTAGACTTACGACGCTGGAGGGCCGCGAGGAGAACGATCGCGATCAGACGAACACAGTGAGAACGAGGAGTGGACCGACTGAGGACCGGACTTGTAGTTCCGATTCTGTTTCGTCCACAAACCTCAACGTTACGCCAAACAAAGAAGAGCCGAGGCTGCATTCAGTCCAGGAGCTTCGCTCGGACCGACAGCACAGATTAATGAGTGAGTCCAATATCATGTATTCATGTGCAGCTTTGTTTTCACTTTATACCTCTTGTGCCTTCAGAAGTTCTGTCATTATTATGTACCAAATTTAAATATTCCATCACTTTAATCACATTCATCATCTCCCAAATTGTAACATATCTGGCTCTTTAAAAGGGTAGACACTAAAGGTGAATAGGTTACATTTAACATGAAACTTCACCAGTTCATTACTGACATTAAGACAATTATTACAAGTTTTCTGAAAGGTTGTGTTTAAATATGCAAATGAGGCATTATCTAATGGTAACTTTTGGAGAAATCTACAGACGCAAACAGACAAAGAAGACGAGTTGTGGAGGAAGAATTGACCAGTGCCTTAAAGGGTCGGTTCCCCCAAATTGCTAAGAAACATTTTAACAATTACAATAATGTTTTTATCATTTAAAATAAATAAACACTAGACTTTCAATTATGTTAATTGGGAACCACGCCATCCAATAATGAGTGATTGATCACATCACTTGTGTTACATCCACTACTAACGTATGGATGTGGGGTTGGCGTTCACTTCAGAACTATTGAAGTCTTTTCTTACGTTTTTACGAGTCCGGTGCTTCACCTGCTTTAGACTTTCGTTTGGCCGTTCTTTACTTCATTCTCTCAACTTTTCTTTGAGACGGCCCTGCAGCCTCGTGCCCCTTAAAGTGGATCGGCGGGGCGTTTACCTTCACTTATTGATGATATGTGATCAACTGGCTTTCAATTTATCAAGCGCTTGTACTACACGAGGACAATGCGATTCATCATCATAAGAATGTGGGTACGAACAAATCTGCAGTCACGAATCAGACAGAAGACTTTTCTCAGGAACACAATTAACAAAAGAAACTTCAGATATTGGTGAATGAGGCCCATGTTTTCTGTAGAAAGTTATTCCAATCTGTATTAATATTATTATTCTTAAAAAGCATGTACTGGGAGAGGAGTAGAAATCTCAGATATGGCTATTTAAAAAGAGAAAAGAAAAGGTTTTAAATCTTAATCCAAGAAAATCCTTCAATTAAATGGGAAACAAACAACCTTTTCCAAAAGCTCAATAAATACCACTGAACACGTGTTTATATTCATATTTTTAAAGAGCTGCCTGTGACTGTGAGTGCTGTTTTCAGGCTCTTCTGAACCTCAGGTGAAGAGAGAAGAACTCCATTCAGCAAACAGAAGAACGAAGAGGAAAGCTGCAGATCAAGGTTTGAAACGTCCATCTTTTAAATCACATGATGTCCTCGATGGACTGAAGCCGTTCTAATGTCTGACTCACTGAGTCCCATGATGGCGCCTCCTAATTAAATCACGTATAAGGGTCTGGTTGTTCCTGCTAACAGGAGGCACAACTCATGATGACGTCCACCGTCAAGAGAAAAGGAAACTCTCCTCGTCCATGAAGATCTAAATGTGTACTTTAATACATAACAGTGTTGAGGTAATGTAAGGATAATAGATTTTAAACCACTCCCTTTCCCCCCAGACCTCTCACTCCAGACGCCCGTGAAGAGACTGGACTCTGGCAGTGATGCGGTGGAGGTCCGGTGTAAAGAGGAGCAGGATCACATCCCCATAATGAAGATCAATTCAGTGCGTTCCATCGCCTCCAGCAGTCCGTCCCCAGAGACAGAGGTAACTCCTCCTGAGCACATGTGACTACAAACGTTTAACTCAAGTTCATCTGAAGGAAACATCACGTCAGCAAAGACCTGATGTTGTAAACTCACATTATACATCGATCCTTCTGTTAAAGACGCCTCGAGTCGATCAATCCGTCAGCTGATCGACAGAATCGATCAAGAACAAAAAAAAGCAAAACATCTCATATGTGAGAATAATCTAAACTACTTTTTGGGATTATTGTTCGAATCAAACAAGCGATTTAAATATAATTTATTGAGACGATTAATGCAGCAGCAGATTAATTAATACATCTTATAATATTTAGAGTGAATCTGATACTCAGTATTTAGTTTGATGACATTTATGCAGTGGTGGAATGTAACAAAGTACATTTACTCAAGTGTTGTACTCAAGTACAATTCTGAGGTAGTATTTACCATAATAAACTACTTTATACTTCTTAAATATTATACTTTTTATTTTACTACATTTGTCTGACAGCTTTAAAACTACAAAAATAGAATCAACAAATAAATATGATGTATTAATATAGATTAAGATAAAACTTTATTGATTGAAAATTATCAAACCACCCAGCCGATGACGTCACCAACACATTCATCTATAAACCAATTATCAATATTATTATAAACTGTCATTCTGCATGAGGAGTACTTTTACTTTAAGTACATTTTGATGCCAAACGTTTTACTTGCAGCAGACGTACGTGCAGCAGAGTACTTCTACACTGTGGTACTTTTACTAAGTTCAAGGTCTGAGTACTTCCACCACTACTTAGTGGGATCTCTGCAACGATCCTGTCATCCCTGACTTGCTCACTTTTTCTTTCTCACATAACTTTTTGTAGCACTAGAGTCATTTTTAAAGTTATATTTGCTTGCTTGAAAACAAAACTGCTTTACGTCAGAAGAGCAAACTAACACTTGAGACCTAAGCGTTAGTAAATGTAACACGTACTCGTTGGTTCTCTGTAGCGGCCGAGTGTGATTTGTTAGGTTGATTTTTAAACAATATTTCCTCTTCAGTGAGGAGATAAACAGCTGTTTTTCAGCTCATAGAACTTTATGAGCTGCAGGTGAAGCATTTTAACTGAGCCTGTTGATTACTTATAGTAAGGAAATTACTTTTTCTATTACAAGTGTTCTGAATTAATTCTGCAAATGAGGTATTATCTCATCAAATATGTGCTAATTTGCATACATTTCTAAAACAGAAATATGAACATTAGATAAATCCAAGTTCAAAATAATTTTAATTTTGTTGACATAAATCAGAAAATACCATCAACAGACAAAATAATCAATTTCCTCCATGTTTTTATTAATACATGTCGTATAAATGAGTCTCTGAATGATGTGTGAACAAACCCCTCTGTGTTAACCTTCAGAGTATAGAGAGGAATGAAAGTGTAAAGTTTGGTGTATGTAAGAGCTACTGAAGTGGAGATTTCTGGATCAGAGTCTGAGAACAAACTCATTTAGAGAAAACGTCCTTTAAAGAGATGTTTAGTTCAATTACAGACATTTAGAAGACTCTACAGGTGAATAGGGTCAAAACATGAACTCATAGATATCACCATGAAACTTCACCAGTTCATTACTCACATTAAGATCATTATTTATTGTGTTACAAGTTTACTGAAATGTTAGGTTTAAATATGCAAATTAGGCATTATGTAATGGTAACTTTTGTTGAATTTAGTAGAAAGCTACAGACAAAGTAGTAAAATACACACACACACACACACACACAAATTTCCGTAACTCACCTGTGCTGTAACGCCACGAGCCCCAGCGTCAACACCTGAGCGACCTCCAGCTGTGTGGGCCACTCTCCTGCAGCCACGCAGCCGAACACCCCGCACTCTTCCCCGATACCGGACGCCTCGAACTCCATCCCGCCGGTCCTCAGTTAACCCCCCCCACACACACAGGCCCGGAGGACACGCGCTTCCGTTGCCCCGGGCGATAACTGTCTCGTGCGTATACCTGACAACTGTTGACCGCGTTGAGCACGTGCGTGGGGCAGCGAAAAGCGTCGACTCTCCGCGTGCAAAACGTGGTTTTAAAACGACACAAACTCAGCTGATATTGTTGCAATCACGAGTCCGGAACAAAACAAAAGCGTGAACAGACAGAAGAGAGGCCGTTAACTGATATCACGTGAATCCAAACACACGTGGTGTTTCCACGGTGAGGAGTTCAAGCTGTATCCGATTAATCGATCAGTCCGGACTGTTCTCTATTGATTACGTTGTTTTGAAATCAATATCTTGTTCTCGTCCAAAGAGAAACAAAAACGGGGCTTTAGTTTAGTGGACAAACTCCACAAAAGTTCTTCTTCCTCGACAATATTTGGAGTTGAAGCATCTCCTCCTCCTCCTCCTCCTCCCCACCACGTGGTCATTAATGCGCTGCTGTGATTTGCTGCACAAGTTAGTTAAGAGATGTGATTGGTTGTCAGAGCACGTAAGACGGAGTCTCACTTCCTCATCTGCTTCCTGGCTGTCTGCACGCCTCCTGCTGCCTCTTCATCTCGCAACTTAAAAAAACAACAAAAAAGTTGAGATTTTAGTTTTTGTGTTTCAGGATCGTCGCGTGTTGCAGAACAGCAGCATGGCCTCCACACCAGGTACAGTCAGTTCACCTATTAATGCGCATTTATTTAACAAGTAGAATGTGCCCAAATGTGCCAAAATGTCATTTTGGGTTGTTTTTCCCCCCCCAGAGCTAAACATCGGACAGAAGCTCAATGAGGGAAAGACGAAGCAGATCTTCGAGCTCGCGGATCAGCCCGGACTGGTCCTGGTCCAGTCCATGGACCAGATCACGGCTGGGAACGCCGTGAGGAAGGACCAGATGGAGGGCAAGGCAGCCATCGCCAACAGAACCACGAGCTGCGTGTTCAAGCTGCTGCAGGAGGCTGGTGAGAGCTGAAGCAACGTTTAGTATCATGTTAGTTGGTGGATCAGTTTGAAAAGGAACTCTGCCAGGTGCAGGTGTGTTGCAACGTTGCTCCCTAACCCCCAGGCAACTTTCCCACACGTTGAGCAACTTTGGTTAAAGCCAGAAGGGTATAATTATATATATTTATATAAAAAACTCCCTCACACACCACTTATTTATTTATAAGAAATCACAGACAACAAGAAAACTGAAAATTAAAAAATAAAATCACAATTTAACCTTCTGAGAATAAAAGGTTTCATATTAATAGATTTTCTTTTACATAATTTAAGTAATGGGGACAAAGGAAGCACATCTTTTTTTTTTCTCTCAATTATAATATATGTATATATATTTTTAATAATATGTCCAATGTAGTGGTATCGGGTCAATGTTTTTCCCAAAAATGGCAAATTACATGCACGATTTTGTAAAGATAAAATATATATTTAGTTTTTTAATTCTTCCTCATTTGATGAATATTGGAAATTAATATGAAACACGTTTTAAAACCTGCTCTCTTCCTCCTCCATTTTTTAACAATATTTCCTGCATCATCATCACTCAATGGTTTAAAACATGAGAGGAAGCAACAAAGGACAAACTGAATTGCCGGGTCTTAAGAGGTTAAAACCCACGTTGGCAAATTGCTTGTTTTCTCCCACAAACAGTCAAAACCCTGAAGGATTTCTTTTAATCACCAGCAAATACTCACATTTTGAAGCTGAAAACCAGATTTTTTTTATTTATTTAAAAGAAAATTGCTGAAACAAAATAGTTTGCAATTTAATTGTTTCATCAACTGATACATTGTCACATTATCATGTTACCACTTTTTCACCCTTTTTATGAAAAAATTCAGTAACAATTTCACATTTTTAATCGTCGTTTATCACTTTTTTAGTTTTTCAAGTGATCCCTGCTATTGCCAAACCCTTCCGTACTGATCTCACGTCCAGAACTGACGGATCCACGCAGTGCCGCGTGGAGGGGACGTGATGCATGTTTAACATGTAGGGCCCAAAATGACTCTCCTCCTCGCTTTAATTTAAAAGTAATTGGGATAAGTGTAACCTACATGCCACTCGTGAGTGCAGTCATGGCTGGTTCTTGTGACTTGAAACCAAACTTTGTCGCTCTTAATTCCCCAGAACGTGACCAACCACATTAAACTTTTTTTAAATTTAGGGACATAACATGGACAATTTGAAGTACTGCTGTGGTTTTTCAATGATATCATCTTTAATGTGGAGCTGTTTAATACGTCTGAGGTAGATTTGTAATTATCTACCCTTTTCTTTGTCTTCCAGGCATTAAGACTGCCTTTGTGAAACAGCACTCGGACACGGCGTTCGTCGCCGCCCACTGTGAGATGATTCCCATCGAGTGGGTTTGTCGCAGAGTGGCCACCGGATCCTTCCTCAAGAGGAATCCAGGGGTCAAGGAAGGCTACCGCTTCTCCCCCCTGAAGATGGAGATGTTCTTTAAAGTGAGTCTGAGACCCCCCCCACTGCCTTTATAATGTTTTATTGTACCCTGAAGTGCTGCAACTTGACTCAAAAGTGTCCAAATGTCCCGTCCATCTCTTATGCAATCTTTTGCTTTCTGACAGGACGACGCCAACAACGACCCCCAGTGGTCAGAGGAGCAGCTGCTGGAGACCAAGTTCTCTCTGGCCGGGCTCACCATCGGCCAGTGCGAGGTGGACATCATGAATCGCAGCACTGTGGCCATCTTTGAGATCCTGGAGAAATCCTGGGCCACTCAGAACTGCACTCTGGTGGATATGAAGGTATGCGGCGTAGCGGCGCCCTCTGCTGGTTAATCCGATAACTTGATGTGAACACTTCTTTTCTACTTGACTTTTCCGAGCTGCTGAATTCAGGATCGTCTTCCCTGCTTTGTAGATCGAGTTTGGGGTGAACGTGAAGACTCGAGAGATCGTCCTCGCTGACGTGATCGACAACGATTCATGGAGGCTGTGGCCGGCTGGAGACCGGAGCCAGCAGAAGGATAAGCAGGTCAGGACTTGTCTTTGGCCTCCGACCCTTCTTTTAAGAATAACTATGAAAGCTGAGATAACCGGTTTCCCCCTTCTTTTCTAGGTGTACCGCGACCTTAAGGAAGTGACCCCTGAGGCCATGCAGATAGTGAAGAGGAACTTTGAGTGGGTCTCTGAAAGGGTCAAGGTACACTGAACCTAAACCTTCTGTGTTATCTGGACCGGCTTTTGTTTGCTTTTAATCAACATGTTTCAACAGACACACACAGTTCATTATTAACTTATCTGAGCTTTGTTGCTCTCCTCTGTTTGATCTATTTCTTAAACTCTTCATTCAAGACTGTTTCTACAAAACTAACCTTAAAGTGACTCTATGCCAGTCTTGAAAGAAGAAACTGCACTTTTCTTTATTCTCTTAAAGTCATAAATTCAACGCACTCTTTCTCAATTGATCCTTCGCTTAAGTCCCGCCCTCGAACGCAGACTGGCCAATCATAGCGTAGCATCGTCCAGTTCTGACCAGGGTCCGACAACTGTCCGGCTCTGCTCCATAGACTTGTGCAGTGGTTTCAGATTTTCTTCATTTTCAGGCTGGTTTAGTGGATTTGGAGCTCGTCCTGGTTAAACGTTGTGTAATAGTGATACTTGTTACCCGGAGAGGTTTGAATTAAGGAGATATGTTTCTAAAACGTTGCTTTTCTGCCATAGACTGTATATGGAAGTAAATGTAGTCGCCGTGATGTCTCCCTTTGGTTTGTGGACTGCCGGTTTGAAGCCTTGAGTTCAGCATTTTTCCCGTCGCCATCTTGTTTTTGTGACACAAGAGGGTGGAGCCAAGAACGACCAAATGCTGAAAAATTTTAGAGTTAACTTCCATGAACTGAAAACGCGCTGTGAAAGGGTTAAAGTTGTAAGACGCAAACTCGGACAACTGCCAGACCGGACAACGCCGTGGTAGAGACCTGTCAATCACTGTGTAGCCCCGCCCTAAAGCATACCCTGCATCAAGAGAGAAGTAGTCATTTTCTCATAGACTTCTATACAACCAGAGGAGTCGCCCCCTGATGGACAGTAGAGAGAATGCAGCTTTAAAACACTTGGCTTCACCTCTCAGAAACCAAGGTTGGTTTCTATGTAAAGAAAAACCTGTGGAGCAGGTAGTTTAGCCAAGGGTACCTTTTTTGCTGCTACTCCCCTTTTTTTGGTCTGTTATGACCAAAGTTATTGTGTGGCCACTGCTCAGCTAATGTTGCACAGCCTCGCTTTAAGTGGGACTTGCATTTAGCTAACGAGTGCTGTGTTGCGTCTCCAGCTGCTGCTGGAGCACCAGGCCAGCGGCAGGGTGGTGGTCTTGATGGGCTCCACCTCGGACCTGGCTCACTGTGAAAAAATCAGGAAGGCCTGCACCTCCTACGGGATCCCCTGCATCCTGAGAGTCACCTCGGCACACAAGGGTCCAGATGAGACGCTCCGCATCAAAGCCCAATATGAAGGTGTGTATCGTTTCTAAAAAAGACAAAACGTGAGGATCTACTTCCATCTATCGTGTCTTAATATTTTCTTTCCCTCAGGTGACGGCGTACCCACCGTGTTTGTGGCCGTGGCCGGCCGGAGTAACGGCCTCGGTCCAGTGATGTCTGGAAACACGGCGTATCCCGTCATCAACTGCCCGCCTCTCACTCCAGACTGGGGGGCACAAGACGTCTGGTCCTCCCTGCGTATGCCAAGCGGTAAGCGCACCGCTTCCTGTCTTTTTTAATTGTTGGTCCCCATGTGAGTTTTACACCATCAGAGGTGTGGCCAGGACCAAGGAATTAATTAATGTGCAATACAAAACAAGATCTGTGCACACAGCCAGTACCTCTAAACTATTATTATTGCGTTTTCACCTTCCTGCCTCGTACGGTCAACTAAACTGCGAGATCCCTAATTGTATTATTGTATCGTAACCGAGCCTTCCCTTTGTTCCGGTCCAGGTCTCGGCTGCTCCACGATCCTCTCCCCCGAGGCCGCTGCTCAGTTTGCCGCACAGATCTTCGGGTTGACCGATCACCTGGTTTGGTGCAAGCTGAGGGCCTCCATGCTCAACACCTGGGTGTCTCTCAAGCTGGCCGACCAGAAGTTACAGGCCTGCAGCATCTGAGGCGCCTCAGGACCCGTCAAATGTCTTTTTGTTTACCATCAAATCGACACACCGAAATCATTCCATTAAAAATAGAAACTAATCAAAAGCTTCTGTGGTTGTTTCATCCCATTATAGACCTTTTTGACGTGTCATGACAGGAGAACATTCCATTTAGGTGAGCCAGTTTCAGTGTCGCGGTATCGTGCTGGCTGACTCACTGTCGTCGCTTATTGGGAAACTTAATGGCACCGAGCCATCGTTAACATTTAGTTTGATTTATGCTTTTACTGCTGTCACGAGTCAAAATGTCTGCCGTCTATTTCTGCACACTAACTTGGAAAATTATAAAATCACTTAAAGCAATAATGAAACATTTAGTTGCATTCACTTATTTGCTAGAGAAGATTGATACCTTTTTTATAAAATGTGAAGCTACAGCTGGTTGTCTATCCAATCAAAGGTGTGGAGTAGAGTCACACGACTTAGAATAGAGTGTAAACTATAAAATACTTTACTTGAAGTATTTCAAGTATATACTTGACTCTTAACTCTGACTTCACTTAGACTTGAGCTTTTTGACATAATACTTGACACCTTCCCCCAAACCCAAAGATTAAAATGATTTGAAAAGTGAGCCACTAATCTTCATTTCCTCACTCGACTAACGGTAACGTTGTTCATTCCCAGCAAGACACTTAATACCCAGAACTTTTGTTTTTGATTTAGTTCAGTCTCTTTGTTTTAAGACTTGTTTTAACGAATAAATACAATTTTTAAAAAGCATTCATGATTTTCTTGAAATTTTGTATATTATAACTGTGTTGTTAAAATGCCATTACATTTGTTGAAGAGCGCATTACGACTTGTTTAGGACTCAAAGTTTAGGGCTTGGGCCTTGACTCGTGACTTGACTGTCTGGTCTTGATTCGTGACTTGTCAGTCTAGAATTGTGACTTGACTCGGGTCTTGTCAGTCTGGCACACAACCCCCATGTAAAATGGTAAATATATATATATTTTTTAATGTTACCTTTGGTCAGATCCCGGCTAGCTGTTTCTCCCTGTGTCCAGTCTTTATGCTAAGCTAAGCTAACTTGCTGCTGGCTGTAGAACTCCTCTCATTTTTTACCTTGGGCCGTAGTTACCGTATGAGGACTCGGAAGTCACGTTCTAAAATTCTAAAATTGCTTTTGAAGTTTTTTGTATTAAACATATTTAAATTTGAGAGTTTCTGGTAATTTTTTGTATTTTTCCACCAGAATTATATTCCTGTACGTTTCGAGAAAGGAAGTAGCTTGTTGTTGATTATTGCAGTGGAAGAATTTGGACCTGAAATCTTGGCTTTGGTGCTGATTTGGACCGAAGTGTGGTCGGTGTGTGATTTTATCATTTTGAATATAATTGATGAGCTGAAGCTGATGAGATGCTGTTGACATGTTTAGTGGAATACGGAGTTTGTTTCTCTATAAAAGTTACTCCAGGGATCAAGTTGAAAATCAGCAAAATACAAAGCGGTTCAGGTGATTATATTTGTACTGGACTTATGTTTTATAGCTGGAGTGAGGTTCATAGTGTCCTACTTCATTTGCATTTTTACACGCATACTCTCGATGCACTCTTCACCAACAACTGCATCATTTTAGAAATTCAGACGACAATCTGCTCCAATTCAGTGACGTTAAAGCCCTTAAAAACACCCACAAATCTCAGCTGTGGGGCCTCAACTCGGCCACCAGAGAGCGCCTGCAGCTCACGTTGAACGATTCCAAATTCTTAACCTTTCAATCTGTTCCAGTAGTTCGCAGCCAAGCAGCGATGAGTCAGAATATCATGCCACCGTTTTTTTTCAACTTCTATTATAGCACAGCTCTCTCACTTTTGATAACAAATGAGTATAACGACCTGTGATGTGCTAAATCTTTGTTCACGTGTGGGAGGAAGAAGTGGGAGGATGGAAGTGCTGAGGGGGAGAGAGATTGATCCAGATGAGTGTAGTGAAGCTGATATCTGACAAATAAATCCTCTGCTTTTTAATTTGGAGCCGAATTTTAAATGTAAATCTATTTCACAGCATTTGAATCAGCCTTCCCGTCTCTGAATCTGTGTGCAGCATAAAGCGCTGAAGTGGACGTCGTGTACATCTCCCTGATTCCAGGTCTCTGTGACAACCGTAACATGGCAACAATCGCTCCGTATACAATAATCTGTTGTCTCTGTGCTCCGTCTCTTATTGCTGCGCTCTGTAAATCCAGTTCAGATCTCCCTTTAATTTATTTCTCTCCTCGCCGGCATCTTCCACTATTCCACGGCTCAGCGTCCCCATGGATACCGGATGGTGTAAATGAACACAACATGATTCATCAGCAGAAGTCTCTTAACCCACTAATGAGCTCCTGAATGTGTGCGGTCATGGCTTCATCCTGAGCTGAAGTGTTAAATGAGATCAGTGCTCTCCTCGTCATCGCAATAACAAAAAAATAAAAACGACTTATGGTGTAAAAACAGAAACCGGAGACAAACGGACTTTCTCAAGACTCAAAAAAAAAGCAATTTATTTAGCTATGAGGGTTATTATGTGTCAGTACTATAGTTTATTTACATGTGTTCAACAGTATTTCATATTTGCTGCTCGGTCTTGTGTACAAAATTTCTATATCTTCCTTTAATGGATAAACATCAACTTCTCCATTGTCCTGCCGTCACTCTACACTACGTCACCTCCAGCTTAACAATCTAACCGTTAAACTCCCTCGATCACAGGGCCCCCAGGTCGTGGCACGAGCGGGACTTCTGCCTCAGGAACTTGCCCACCTCTCGCTCCCGCTGGTACCGGGGCACCAGGCTGGACAGGAAACGTTTGGCGCGGGACGTGATGCTCTCACGCTGGCCGCCGTCGCCGCTCATGTCCTCCGCGCTGGTCCCCGGGGGCCACGGGGACTGGCCCCTGGCTAGCCGCACCGCGCACTCCAGCAGCTCCGGGGTACGGTGGTCCAGGGAAGCCGAGATCTCCAGATACAGGCAGTTGAAGAGGGCGGCGCTGGACATGGCCTCTAAAGGCAGGGGAGGAGAGGAATTAAATGCATTCAATTAAATGCATGCTGTGACGGCTTTTAAAGGAACAGTGTGTACCATTTAAAGGGGATTAATTTGCAGAAATGGAATACAATATTCATAACTACGTTTTCATCAGTGTATAATCACCTGAAACTAACAATCATAGTGTTTTCGTTAGCTTAGAAAAAGCTTTTAATATCTACGTAGGGAGCGTGTCGTCTTCCACGGAGTCCGCCATCTTGCACCGCCATGTTTCTACGGCAGCCCAGAAGGGACTTCACGTTGTCTGAAGGTCGGGATGCGTTCCGAAACCCGGTATTAAACGGGCATCGGTGCAAAATTACCGGCGTATTGATAAGCCCCAAAGTTAGCAGTGTTTTTATTAGTACATTTTTTTATGTTTTGATGTAATTTACTATCACGCTGCAGCTCGCATTCGAGCTCCTCCTACTACACATACAGGAAGCGCAAGAAAATATGCCGCCTGTGCTGAAGTGAACCAGGTAAATGTGAAGGACACTCGAGTTGACCGCAACTGTACATGCAATAAAATATTTGCCAGTAGAAAAAAGCCAGTACTTTATCAAAACATCTGCAACAAACACGGACATGTAAACAAAAGTGAAACCTAATTCAACCGGCTCTACCCGCATGTCTCATCCACTCGTTCACACGAGCACAGAACGCACGATCAGCCAAAAGCAGTTTTTTTCCCCGCTTGGTGAGCCAAGGGTATTTAGTTGGTTGCGATCTGCTCCACACTAGATGCCACTAAATTTTTTAAACTGGGCCTTTAAGTTCACCTTTAAAGTGACAGCGACCATTGGTAGAGTTTCTCTTAAGCTTTGTAGTTAGTTTGCATGTATTATCACATGTGGTACCCGTCCTGTACCACCGAGACACAGACTAACACTGAAACAAACCACAAAAGGGTGAAAAAACGGCTACATAGTGTTGAATTTCAGGGTTATTTCTCACTCAGATAAAGTAAATGTCATTCTTTGGCATCGGGCATCCTATTATCAGTTATTATTATTATTATTATAATAATAAAACCATTATAGGATAACATGTCATTATATTTGTATTATTATTATTTATGTTAGGATATAAGCATATCTTTTTTATTCCACTAAATCTTTTGTCTTTCCACCACACATCTCACAGACTACTTGGACGTATACACACACACACACACACACACACACACACACACACACACACACACACACACACACACACACACACACACACACAACCTTCGTAACCCAATCTAATCATTTCATTACCTACGTCATCGTAACTGCTTTGTGTTATCGTCTCTGTGTCTGTCTTTACGTCTATCTTCCATGTTTATGTTACTATATGTATTTTTTTTGTAAGTTAATCGTTTTCTGATTTATGTTTGAAAAATTACTTTTTTAGTGTTGGAATGTTTTTAATATATGTGTCTTGTGAAAAATAGGTCCAATATTTACTTTGGAGTAAATAGACTGAAGACCTGCCGACGCACACAACAGAATGTTAGCTCTGTGCTCAGATGTTTCTTGCCGAAATGCACCTTGGGAATTGTAGTTAACCTCTCACCCAATGTTTTTATGAACAAAGGCTTGTACCTTTGACTTTTTAGCAAAAAACAACGGGCGCCTGAAATAACTACGGATGCTTTTTGCACATGGGAGAAATTTTCCATCAGTATTTTCTGCCAGAAAATCTCCTCAGGTTTAGGCCACAAACCCATGAGGTCAGAACAATCTCAATAACAAGAAATAAAAACACACACACATGCAGTGCAGTTCACACACGACAAGCAGGCAGAATTCACAGAAGGCAAACGTCTTTCATGTGCATGTTTTCTTTCAAGATTTTGATCGTTGCTTACTTAGTCAGTTATAATAAATATTGTAGAGAAATACTTAAGGCTGTAGCCGAGTGTTCAGTGGCTTTGAGTTGGGAGGAACGCTGTGTACTAATACATAGCTGCACAGCAATGCAACTGCATGAACGTGGTGCACTCACAGTGAATGATTTAACTGTAACTGTGACTCCACCACGAGGAAGCTGATGACTCTGGCGTTTTACATTTCCACATATTTCCCCCGACGTCTCGGTGTTTGCTGACAGACGTAAAGAGCTGAAAATGTCAACACCGACTGTGAGGATGAGAAAAATACCCGCAATGGAAAAGAAGTGAACCACGGAGACAGGGGAGGGGAATAAAAAGGGGCGTGGCAACGTGGCGAAAGATGAAAAAAAAAATATCGCACCTTGAGAGGTGACCTCACGTGTGCGAACGAGGTCGCTCTTGTTACCGACGAGGATGATGGGGGTTTGGGGCTGAGTCTCTCTCAGGAGGAGTCGGAGTTGAGCGGTTCGGTGGAAGCTCCGCCGGTCGGTCACCGAGAACACCAGAACGCCGACCTCACACTGCAGAGCCGACAGGTCCTGAGGGACAGAACACACCGTTTGGTACAATACTGTAGTCGTTTAAGGAAACTATGCATCACAATTGTACTTACTAGCACATACTGACATATTGGTAAGTAGTCAACTTGTGGTACCATCATCACACATGAGCAGCACCAGTAATTAAAAAGAACCCCCTCTTAATCGTAACACCGATTAATCGTATACGTACCACCATTTGTACTCTTAGATGACATTGGAACTATTGGTTTTCTAAAACTATTCAACCTAAATACTTCAGACCTGTTTCATAGTGAGGAACAGAAACACATTTAAATTTGAATTATATTATGATAGGAGAAGATGAGAAGGTCCCAATGTTAATTTTATATTGTTGTCAAAGCTTTATGTGCAGAAAAACAGTGGAAGTGCTGTATCTAACACACACACACACACACACACACACACACACACACACACACACACACACACACACACACACACACACACACACACACACACACACACACACACACAGTCATCCTCTCCAAGCAAGAGAGAGACAGAAATCCCTAAAAATTAAATATCTAGACAATTGACTAAACCTCTCAGGCTGTCGGAGCTGCCATGGCTCATTGACTTTTCATTTAATTTTGATTAAAAATGTAACACAGACCAAAGGCACTCTACTAGTCACAGACGTAATACACTTACATAAGAACATTCCTTATAAGGCATCACAGTGTCTCTCACAACAAATATAGCCCACTATACAAAGAGTAACACATGTGAATCCCCTCATCAAAATAGACAGATTGTGCCACCATTGTGTGAATTCAGTTGTTTTTTCTTCATTTGGCACATCTGCTCTGTGGGCAGCTCTCCCTCTCTCTCTCTCTCCCTCTCTCTCTCTCTCTCTCTCTCTCTCTCTCTGTCTCTCTCTCTCTCTCCCTCTCTCTCTCTTTCTCTCTCCCTCTCTCTCTCTCTCTCTCTCTCTCTCTCTCTCTCTCTCTCTCTCTCTCTCTCTCTCTCACACACAGATGCCTGTGAGCTGCACTTGAGGGAAAAGAAGAGAAAAGTGTGCAAAACAACCTGATAATGAGCTTTCCCTCCTTCAACCAGATGCATCAGATTTATTGTCCTCTTTTTGCCACAGCGTTTCTCCGTTACAGTTATAGTGACGTCAAGTACAATAAACAATGCAATGCTCTCCAGATATACAATATGAGCACATCTGAAATATGCTGCATCTGGGTAAAGCTTTATATCAAGGTTCTTGTAATCAACGTTAGTTAATTAGCATAGTTAACTGTAAATAAGTGCCTCTTAACCTTAAGCATTGTTCTCTCTTTAGATAACTTAGATCCTGCAGAAGGAATAGTTAACTTCTAATAAAAGCATAATAAAGAAACATTCATAAACACTATAAGCTATTAATAAGTTCTGTAAAGGTGCTTATAAATGCCTTATAATCTATCAATAAACATGTTTATGATGCTATTAACACTTAAATAGTCTTATTAACACATAATAATGTTAATAAGCATCTTATTAGGGCCTTATTAACTATTAACTAACGCTTATTACAAGGACCTTAATATACCAGAATCGGTTTATGTATTGTACTTTATTTCATTTTCTTTTTTGTTTACCTCGTTGCTATGCTTTATGTTAGTTGTATTAGTAACCTGTCTAAGTGCATGCTGGGATACGCTTAGGTTCTAATTTATGTACGACAGGATGAATGCATGGATGAATCAGTTTTTTTCCTCACTCATTTAGAAATCCAGGTACTGTTTTACTGAATGTCTTTCTTGATAAAGCACACACATTATCATGTGCAGCAAACAGATGGCTTCGAATGAAGTTACAATCAAATTAGGCTGTAGAAGAAATACATTAAGAGTCTAAACTAAAAAAAAGGTACATTTTGAGCTCCTTCTTAAAACAGTCCAAGGATCCTGCAGTCCTCTGGCCCTCTGACAAGACCAGATGTGTGTATCTATACACACATATATATATATATAGAGTATACCACAGTGAAATGCTGTATACAGCTGCAGAGAGGGCTCAGTGGCCTAATGAGGGAGCAGGGAGTGTGTTGTTTGGCTCACCTGTCTCCAGTTGTCAAAGATAATGATGGTGCTGTCCTCTTCATCCACGGTGACTGTGCGCACGTATCCCTCCCCTGAGGACAGGGAGGAGAGCAGCAGTTAGGTCTCACCTGGGCAGTGGGTGTTTGTGATATATTTACCCGCGTTAGTCCAGTCCAACACGCTATAGCTTTCACACCTTCAGAATCCACAGACGCAGTCCTGTCCATGTCCCCGCCGAGGGCGACGGCCAGAGAAGACTTCCCCACGCCGTTCTGCCCCAGCAGGGCGATCCTTAGAGGCCCGTCGTGTCTGCCCTCCACGGCCAGAGTCGGGGTGTCGTCCAAGGCCAGGCTGAAGCTGATCGGTGAAGCGGACGGTCCGGCCGCGCCCGAGGTCCAGTCGCAGTCTTCGTGGACGGCTTCCTCCCGTCTGAGCTGGTGCTTTATCGGCAGAGGAGTGCTTCCTCTGCGAACCATCGGGGTGCTGGACAGAGTCATGCTGTCACACTGGAGGAGAGAGGAACATGGAGCGACACTCTCTTCATTGTGTAACATTTAATGAACATTTATTGATAGACTATAAGCACTTAATAGTTTATAGACTGCTTAAGAATGTTTCTTATGATACAAATGTATTCTGGTAACACTTTATATTAAGGTCCTTGTAATAAGTGTTAGTTAATAAGGCCCTAATAATATGCTTATTAACATTATTAGGTGTTAATAAGACTATGTGTTAATAATAGCATCATAAACATGCTTATTGATAGATTACAAGGCATTTAGCTTATAGTGATTAAGAATGTTTCTTATGATACAAATGTATTCAGTTTAACTAACTTACCTATTCTGTCATTGTTAAACCTTAACTAAGCTTTTTTTTGTTGCTTTATTAAGATTAGTACATGCTCTATTATGCATTTATTAGCAGTTAACTATGCTTTCTGCAGGGTTTAATAGCAGTTAAGTATGCACCCAAATCCCGATGAGCATGATGGTGTGATACTGTGGCTATTTATTATTTAGCACCTTCATAATGTCAGGGGACCTGCCGCAGAGGCCAAGATATATGCTGCCTTTAAGCTTCCAAAACACTGGATCCTAAAATTCCCATAGAAGGACTACAACACAATAGAGTGCTGCAGGCACGATGCTGCCTTCCATTTGAACTGGGAAGTCGGAATTTACGATTTCAAAGTAAGAAATCTCAACTGGAAACGCCGCCTGAAGTCGTATAACCCAACCCCAACCTCAAAATCCAAGATGGCTGCTCTGCGTATCATCAACTTGCATGACACTTGATTTTAATGTTTTTGGAAGCTTAATGATAGTGACCGTGCGTGTCTTGCAACGTGGTGTAGTTTGGTTATTTAGCCTTTTTTTTTTTACTTCTGCCAACTGCATTTACGTTTAAAAAATCATAAAAGTGACGTTCTTGAAGATTATCTTGCAGAACAAAACGTGTCATTTTCTGCAACGATGCAAAATCCAATCGAAAAATCCTAATCGAAAATAAATCGGATGACATCATCTGAGTAATTTTCTAAATCTATCTAAATTTACAGACACAAAATACATAATACAACTTTTTCCCAGGCTTCCCAGTATTCCTCATAACGAGTAAACGGACCTTCTTGTAAATCGGACTAGTGCTACTTTAAACCTACAATAACCGAAAACCGTAAACACAACCATTACCCATAATTACCGGTTACGTTGCGAAACTCTCGCGAGATGATCGTGTGTCATCAGCCAGCGAGATTTTCGCTACTTGTAGGTTCCCTAATTTGGCGAACCTTATCACCACACAGTTGGCCACTTACACAGATACGGAACGATATTAGCATTCGTTTGGAGTCGTGTTAAACACAAGTCACAATATTCACTCTCCTCTTAGCTCAGTTAACTAAAGGATGGTATGAAGCTGCATACAGCTGAAGGGGGGCTACAGTCACCAGTCACGTGATACTTCTGGGTTTATCACTAAGAACAACACCTTTAATATCATACATGTATTATTATAGAAAAATACACACTAAATCAGTTTTAATGACGTTTTCAATTAGCAAAAAAATAACCTCCAATTAGCCAAAAGTTGGATTTAGTGATTAAAACGAGGAATTCAAATGCAGGACATCACCTCCCTGCAGCACCACCTACCTAAAACACACACACACACACACACACACACACACACACACACACACACACACACACACACACACACACTGGCAGCTTGATAACCCCCCTCCGTTAATATGTCTTGTGCAATATTTTTACCTTTTCTACAAGAAATAATATGAGGCATAGAAACTACAAACTACATAATCACACACATCCACTGGCTCTCATAATCACACACACACACACACACACACACACACACACACACACACACACACACACACACACACACACACACACACACACACACACACACACACTGGCAGCTCGATAACCGCCCTCCATTAATATGTCAATCAGAGTACAAAAACATCACAAAACACCACTTTGCCCCACACCTGACCTGCTAATTGAACACTGGATGTTGGAGCTTGTTTGCTCGCGAGCGCTGCTCCTTACCTTGGTCGCCTTCTCCTCGATGTTGAGCCTGTCTTCGGGCACATCTGTCGGCATCTGCAAACTGAAATCAAGCGACCAGGAATAAAGGACTCCAATAAAACTCCTCACCCCTCCTACTCACTTTATGACAACCCCCCCAAGCCCAAACAGCACGGTATGATCTCTCACCTGTCACGCGGCTCTCCGCAACCACAAAGTAGGCACGCTCTCTCTCTCTCTCTCTCTCTCTCTCTCTCTCTCTCTCTCTCTCTCTCTCTCTCTCTCTCTCTCTCTCTCTCTCTCTCTCTCTCTCTGCTATCACTCTGTCTCCTCAGGGTTCGGGTCCAGGTCCAGTTCTGCAGTCAGCACCGTCATTCATCACCGCCTTTCAAACTAGACTGTGACTCACTGACAAAACGCTCCTCCGGATTTTCTTCCTGCAGAGGTAAGTTTATAAAGCGGCGCTGTGAGCGTTCGCTGCTGCAAAGGGGCGCGCAGCTCCGCGGTAAAAGTGGAGCAGTGGTGCAGGAAGGGAGTGTGGAGAGATGCTCAGTGTCACGAAGCTCTCAATGTTGACCCCTAGGAAGAACTAGGGAGCAATACGGGGAATGGCCACTAGGGAGCAGCACAACACAAGTCTTCTCCTCACTAATTGGCTCTGTTTGTGTGCGTGTTGTGTGTGTGTGTGTGTGTGTGTGTGTGTGTGTGTGTGTGTGTGTGTGTGTGTGTGTGTGTGTGTGTGTCCTTGGGGGATATACTGTATGTATAAATGTGTCATTTGGGTATTCCTTTGGTAGACAAAGGCATGACAACATACCTACCTGCCTACCAGCTCTATCAGTCTGTCTCTCCTGTTTTTTATTTCAGTGGCTCTTTTGCATTTTGTTAAATCAAGTCATTTCTAGCCTCCTGATCCAAGGAGTGTGTTTGAACATGTTTTCTGTCAAAATGCGAGCGTGTCCGCGAGCTGTGGTGCGTCCCTCCCACACAAAGCCACAATAGACTCCGGCAGTGAACAGCCGGGGCGCTATTATAGCCCTAATCCTGCTCCTATTATACAGGCCAGAGAGAGAGAGCGAGAGACACACACAGAGAGAGGGTGAGGTAGAGCTGAAGATGAGGTCATCCCAAACAGTGCACACCCAGGGTCACTGCCTCACTATAGAGGGACAGAGATAAAGAGAGAGGGATGCAGCGAGGCACGGGGGGCTGCAGGCCGAGCTGCAGGGCGAAAAAGTCCTGCGGAAGAACTGAGAGTGCAGATGCTCAGATAGGTGAACGGGAAAGAGGTTGGAAGTGGAAGTTGCACAAAAAACACACAGCAGCGTGACAGGGATGGTAAAGTTTGTTTATTTCATATGCGTATGAAACCACACTACAACAGGAGCAGGAAACCTTGATAATATCCATTTTTTTTGCAATTATGTTAATTCTAATCACAATTGGAATAAAATAATAAACTGTAGGAAAGTAAAAATACACGCTAGTGGAATAAAACCAGTAAAGGAAAAATAATTAGAATCAGTACATAAATAAACAATAAATACTGAATAAATAAGTGAATAAATAAAAGAACAATTTATTTAACCTACACCCAAACAAAATAAATAGCTCTAATGCATGAACCCTGGCAATGATTTCATGGGACAGTTAAGAAGGTGTCTCCACACATTTTTATTTATTTTATTTTTTTAATTTTTAATCCCTGCACCGTTAATTTTCTGTTGCATCCGTAGCCCACAGTACCCCGAGTCCACAGTGACCAGCTCTGTGGTGCCGCCATGTTGCATTAGTATGGTGGTCGTCCATGTTACAGAGGTGTTCAATCTGCCCCAAAAATAGCTTCTCTATAGTCTGGAGAACCGGACACAACCACACGAATCATGCCACACTCTTTTCCTCCTGCTGCGATGGGTTTCTTTCTCTTTTTCACCATAAGCAGTCGCTTTAGAGTTCAGCACACTACCAGCTCTTTGTTTGTTAAAAGAGCAAACAGCAAGTCCCTGTTGATGGCTAAAAGTCGCCATTTCCAACTAGCAAAAAGTTGATTTCTTTGCTAAAACACAAGAGCAGTATCCCCACTATTCATTTAGCACAATCAGTGGAAGATTCCCATGAAAGGTATCCTTGTACATTCTTTAATCTATGATTATTCAATTTACAAAGAATAACAAGTCTTGGTGAGCTTAAACACTTTGGTAGGCAACTGTGAAATATTAGCTGGCAAACACAACCGCATGCCGTGGATACTTTATCCAAGCCCATACCACTCCACATCCAGCACCACTGCACTACTCAGACCCCTGCAGCTTTAGCAGCTTATTATAAAAAAAACAACACGCAACTACAGTTTGAGCCTCAACCACTCATTTGGAGAGTACATTGCAGCTCTGTAATATTGCATAGATCAAATGCTCAGCAGTGTCAGGGACTATTGTTAAGTTTCAATGCAAGATAAAGCTTCTTTTTTTTGTCTCTCGATCCATTTTTCATAGTCTCGTTTGTCCACTGTTGCACTCTCAGCAAGTTTTTGTGCAAACATCATTCACAGTGAAGTAAAAGTCCGTGAAGCAGCTCAGAGCCGAGTCTAACTCTACGAATTAACAGTGGATTCCCCTTTAATCACTCAAGAGTGGATTTCACAGTTGTATCGCCCCAAAACTGCCTGCCAATGTCTCTCTCTCTCTCACACACACACTCACAAACGCACACACACACACACGCACACACACACACATACACACATACATACATACACATTCTTGTTTTTCCTCCCCAAGTCTGATTACTCATCATTGATTGCTCCACGTTGGCTGGCTTCTCATTCATCTTTTTCTTCCACTCCCTGTGGGTTAAGCTCAGAGGAAGTAGTCAGGGGGCGGGGAAGGTGGATTGCTGCTGCGGGGCGGTGGTGCGGTGTCGCCGCCGATGCCGTGGTTCGTGCTGAGGAGCTTCTCGTAGCGAGCCTTGTAGGCGTCTCTCTCCCTCAGCACTCGAGTCAGCTCACACTGTAGCTGATCCAACTGAGGAGGAGAGAAGAAAAATAATACATCTTTGAGCTTTTTGCTGAGCCACAGTGCAAAGATGTTCACTTATTATTCTTTCAATAACGTGTCAGGAATGCAGGGAATATAGGGTTGTCTGAATTTCCAAATTAAAAATGAGATTAGGATTAAGTTTGGGGTCAGATAAAGTTCATGGGGTGAAATAGGCGTACCTGTTGTGTGAGCACATGTTTCTCCGACTCCAGAGCGTGGCGGTGCTGTAGGCGCTTGTAGCGGCAGGACTGCGCGTAGCCTCGGTTCTTTAGCGTGCGGCGCTTCTGCTTCAAGCGTACCACCTCGTCCTTACTCACTCCCCGCAGGTGTCGGTTCAGCTCCCGCACCGACAGGCTCACCAGCTGCTCATCAGAGAAGCGGTCATTCGCCCCGCACTGCCGAGCAGACGGAGAGAATATGCTGCAATTTAATGTTAATTGGCAACGACACAAATGCTGGAAATGTTTGATGAGTGTGAAGTGGATTTAACATAAATACATGAGTGTGATATGACTGGTGGCAATGGTGGACTCCAGTGGAGAAAACATGATGAAAGGCTCTTTAGGCTGACCTTTCCAGTGGAGACTATGTGACAAAGTACCCCCCTTCCAGTGGAGAAAACGGGATAAAGTGCCCTCTAGGGTGCCCTTCCAGTAGAGAAAACTGGATAAAGTACCCTCAAGGGTGCCCTACCAGTGGAGTAAACTTGATAAAGTACCCTCAAGGGTGCCCTACCAGTGGAGTAAACTTGATAAACTCCCCCTTAGGACGCCCTTCCAGTGGAAAAAACGTGGGTGCCCTTCTAGTAGTGAAAATGAGATGCAGTGCACGAATGGTTCCCTAAATCTGGAGAAAACAGGATGCAGTGCTATATTGGATTCCCTACACGCTAGAAGACTTTCTGCATACAGCTGGTGAGTCTGGTGGACATGTGATGTGTTATATTGTGTGTGTGTGTGTGTGTGTGTGTGTGTTTGTGTGTGTGTGTGTGTGTGTGTGTGTGTGTGTTTGTGTCTGTCAGGGGTCACATTTCGACACCACATGTCCATAATCTGTCATGTAATCTGACTAAGTGTGGGTGACAGTTATCAGGATTACGCACAGCAATAATAGCAGATATTATCATAATAAGCTTCCGCTGAGCTCCACATAGAGATCCACCGAGACATCTTGATCGACCACAACTACAAACTTTATTTACCAATTCAAATTACACTCAGCATTCGAGACTGAGTTTTATCAGCAACAATTGATTTTTCCTCCAAACACAAAAGTGTTGAAATGAATATGTATTGTTTTAAAGGCTTGTGTGAATGTTAGAAGCTCATTATATAATGTCTGTGCTGGAATCTTGAAATACAGGGACATCTAAAAACAAGAACCCCCTTTTTTTTTAGCATTTATAAGTACAGAAGAACTACATAACTGTTTAATAAATGATTTATAACACATAGTCATAAGCTACAGCATTTGTCAACAACTGTAACTCGCCCTGTGGGCACCACGGATAATATATGAAAATGCAGTTAATAATATAAAATATTTATATATAGTCATAATTGCTGACAAATACACTTAACACTTAACGATGTCCTTATACACGATTACACCTACTTTATAGTGCATTATAAAGCATGTATTAAATGTTTATATGGTGCTTATGAATGGTTAAAATGGGGTGTGGGGGCATATTCTTACAGATAAATGCGTGTTTTTTTCATGGGAAATAGAGACTTTGCGGCGCAACAAAGATTTATCCTCTCCAATTGTTGCCATGCAGAGAGCGATCCTTAAAGCGACGCTTCAGATATACACAGACATTAATAACCATGTTCTAATGTCCTAATCTTAATCCTTCACTGCACGATCCCTCTCTCCAGCCGCTCAGCCCTCGAATGTGACAAAGTGTCACCGTTCAATTCTTTCACCTCCAAAAAAACTCCTGCGTTTTACTGATGAACGCCTCCTCCTGTTGGAGCGTCATCGTCGTTTAATCAAAGATCGATGAGTGTGTACCTGATTCATTTGTGGGTGGTGATGATGGTGATGGTGATGACTGCCATGCATGGAGTGGTGCGGGTGGTGATGGTGATGCTGGTGGTGATGAAGGCGCCCCTGGGGGCTGAGGGCTTGTGGGTAAGGGGCCGAGGCGGGGCCGGCGTTGGGGAGCGAGGGAGCGCCGGAGGAGAGGAAGACAAGAGGGCGATGGCACATGTCCGCACCTTTGGGGCAGGAGATGTCGGCGCCGCTGTCGCTGCTGGAGTCTCCCAGGTTGCTGCTGGAACTCTGGGAGAGACCTGGAAACTGTAGAGAGAAAGAGAGGGGGGAGATGATGAAGAGGAGGCAGCGTGGAGAAGATAAATTCTGTGTGAGAGAGAAGAATTGATGAAGGAGAGATGACGGATAGTTTTACCTGCGAGCTGACAGCTGCAGCAGCCGAGTTCAGCAAAGCCTCCACAGCGTCCTCGCAGCCCAGGAAGCCGTTGCCTGGCCCCCTCTCCCTGTCCCCTCGCTCTGGCACTCCTCCCAAGGCCCCCAGCAACGTGGCGGGCCCCGCCACCTCGCCGCCAAACTGCTGCTGCAGTGCTGCCAGCCAGATCAGGTCCTCCAGCGAGGCCGGGGTGGGACCCTGAGGCCCGCCGTGGGACGGGCTGCCCTCCACGTTCCCCTGAGAGCCGGAGCTGATGCCCGAAGTGAAGCTGTTGGGGATGGAGAGCGGGAAGGAGATGGAGGAGGACGACGATGAGAGGGAGGAGGAGCCCGAGGGCGGCGGGTGGGCGTCGCTGAGTGTCGGCGAGGGCGGCAGCGAGTTGTAAGGGCTCGAGCTCAAGCTGGAGTCCTGCGGAGGGTAGCTGGTGTACGGGGAGGCGGAGGGGTCGTGGGGGAGGCCAGATTTGGGGTACACACACGGGAGAGGGAGAGGAGGAGTGTCCGGTTTCACCTCAAACTTGAGGAGGTCAAAGTCGTTTAGGTACTCCATGGCGAGAGGGCTGGGGGGGAGGGAGGGCATGGGGAGGGAAGGAGAGGACATGGTGTCTGCTGCTGCTGGGAGCTTCAACAAGGTTGTTTTTCTTTTTTTCTGTGTGTGTCAGGATGGTTGGAAAGTCCAGTCCTCTGCCTCGGTGCAGCTCATAGACCGCTGCAGTGATGACAGGAAGTAGACCGGTGGGTGAGTTTCCTCGGTGAGAAACTGTACGTCCCCGTGTCCTTGTCGCTGTTTCTCTTGTCCTGAAGGAAGAAAGACAGAAGGGGGTTTGGGATACAGGGACAAGAGACAGGAATAATGTTACAAGTTTTCCAGGTACAAATACATATACAAAGTTATTATAAAGCATTTTGGGTACCACTTTCTTATAGGAACCCTTTATGAAGGGTTTATAAGCTGTAAATAATGGCTTTATTAAGTGGTATTAAAAGAGTACTACACTGATTCATCATGGACAAAATCAAAACAGCCGAACCAGTGTCACATTCTTCTTCTTATTCGTTTTCCACCTGCCACCTACATTACCCACAATGCAACGTAACCCCAGACAGTTCAGTTGGAGATTTGAGTGTCTTATGCTAGTATAGCAGCTAATGCATGTGATGTGTATAATTCCTCTTTAATCATTCACTAATGCTTTGTAGATCCAAGCCTTTAATAAGAACAACTTTCTGGTTGCCAGGTTGTGCAAAATCCTCCTCTAGCTTTATGCCTGCTTTGCCCTTTCAACTGACTCTTAAATCCATCAGAAAGCCCCCTTAAATATACTGTTTGACCATCAAAATATATATATAAAATGCATAATTTAAGCATGCAAGATTTTGAATTGATTGACGCAATTTGCTGGTTTGTTTTAAGTCTATCGTCTCTTATAATTAAAATAACTTGCCGTCTTGGCCAGGACCCCCTTGTAAAAGAGATTCAAAATCTCAATGGGATTATCCTGGTTAAATTAAGGTTAAAACATATTAACATTCATTTATTACAGTAAGTTAGTGTATTAAGTCCCTATAATGAATTAAAGGGCTAGCTAAAACAAAATGGCTTATAACTGATCTATAAAGTAAATTATTTATTAACATGAATCAAGCCATTAATTGCATTTTATTAAGCCTTATAAGAAAGTGTTACTCATTTTCTTTAATTTATAACATTTGTTTATCTCATGTTTTATGGATTATTATTCAAAATAAACCATCAAAATCAAAACCAGTTCAACATCTCCAGTCGTCTCCTCACAGCTCACTTTCAAACATGATGGTGCGATAAAGAGTCTGTTTGGGAGTCTGTTTGTGTGTTATATTAAGACACTAATCTACCTGACCCCCCCCCCCACATTATACACACAGTTAAAGGGCTATAAACGCATACACACGTGCAAAAGTTTGCGACACTTACAGACAAACCAGAACTTCTTGAGATCGCTAAACGTCTAATGATTTGTTCAACAAGCACTTCATATAAAGCGACAAACAAGAATCGTTACAATGAATCCAATCTGTAAAAGGGAGAATTAAATTAATATCTAATCTGGTATGTGATTAAAAATAAAACACAAAAGAAAAATCTCTCATCTTCCGCTTGCCAAGTGTTTGAATTGATCTCCATGTAGACACACACACACACACACACACACACACACACACACACACACACACACACACACACACACACACACACACACACACACACACACAACAGATATAACATAATATTTCTAGAAAGAGCTGCCTACCGGACACATAACCGACCGAAGCGCAAGAATTCAGTGGGCTGAAATTATTTTTTGACAGAAAAGATCCACGAGTCTCAGAGACTCAGAGGCCAAATCCAATTATCAACAGGTCTGGGCTTTAATCCAGAGCCCGAGACGCTCTCGAATGAATCGGAAAAACACTTTTTATAGATATACGAAAAAAAAGAAGTGTTGAATCAGATCGGTCAAATTCAAGATGAAAAACTTTTGTTCTGCATGGACTTAAAAGTTAAATGAAAATACAGTTTTAAAACGTGACGAACACGTTCAACGTTCATCTAACAACTCAAAACATTCAGCGAAGCCAAAAGACAAAGTCAGCCCTCAGAACATCGGTAAAAAGTTCAATATTGTCAGCGGTAACTACTAAAAGAAAGCCACCGAAGAGCAAAGCTCTTTTTCCCCCAACAACACTGACAGGCCTTCAGATGTAACATGTTATTAGCACCAAAAATGAACATCTCATTAAAAAGTCCACCTTGGACTATGCAGCTCCCGGGCTGCTCAGCTCATTAGTTTCGCCCCCCGTGGCTCAAAATGGACTGTAAAAGAAAGCGAACAGGGACAGGGCTCCAATGGAGGCCTCAATACGGCTTTGGACCGGAGTCACAGCCCAAAAAAAAAAGCCCAAAAAAACCACAGCAACACACGAGAGAGAGAGAGAGAGAGAGAGAGAGAGAGAGAGAGAAGTATAATAAAAGATAAAGGCCCTGACGTGAGTGTGAAGTGATTCTTACCGTTGGTCATAGAGATGAAGGATGGTTTCGTGCTCTCTTCGACATCCCCATTACCACACACACACACACACACAAATAATCAACTGACCGGGTTGACTGACACGTTTGGAATGGAGACGCAGAGGAAACAGAGTGTGTGTTGTGTGTGTGTGTGTGTGTGTGTGTGTGTGTGTGTGTGTGTGTGTGTATAGCACAGCACTCTGTCACTGAGTGCCACTGCCCCCTTTCTTTCTTTCCCCTCTGCTGCAAATCCCTGTTTGCAACAATCCCTCTCTCTCTCTCTCTCTCTCTCTCTCTCTCTCTCTCTCTCTCTGTCTCTCTGTCTCTCTCTCTCTCTCTCTCTCTCTCTCTCTCTCTCTCTCTCTCTCTCTCTCTGTCTCTCTCTCTGTCTCTCTCTCTCTCTCTCTCTCTCCCCACATCCCTCTCTCATGGTTCACAGGCATGTTCACACTCTCTGGTAATGTCTCTCTCTCTTTTATTGTTTGTTTAAATCTCTCGCTCTGTCTGTCTGTCTTTATTTCTGTGTCTCTATTCTCATTTAATTCTTAATTTCTCTCTTGTTTCCTTGTCTCTCTCTCTTTTCTCTCAATGCAACATGTTTTATTAGCATGAGTGTAACAAAGAATATATATATATATAATTATTACTTATTTGACTGGGGACAGCACTCAGCTTCTTAGCTGTACCAGAGTTATCTGAGCTAATTATACATCTGTAAATAGACAATAACATCTCTGTTAAGAGAATTAACAGCTGTAGTATACGATCAATTTAACAACAATACATATTCACGATACGATAACAACATCAGCCACAATATAAGAATAACATTAAGGCAGCACAACAAAAACTACAGGATTTAACAACATTAAAACACGTCAAGTGTTTGTGTTCGTTGGGTTGATTTTCATCCATCATCTTGAGTTTAAAGTCAGTAAGGCTGCAGCTCTCTTATATAAAACTTGGCACTGAGTTCCAAAAGGTTGTGTTGCTCTTATAGTGAAGGCCAAACTCAGTAGATCACCTTTGTTGGTCGTCCTGGTTGTCCTCCCGCTATCTGATATGAACTCTTTTAATGGGGGAGGAGTCGGATCATTGATCACTTTGTACACTAAACACACAAAGCTGTCAAAGGTCAGGAGGTCATACTTGATGATGATGTCACAGTGATGGTAACTTGACGTTTTTTTTTTGTTTAGAAACCATTCAGTATTTATTTATTAGCACTAACTTACAGAAAACTTGACTTGTATATAGATGTTTTATTTTAATATTGGTGCTTTTTATATATACATATATATACATATATATGTATATATGTATATATATATACATATATATGTATATCACTATTTGTGTGCGTAACAGTCCCGTCTATCCTTTTCCTTTATTTACTGTATTGACTTTATTTGTTCAGCTTTCTTGTCCTTATCTCTAGCTGCTGTTCTGTTTCACATCGAGAGAATTGCAAAAGATTCCTTTTATGGGCTCATGTGCAAATAAACCTGATTCTGATGCTGATGTTGCTAAAGCATCCAGTAATAGTGACATTAATAAGAAGAAAATCAATTCATAAAATCAAGAAAATAGCAGAAAACAATTAACCTTGTCTCTGTGTGTGTGTGTGTGTGTGTGTGTGTGTGTGTGTGTGTGTGTGTGTGTGTGTGTGTGTGATTATGAGAGCCAGTAGATGTGTGTAATTATGTAGTTTGTAGTTTTTATGCCTCATATTATTTCTTGTAGAAAAGGTAAAAATATTGCACACTTGTTGCGCCAAGTTTTTGACACACACGCACACACACACACGCACACACACACGCACACAACATTATAGTTGTACACATTGGTTTGGTAAACTGGCCTGCAGAGCTCCATAATATAGTGTGGAAACCAGGAAAATAGCACATATTTGCCTCACATGAGAAACAATTTGAATATGGTGGAAAATAGTAAAAACTACAATTTTGAAGCCAGGACTCGAGACTGAAAGCCGGAGATATAAGAATGTATGATGGGTCCCAATGGGGACATTTTGGTCTTTAAGGAGCAGAGTGTGTGTATATTTTGGATACACAGTTTATTATAGACTCATTATTGAAGCTGAGGTTGAACTTCCAAAAAACTCACAACCTCACTGTTGTTCCTTCATCACCATCATCATCACACTGTAGTTTATTTAGATTTTACTCCTTCCGTCTGTTTACATATTTTTGTAATTTGTTTCCATATACTACATTTTTTTTGGGGGGGGGGGGGGGGATTATCAGAGGCTGGGATATTTCAATGATTGTCAACATTGATTTTAGAGCTTCGTGATTTTTTTGTTCAGATTTAGAAGAAAACACGTCCTCTAGATAAATGATACGATATGTCAATATTATTTTACACTTTGACAAAGTTAATTGTTTTAACCAACATCAGTCCTGATCATAATTACCAAATATTCATTCATTTTCAGAAGTTTAACCTTTTAAACGCCAGGTTTTGAGATGATGCGACTACGTTTTAAATGAAAAAACACATTCCGTATCATAAATGCTCAGCAGAATATTTTATTTTAATTTCTTCACAGTGAGTCAGTCATATGTCAGAGATAAGCAACAATATCTATTTTGATGGATTATTAATTTTTTGGTGCAGTATTAAATTAAATAATCTCTAATAGCTGCTAATTTATAGTCCATTAAAAATGACCATTAATGCTTTTTTTATTGCTCCTATTCTTACCTTGTTACCTTCTAACAGCCTATTACTGCTCAAGACATTAAGCAAACATATCTCACAAGAACAACTACCATGAGAGCCATTTGCTCTCGGTTCATGGTTATGGAATCACATACACACACACACACACACGTACACACACACACACACACACACACACACACACACACACACACACACACACACACACACACACACACACACACACACACACACACACACACACACACACACACACACACAGAGGTATTTCATCAAATGCTAAATCATCTAAATTGTAACACACATACACAGTTTTTACACACTCGTCTGCCCACAACAACGCGTCATGACGTCCGCTCAGATTCAGTTTGTCATCATGAGAGTCAGACTGAGAGGAAAACAGAAGTTATTCTTGACACTTGAGTTGACAGAAGTTGGACTGTAGACTCCGTACTGCCTCACAGTGGACGCTACCGGCTACTGAACAGATGATGTCCACAAAATAAAAGGCTTATTTCCTTGATTGAGTTTATATCATTGGTTGAATGTAACTAAATGCATTTACTCTACTTACTGTTTAAGTACAATTGTGAGGTGCTTTTACTTGAGTATTTTAATTTGATCTACTGTACTGTATATGATGAGCATTTTAAATATAATACTTGACCATTAAACCAATCAAATTACTATACATTGACAACCTGCATTAAGTGATTATATCCAGTAATGCAACTTAATCTAAATAATATAACACTCGCAGTACATTTTGCTCACTTTTCTCTTAATGATATTTTGAATGCAGGATATTTGACATAGTATTTTTAGACTATAATATTTCTGCTTTTACTTAAAGCTACTAGAGGAACTTTCATTTTGTGTTGATTTTGGCGGTCCCTGTGGACTAAAGTGGTAGTGTTTCTGAGAACCAGACTCCTTTTAGAAAACCTCTCATTTTACTGCAGCAAGGTCTGACAGTCTGTCCCCACTCAGTCCTGGTTCTGGTTTCCTGTGCCTCCCTTCCCTCCAGCGGGTCCAGCAATACGATCCCGTGTCTCCAGCAGCGTGGTGTCGGCTCGAAGCTCTGCTCTCCATCAATTACCACTCTAACTCTCTCTCTCCACAAATGGCCTCCATTGTTGTGCCCACCAAAGAGCTGCAAAAAACCTGCATCCTATTCATAGTGTTCAATCTAACATGTTAAGCCTAAAATAACTAGGTGCAGTTAAATTAAGGCATCAAAACGAAAGTTAGGTTTAGGCAACAAAACCACAACCATAAACACTGGTGTCGTGGTTGAAAGTCTTGACAAGACTGTGGCTCAGTGGCAGAGCGGGTCGTCCTTTGATCAGAGGATGAATCCTCGTGAATGGGTGAATGATGTGTCGTGTAAAAGCGCTTTGAGTGGACGAAAGACTAGAAAAAGCTCTATACAAGTACAAGCCCATTTACCATTTACCACCCACCTCCCCTCCCCCCCCCAAACATAAGAGGTCTTTTTGAATATTAAATACTACGTCACTTGCTCTGACTGTTGCTTAAGTCACATGGTCGCATTTAATTTCTGTGTCCACCACGAAAAAAGGAATTATTTTCGTCCTCAGCGACACAAAAGCAAACAACACAGGTTTTTACTTTTGATTGGCGTGTATTGATAACTGTATTTCATTATTTGAAAAAAGCGTCATCATTTTCAGTGCTCTGGTTGTATAGAAGTCTATGAGACACTTTTTGGGGGGTTTATCTAATAAACCAGTATTTCAGCTAAATTCCCCAACGTTGTGGCGGAAAAAAAACCCAAACAGTGCAGCTGTCGAAAAGATTTCAATATTTCCACCAAAGGGGTTTGTTTTTGTTCTCACAAATTAGCCCCCTGTGTCTCAACGCTGCACCATCTCTTGCAGTTAGGCTCAAAAACTGTGAATTAACTCAGTTTTTTTTTTTTTTAAGTCTGTCGACGAGCAGAGGAACGCACAACAAGCGTTTCTCGATGCTCCTTAAAAGCTAAACTTGTTAATCCGGAGTCTCTCTGTGTCTTAATAGCGTCTCGTTAAGGAATCAGTGAGTTAATATCGCTGACACAAATCTGATTTGGACAGTAAACAAACCCTTTTTAAGGCAACCAGACACGCTGACTCATGGAAACGGCTCATAAGCAGGATTTTACTGCAGTTTGACAACAAATAAAATTAGGATCTATGATGAGTAGAGAATATATGAAAGGATGAGGAAAATATGACAACTATTATTACAGTTTCTACTCTCTTCTTTCAGTTTCCCGTCCGCTCTTTCTTTTTTTTTTAACCTCTCTATCTGTCCATCATTTGTGTTTCCGGGGGAAGCTTAGCCGCTAAACCAACAGGGCCTCCCATGAGGGTGAGGGACAAAGAGAGGGGAGAGACACAGAGGAACTTACCTCATGCTTCATGCCAAACGCACCACCAGCCCTCCTGCATCTGCAGCCGTGCACACACACACACACACACACATTTGTCCCCCATAGCCCCTTAGATGCTTCTCAGTGCGCCTCACGTTCAGGTGGGACGACATTCTAACGTTCAAAGCTCTCCTGCAGTCTCATTTCCAGAGGCATATTTAAGTAATTAGCCCGTTAGGATCCCGCACTGTGATTATCGTAATGGTGTAGAGGTAGCAGTAGTGAGTAGTAGATGCTGTAGTGGTTGTATTCTGATTGCAGGTTGTGTATTTCCTTTATTTTAATTTAACTTTACAAGCATTCCCACAAATGCCCTGTGCTCATGTTTCAGGAAGCACTTTTGTACCTTTGGGCAGTGGTTGTTGGTGGGATATTACATTTTAAAGGGCTAGTTTAACATTTTGGGAAATACACACTGACTATGTTTACATGCACAAAATATTGCAGTTGTTGCCCTCATTCGAAAAAAGTAATATTCCTACTAAGTTTATTTACAAGTCTGTTGAAAAATGAAAACCATTAATATTCCTGTTTGCATGCAGCCGTAAATATAACAATTAAAATATGGGTTATTTTTTTAAAGTTTTTCACCACTGGTGGACTCTCATTCCTTCAACCACCATGAAAAGGTCGGCGTTTCGATGTTTTTGCGCCAATCCAAAAACCTGTTGCTGTTCAAGTCTTTCAAATTTTTTAAAAGTATGTGTGTTTCTCCTTCCTACCAGAAATGTGGGCTTTTGTTTGCATCTCCACTCCACCCTTGCAAACTGTTGGCTATAGTTGGTTTGTGTGCAACGCACAGATCGGCTGCAAACTGCAGTAAAAACCCAAATTGAGAATTCTAAATGTCCAAAGAATGCTCCGAAAACCAGAATAATATCGACATACCTCATATGTCTTCATTGGAAAATGCTATATTCGGAATAAATCCTAATTCGGAAAATCCAAATGGAATCTACTGTTTTACGTCACCGCATTTCCTATTTACGACATTTTCGAAAGTTTGCTTAAAATTCGCTTCACAATTGAATGAAAACACGACTAAATGAGAAAGATTTTAGGCCTTTTTAGTGCTGGCCGTCAGCTAGATTTTAAAGGGAATAGTTTTGGGAAGGAAGTTAATGTCCCCGTCCAAGAAATAGTCCATTGTGATGTTTTTACACCAGCACCTCTGAAGCTCACAATTTAGTTTTTGATTGGTTACTTTTTTTTTTATTATATTTTTACCTGGAGAAAGCCAAGCTAGCTATTTCTCCCTGCTTCCTGTCTTCATGCTAAGCTAAGCTAACCAGAGTGGTATCAATCTTCTCATCTGACTTTCTCTGCAGGAAAGCAAACAGAGTCTGAATGTATTTATATGGAGGTAGAGAGATATAAGTGGCCTGTGAATTATCCAGAGTAGCCAGGTTTTATATTGTTCTGACATGACAATGATAAATTGTATTTCAATGCTGTGAGCACCATAAACTAGATCACATCCTCCTCCGTTATATTCACGTCACAGCAGAAACTTCAAAGGCAGATATCTCAAAACCTCAACTGATAAAACCTCAACTATCTCCGTGTGAAAAAAACTAAATGGTTTGGTGATTTGGGTGAATTTGATCCTTGAAGCTGGAGCATCTCATATCATTGCCCAAACACCCGCCACCTTGTAAACCCGGTTTCATATCCTCCAGCTTTTACCCTCTGAGAGGCTCTAAGGGCAACGTGGGGTCACGAAACGGGAGAAGCTCAGGAGGACACTGAAGCAGATTTTAAGGGACAGGACAGAGGGTGAGAGAGTGACAGAGTTGAGGACAGGCCTGGACTGTTTGGACAGATGGTGTGAGGTGGAGGCCTGTAGTTGTCCCACTACCTCGGCCTTATCCCACAGATACATGTCCTAATCCCCACTAACTCTGCTACAAGCAACAGGATTACACGTCTCACCTCAAGACCCCCTCCCTAACTCCCCTCCCTCCCTCGCTCTGAGGATCCGTCTCCTTCACTCTCTACACACACACAGACGGCAAATATTGACGAATAATGACGAATAAACTGCACGAAAATGCTAAATTCTCACCCGCGAATATAAAACGTTTAGGGCTTTTATTGTGAAAGGTAAGAACTTTAAGGTTTGAATCTCGTCTGGTTGTCAAGGTTGAAAGGAGTAATAAAGTTTGCCGTCTTGGTTCAGACTACAATCACAATGTGATTGGTTGATTCGTTTAATTTTGTTCCGAGAAATAAAGTCTGTTGCTTTTAAGTAAAATTCGTGCTCCATGTGAAAGTATTTATGACAAAAACAAGCTTTCAAAAACAATATATTGACGTTCAAACTAATCAAACGTAAGAAAACAGTGTAAAAGCCTTAAGACAAAAAATATATTTTGATAGTTTGATTGATCTAATCCTGGATCAGTGCAGGTCTTCTTCTTGGTCTTCTTCTATATTTGTTAAAGTTTTCGCTGCATCCTGACGGCAATCAATGAATCAAATGCTCTGACGGGAAAAAAATAAATATAATCTGGTGTCTGTGGCTGTCACTGTAATAAGTAATCCCTTCATTCGGGCTGAATGTTATGATCGGCTTTTTTTCAGTTCGATCATTTTTAAATATCTAGGGTACTCTTACTGATTTTAAGATTACCAACCCTGCCTTTAAACTGAACCAGCTAAATGGAATCCAGCCATTATCCATTTCTGTCATTTTTGGCAATGAGGCATTAGCGGCGTCCATCAACCTCCCGTATGCTGTACACAGTACACTGTATGTTTAGCATCCACACTGTAAATGTTGTTAGTTGTTCTAATGTGTCCATAAAAACTCACAAATTACTCTTCTAATTGATTTTAAGATGTAATTTATGAAGTAAACAAACATGCTGTGATGTTTTCATACACCCAGACACATTCTGTTACATTGTCTTCATCTCCGAAGTAAAGCATTTGTTTATCATCTACCTTCCGTCGCTCCCCCTTCTCCTGGCTGCTTCTAATCTCAGTGTTTTTGTAACATCTAATCCATCACTTCAACTGTTAAGCTTTAAACGGCCCATTGAAGTCTGACTTTGAGCTTGTGTTGCTACAAGGTGACGCATTTCATATCTCTTAAACTAGTTACTGTCTTTTATCGATTTTTCATGGCAGTCCATCTGTGTTGTTTGTGTCTGTGTGCGTTAAGTTTGTTTACCCGTGTGGTCTCATTGTGAGTGGACTAATCAGGCTAGTCATAGGATTAGCGCTGATTCTCCCCCAGAAACTAGTGTCAGATTAACAGATACCCGTGCGTTCATAAACCATCTGTAATGTAGACATAAGCTGTCCGTACCCCTGCTATTACCTCACCCAGCCTCAACTGTCTATCCCCACCTCAGATCAATGAGCGCACTTAATCGTGATCATATCACTGCCATTTGGTCAATGCCAGGTCTGTGAGTGCTGCTGGAGGTTAATGCGGCCATTTAGGTGTTTAATCCTTTGCTGAAGTTTGCCACTAAACGGATCATGGTGTGTTTTTGCAAACCGCGCAATATGTCAAAACCGAAAATATGTTTTCATCTTCGTGTGATGCTTTCAGAAACGTACAATGACACGTGGTTAAAGTTATGAAACGATCGGTTAGGTTTCGGCAACAAAAACATGTTACGGTTACGGCTAATGTTAGAAAAGGTTTGTGTTTAAAATAACAACTGTAACTACGTAACGTAACTACCGTAAATAAACAACAACTGCCTTAACAATGTTGCAAAAAAACAGGCGGCAACCTCCGGTTCTGCCGAGTGATGCCTTTGCGGAAGTGTCTCAAAGCTGCATTCTCTCTAGTGTCCATCAGGGGGCGACTCCTCTGATTGTATAGAAGTCTATGAGAAAATGACTCTACTTCTCTCTTGATTTATTACCTCAGTAAACATTGTAAACATGAGTTTATGGTCTCAATCTCTAGTTTCAAGTCTTCTTCAATACAAAATGATGTTCATTTAGTAAATTATGGTCCATTTAGAGTCAAACAGACCATAAAGCAGGGTATGCTTTAGGGCGGGGCTACTGTGATAGACAGGTCGCTGCGAATCGCGATAAAAAACTATAAGTTGATCTTGGTGAATTTCCATTATCGGGATAATGTATATAGCCACGAGTGTCTTGAAAAAGACTCCGCCACACCCTTGTTATGGGTCATATGGAGAGGGATTATATTTGTCTATAGATAGTTTTTTATCCTTATATTTATGCATGGTCACTTGAAATTACCATATTTAAGATTGTTTGTCTTTTACTAAAAAAGTATTTTCACTGACAAAAGACGTGTGTCCCATGCAAGACAAATATTTGTTTCTTAATAAAAGGTAAGGTAAAGTGATTGCTGTATGTGTTGGTGCCATTTTAAGATTTTTAAGTATATATTGATGATTATCGGGATAATATCGCAATTATTTTGGCTATAATCGTCACATGAAATTTTTGACTGGGCTGAAAAAGGATACATATTATGACTGAAGTTCTTACTGTTGTTGGTTCACACACTGCTAACAATCTTTTTTGTGTAATTCATCTTCAGCAACAGTAAAATCTGAATCTAAAGAGGCGGCTTAAAAATGTCCAAGCTCACATCAACACTGAACAATACAACCAAACAGGAAGTATTAGACGACTTTAATCTTAAAAACAAAACAAAAACACGCAGATGAGCAGAGATGGAAATCAGGGGGTGGCAGCAGACAGAGAGGTTAGGGAGGATGAGGAGGAGGAAGAGAGGGATGAAGGGATTAAGGTGGTCGATACGTTGGCTCCTCTCCCAGACTGAGAGATGACATTAAATCTGTTCATTCATTGCCCCTCTGCAGCCCTCCCTCTGTCCTCACACACTGATTATTCTCTCCTCCATCGTCCTCCTGCAGGATTACGATGATTTAACGAGGAGGAAACTTGAAATAAAATGTATAACAATCCATTTATTCACAGGAATGATGAACTTCAGTAAGAGGAGGCGTTAAATTGAGGCTTTAGCTCCTCCGCAGTGCACCTGCAGTTATGTTCAGTTGTTATTATGCACGCACATGACTAACGGTGCAGCATTTTAGATTCAGTAATTATTCTGTAAAATGTAAACGCATGCATGTGTGTGTGAGCTCGCATTCATGTCAGTGTGTGTTTAAATTATCTAATAGCATTTAGGATTACTACCATTTTACATGGAACATAAAAACAGTACACATGCAGTGTCCCTTTAAACAATTATTATTATTGTGTTGTTGTTATATAAGATTGTATTATTGTAATTCATTATTATACATCTTTATAAAATGAGCTTGAATTTGCACATTTCATTAGTTCTTTATGGAAAAATAAGATTTCCATAGTTTTAATGCAAGACAATATGTGAAATCACGTGTAATTAGTAGATTACTTTTCCTATTGATACATATTATACTTAATGAATTACTACTATGGCAGAGAAGAAAACTAGAATCGTAAAATGTAAATGCATGAGGGTCCACTACCTTCTGACAGTAATTAGAATAATATAATGACATAATCCCGATTAGCTGCAGGTCTCTGCTACCTGTTGATTATATATAATAGCCTCACGTCTGTGACTGGTTGTGTTTGAGGCTGCCGAGGCCGCAAGGTGACTGGTTCTGTTTGAGGCTGCCGAGGCCGCAAGGTGACTGGTTGTGTTTGAGGCTGCAGAGGCCGCAAGGTGACTGGTTGTGTTTGAGGCTGCCGAGGCCGCAAGGTGACTGGTTGTGTTTGAGGCTGCAGAGGCCGCAAGGTGACTGGTTGTGTTTGAGGCTGCCGAGGACGTAAGGTGACTGGTTGTGTTTGAGGCTGCCGAGGCCGTAAGGTGACTGGTTGTGTTTGATGCTGCCGAGGACGCAAGGTGACTGGTTGTGTTTGAGGCTGCCGAGGCCGTAAGGTGACTGGTTCTGTTTGAGGCTGCCGAGGACGTAAGGTGACTGGTTGTGTTTGAGGCTGCCGAGGACGTAAGGTGACTGGTTCTGTTTGAGGCTGCCGAGGCCACAAGGTGACTGGTTGTGTTTGAGGCCGCCGAGGCCGCAAGGTGACTGGTTGTGTTTGAGGCCGCCGAGGACGTAAGGTGACTGGTTCTGTTTGAGGCCGCCGAGGACGTAAGGTGACTGGTTGTGTTTGAGGCCGCCGAGGACGTAAGATGACTGGTTGTGTTTGAGGCCGCCGAGGCCGTAAGGTGACTGGTTGTGTTTGAGGCCGCCGAGGCCGTAAGGTGACTGGTTGTGTTTGAGGCCGCCGAGGCCGTAAGGTGACTGGTTGTGTTTGAGGCCGCCGAGGACGTAAGGTGACTGGTTGTGTTTGAGGCTGCCGAGGCCGTAAGGTGACTGGTTGTGTTTGAGGCTGCCGAGGCCGTAAGGTGACTGGTTCTGTTTGAGGCTGCTGAGGCCGTAAGGTGAGTCCTGAGGCAGCCGTCTCTCTCAGCCATTAGGGAGACAGTTTCCATGACGACCTAGCTGAACAGCTCACTCATGACCTTTTTTTGTAGACACGGTTGTAATTACATTTAATTGCACTACATCTCATCGTCGTCTGCCTGCATGAGTCATTTCCAGTGTAGCTGCTGTGGCACGAATATGGTCCATCCAGCAGGCTCCGCTGCGTGGAGCCACATGCAAATACGCTCTCCCAGCTTGTTCATGTTTAATTAACAAACCTCGTTTAGGACGGAATACTTGTTTTATTTATTTTAATTTAGTCAGTGTGACAGAGTACACACAGGTTTACAAATCAGACAGACAAAGGTGTAACAAAAATATACAGACAATAACACAAAACGACGTATAAACAGACTTTTAATATGGTGCAGATTCGTAGTTGTTTTTTGTTAGAGGGAGTATTGCATATGTCTGTGTGCATGTATGAAGGTGTGTGGTGTAAGCGTGTGTCATATATTCATATAGAAATAACTGTGACCAGAGGAATGTGCAGGTATGGTTGAGGAGAAAGAGGAGAGAGACATATATAAATAAATGGTAATGGTAATGCTGATAAGTAGTTCAGTCAACACATAATAATAAAAGTAATTATAATAAAAGCAATAACAAGGCAAAATAAGTAATAATAATAATGAGTAAATAATAATGTTAATTATAAGGTAAAATAAATTATTGTGAAAATAATAATAATAATAATACTTGTATAATAATAATAGTTTAGTAACAGTTTAGTAGCTTTACTGTGTAGAACAGTTTTATTCTGTGTTTTTCTTAACAGAACTGAGCCTCACGAGTCTTTACGACCTTTTCTTTCACACGGAGGATCCTCCTTCGAGCCGGAAGGAGGAGGAGAGGATCTGTATTCCGTGAGTTATTGTGTGAGCACACTCATGCACATGGCTGTGGACTGCCTGCATCCTTTTTTTTATTTTCACGCATCTTTCTCCTCTACCCACACATGTTCTCTCTCTCCGGCTCCTCTCTTCCCTCGGCCTTTTATGCGATCATGTTGCCTGGTAACTGCAGCAGAACGATGAGAGGGGTAGGATGTGTTTCCGGTGCCTCCTGCGTGATGTGATGTGTATTTCACATCAGCTGTGAAAGAATAAGGCGCAAATGACAGCACAAGGAAACTTACTGTCGAAAATTTCAGTTCAGATTTCAGGCGCGAGGACGCAGAAGAAATTCTCCTTTCTCCATTTTTTGGTTGACGTTGTCAGGGACAAGAAAATTGTGTTTTTGCTATTTTGCTTTAATTCTTTTTAAGAACATTTGTTGAGATGCAAAGTATCTATCTAAAAACTTTAGCTTGAAAGGCGTAGTTCTTAAAAAAAGAAAGAAATACAAATCAAATTCAATTATCTTTAATAAAAATTGTAAAATTTCACGGCACAATCCGTCTATTTAAAGTTCTCAAAGCTCCATTTTCTGCAGCTTCTTTTTTTATTGACACCTCATCAATAACAGTGGGCACATTCATTTTGGGGAATATGATTACATGAGAGGACTCGTCACCACTGTGGATTCCACATTATTCAAGGTGGAGTGGGAGTAGTAGTTCAAACCAACACCAGGGATATATTTCACTGTACTGTTATGAAGTCATTGTTTCGGAGACTGCCAATGCACTGCCTGTGATCTCACCATCAATCAGGATTTGAGATGTTAAATTGCTTCAGGAGAGACTTGCTCGTCGCTCACACACTGGGCTGAGAGACGGGATATTAAATCATCTTCTATCTGGAAAACTGCAGTGAATAATTAACAAGGAAACAATGAGGCTGAATGATTGAATAGATCAATTAAAGTTCACACGTGGAGTATCTCCCTCATTTAAGTAGCCATGACATCTGGGGAAGTGAGAAAACAGTTTATAACAGGGCAAAATATATATTTGTTATGTTTTGTGAACACAGCAATTTATGGAAGCCCATTTCATCTAGTTAAAGAAAAATGTTAATCCTGTAAGATGTAAGATCCTGCAAGTCATTATAATGCCTTAGTATCTAAAAATAATGACTTAATGTCTATAAATAATGACTTAGTATTTCAAAATAATGGCTTGATGTCTCTAAATAATAAGTAATTATTTAGAGTTACTAGGTCACCTATGTCCCTACTTACTAATTTTTTGAGATCACTACTTGAGATACTAAGTCTGAGATACTAAGTCATTATTTTGAAATACTAAGCCATTATTTTGAAATACTAAGCCATTATTTTGAAATACTAAGCCATTATTTAGAGACATTAAGTCATTATTTTGAGATTCTAACTCAGTACTTGAGATACTGAGTCTTTATTCTGAGATACTATGTCATTATTGATATACTAAGTCATTATTTTGAGATACTAAGTCATTATTTTGAGATACTAAGTCATTATTTTGCGATACTCAGTACTTGGAGTACATTTTGAGTAGAGGTTCTCGTCATAATGACTGACAGGATTTCTTTCCCCCTCACATTGCCATATAAATTATTCTCAGTCATCTTTAAAAAGCTGCTTAACATTTCCACAGAGGCTGTTTGCTCGTTAAAAAAGAAGCAAATCTAAATTTGAACAAACCGTAAAGGTTTCCTCACTCTGGCAGTAACTCCGATCTGACTCATTATATTACAGCATCTCTGGAAGAGAAAGGTCACGACACGGTTGCTAATGACAACCTGCGAGACTGAAATCATGTTGGTGTGTGTGTGTGTGTGTGTGTGTGTGTGTGTGTCTCCCTGCCTCATTTGTAGGCATCAGTCGCCCCCTGCTGTTTATCACATTCTTTGAGTTCTGAATATATGAGGTTGCCATACCAACCGTTGAGGTGCATTTCTGAAGTCAGAAGTAAATTTAGCATCAACACGTGATCATCGACATCAGACCAGCCAGCTGGATGTCTTTAGCTGTTAACCTTCATTTATTTAACTTTTAGGGTGATAGTGAACCAATTACACATTAATTAGTAATAATTATAGGCACGTAAAGGCAGTGGTGGAGGAAGTATTCAGATCCTAAACTTAAGTGAACGTACGACTACCACACTTTAAAATACTCTGTTACAAGTTAAAGTCCTGCATTGAAATGTTACTGAAGTAAAAGTACAATCGGAGAAATGTACTTTAAGTATTAAAAGTATTAGAATGTCCACTGTGACTGTTGTATATTAAATCTTTATGTTTTTTATTATTATTTTTGTTACATTTTTATTTTAATTATCATTTAATTTGCTGAATATTTCCCCCAGTAATCGATCGATTGATTGATCGTGAGCCCAGAGTTCACAATGTTTGTTTTGTTCAACTAACAGTCCAAACCTCAAAACTTTATATAGAAAAAAATACATTAAAATGATTAAAATGATTAAAAGGAAAATCAGCAAATCTTCACATTTGAGAAGTTGGAACCATGAAAAACGATTATCAAAAAAACAGTTGCTCTGATAGTGAAACTCTTCATATGTTTCCTCTGCATAAACCTTAATTAGTAAATTAACAAGTAACTAAAGCTGTCAGATAAATGTAGTGCAGTAAAAAGTACAATATTTCCCTCTGAATTTACATAAATGTATGTCCATCTCCGCACAAAATCTTTTTTCTTTTAAGATTGTGTCGTCATTTCTTCCATTAACATCTGTGTCTGTCTATTAGTCCATTGTTCCAATGTAGGGGTTCATTTTACAACCAAGACATATTTATCATTTTACTTGCAATTTATAATAATACCCTAAAATGATCCCCATAGACCTCGAGGTACATTTAAAATAACTAACCTTAACTTTCCGGTCAAACTCCGTCCACACAGGACTGTTTGTGATCTTAAGCTACTTAAGTGACTTTCCTCCCATTCCTCGTCATCTATTATCACATTAGCTTCCAGCTCCCATTTGTCTCTAATATAAGCGGTATCTCCTAAATCCTCTAACTGTTAACATTTTATGAAACAATATATTTAATGATTCATCTAACTGCACAGTAAAAACCACATCCGGGTTGAGCTAACTAACGCTAACAATAGCTAACGATAACACAGCAAGAGTCATAGTTGTTTTCCATTAGTGTTTTATTCATACAGTGAGGGTGCTCATACATAATATTTATTTTTCTCTATAAAATATATTACCTTTCAGTTCCCTGAAAGCAAAACTAGATATAAATCATCAAGTTTCATCTGATAAGAAGCAACTCATTTTCAAGTGTCAACCAAAGGCAATCAACTGTATCAGCAGTCAGAGATGCATCGCAGGTTTAAGAAATCACATTCTAATAAAGACGTTACTTTGTTTTTATTTTTTCTGTCTAGCAAAGCCACAACGCTCCATAACACTGGGCCCACCGCCCACAGACACACAAAGACGATGATCGTTTGGCTTTTCTAAAGTAGCAAATACTGTTAAAATACTGAAGCCACAAAAAGAGTTTTCATGTGAGGGGAAAGCAAAGACAGTCTGGGTGAAGAGGGAGGAACGTGACACTAGAGGGATAGTTCAGATGTTCTGTAGTGTGTGTGTATGAGGTTCTCCTCCACAGTCAGGGTTCTACTACAGTAGATGAGTTTATAGAAACAGACAGGAGAACCAGCACGGGAGCAAAGTAATGTTCTGCTGTGGACGTATTTTAGACTCCTAAAAGAATCTCTATCAGTTGAAGTGAACGCTATATTTAGAATGTTTTCACCTCTTTACCTTGCTGTCAGACAGACCTTTCTGAGGGGAACTGAAGCTGTCACTAAATCACTGATTTTCTGATGTCCTGAGAGGTAGAATCAGTGTTTTAGTGAATGGAGTCTGGTGTCTTTGTAGAGATCATAGATAACAGCTTCAGTTCCCCTCAGAAAGGTCTGTCTGACAGCAAGGTAAAGAGGTGGAAACATTCTAAATATAGCGTTCACTTCAACTGATAGAGATTCTTTTAGGAGTCTAAAATACGTCCACAGCTGAACATTACTTTGCTCCCGTGCTGGTTCTCCTGTCTGTTTCTATAAACTCATCTACTGTAGTAGAACCCTGACTGTGGAGGAGAACCTCATACAGACACATAAACATTCTAACTATTCCTTTAAGGAAAGTGAGCGTTTCAACAGAAGCGAGTTATTAATGCTTTATGATGTCTGTCTGGCTCTCCCCTCCTCGTATGTTTTTCTTTCTCTTCTTCTTTGTGTCCTCGTTGAAATGAAATGCTCCACAGGTGTCATCACAACGCTTCAGCCGGACAGCGTCGGAGTGAATTATTTTTTTCCCGGGCATCACAACAGCTCGCTGTGACCAGAGGCTGAGTCGAGGCTGTCTGTAAAGTAGAAGAGGACAGGAAACGGATCAAAAATACATATATATCTGTGGTTGATCAATACAAGTATCAGGTCACAACATATAGAAATGTACAGTAAAGAAGCCACTGAATTATCGTTGTTTTGCAATTTAACGATCATGTTCCTTAACAGCAACACATATTGTGGTGTTTTATTACCACTTGACTCACACTTAGTAACATCTGCTACACACACACACACACACACACACACACACATATATATAAATAAAAACAGAGACGTGTACCAGACAACTCCAGTGACTTATTTCTGTTTTGGGGTAGTCTAGGTTTTTTCACGGGGGGTTTGCGATTTGGGGGCTTCTCAACGTTATTAGGGCTTTCCCTGTCAGTGCCTGAGTTCAGTGAGGACAAAAAACACAAATTAACAGTTAGATACAGACGCTTTACACACAGATAAACGTATATACATAAATACCCAACATTAATATATAACACCGTGTAGAAACTTGTTAATTGATTAATAATTGTGTATTGTGTATACTGTGATGAAGAAAAGACAAGTTGCACCTGCGTCACAAGACATGGCCTTTCTGTTTCTCTGTGGTTTCACTGGTGCCTGAGGTCGCAGTCCTTCTTCACCTGAACAGGTAAGAAAGACTAATTAGTTTACATGTAATGAGGCAAAAGATGGTGGTTTGGATTCTAAATAATGACCGAAGTGCCGTTACTGAAGTACCGAAGTTACATGGCAAATAAATCAACGTTGACTTCTTCTACAAACTACAGTGCATTAAAGTAAAGCTACGAACGCTGTATGAGAACAGCCCGTCTCAATCTCAGTTTCAAGTGTCCTTCAATACAGCATGATGTTCATTTACTAAATGATGGTCCATTTAGAGTTTTCTGCAAGTTGAGCTGTTTATCTGCACCTTGTTATAACCAAATAAGATTTTGAACAAAAAGCACAGCATTTACTGTGATGTCAAAGTCAGGCAGTTGCTGAAAAATGTTTTCTTCTCATAATTAGAGTTACCTTGACTTGCAGCTCTGTCTGGTAATCCGTGCACAGGCTTGTGAACTGGAGGTGGCACAGGAGGAGGAGGTAAGCTCCTCTCATTGGCTGATTCTTTTGGAAAAATCCCATACGAGGACGTCTTTGGCTGTTTTTTGTGGACCAGAACAAAAAATAACAAATCAAAGACAATTATTGCAATCGGCATATTGTCTGTAGATTTACAGTAACCATTGATGTACTTAGATATATATATATATATATATACTTTTTTACACAGAACAAACAGGACACACAGAACCATGCATGGCTATTAAATGCACACCTTTTCTGGGATCGGAGGAGGATGACCCTCCGAGTCTCTTCTTTTTTCTCTCTCTTTCTTTTCCGTCTTTCCAGGATCCTTCTCTACATCTCCTTCCTCCTCTGTACCTACGAATCAAAAAGAAATCACTGTCACCCGCATGTAGGTCTGTGGCAACCATGACAGCCAAAAAAAGCTAAGACGTCCTTTCCAAAGTGAGGTACCTGGTAGAGCGTCTGAGCTCTCGAGACGATGTCTCTGCCTCAGTTTGGACATGCTGGGTTTGCTGCTTTGCGGCGGGGGATCGGGTTTAGATGCACAGGGAGCAGCTCGTCCTCCTCCACCGCTGCTCCTCGATCCCTCCGTAAACCCTCCACCGGCGTCGGGACATATTTGTCTGTCCCCCTGCGTGTCCGGCTGATGCCAGTCTGCAGCCGCTGCCTCGGCGCTCTTCAGAAGATCCGATTCCTGTTTGGGCGAGGGCGTCCTGTCCGACGGGTACGGAGGCAGCGGCCTTTGAGCCAAATGAAGCACCTGCACTTTCTCCGTCTTCCTGCTCGCTTGTCTGCTCTCCGTCCACTGATTGTCCACCTGTTGTGCCTCCGTCGGTCTGTGTTCCGACCACGACCTGTCTATCTGCCTGCCGCCCATCCACTGTCTTTCTATCTTTCTGTCGATCTGCCGTTGGGTGTGTCTGTCCACAGTCCACTGTCTGTCCATGTGTCTGTCCGGGTGTCTGCTCTCAGTCCAGAGCCGGTCTGTCTGTCTCTCCGTTGTCCTCGGCTCTCCGACAGTTCTTTCAAACCGCAGTTTCTCAGCATGCTGGTCGGTTGGCCTCGCATCCAGCCACGGCTTGTCTGAATGCAGAACCACCGTAGCCCTTTGTTTGTCGTCCACCCAGTACTTGTCCGCCTCTAACGGATGTTCAAACACAGCATCCACTTCTGATTTCTGCTGAAACACAACAAGAAGAGGCAAAGGAGGAGATCGCACCCCGAGGAAAACTTCTAGTAACAGTGAATACTTGTGGCGGGTCCAGACGTGTGTCCTAAACATCACATCCCATGCAATGAAATGTGATCGTGAATTTCATTTTGCGGGAAACATAATTTGTCTTGGCTCACGTTTGCTTTTGACGTTTCACAAATAAGTTACAAAAGAAGGAAGGAAGTCCCCTTAGGGAGGAGGTCGGGGTGGTGGATGTCTCAAAATACACAGGGCGTCCCGTGTGAAACAAAAGTACTTCTGTTGCCTTAACATAACCAAGTAGTGCTATCGTTGCCTAAACCAAACCAAGTAGTACTTTTGTTGCCTAAACATAAAGTAGTTTTGTTGCCTAAACATAACTAGGTAGTACTTTTGTTGCCTAAAACTAATCAAGTAGTACTGTTGTTGCCTAAACCAAACCAAGTAGTACTCTTGTTGCCTGAGCATAACAAAGTACTTTTGTTGCCTAAACATAGCGTTAACCAAGTGTTTTAAACTGTGTCAAACTCTAATCCAGGAGAAAATGTGTGTCCCATGAAACATAAATTAGGGGGACGTTTTTTTTTGTCACACTGACTTTACCTCTCTGGGAGAATAAAAGGGGTGTTTGCTTCCTCCGGCGCCCGAGAGAGGGAGGACCGGCACTGGCGGCGGACTCAAAACGAGAGTATTTTTCCCCTGGTGGTCATTAATTTTCCCATCAGCCCCTTCGCCGGGAGATCCAGCTCTGGCAGCGGACCTCGGAGGCTGAAGGAGAGTGTAAACATTCTCTGTGGCTGTCCTAAAAGTTAGGAGACACTGAAGATGTTAGGGCTGCAGGAAAAACTGCTGATATTTCCAAAGATTCAAAATACAGAATTAAGTTAGCTCTGAGAACAGTGTAATTAAGAAGTATCTTTTTGCTGCCAGAAATCAGCCATCTTGCTCTCCTAATCCGTATTTGACATGCGACAGTTCATCTGTAGTCACTTGGCTGACTGGATCCAGAATCTGAGCCGCCGGCTGTCGTCTACATCTGTGTACACTCGCTGGTATCCGCCCGCCGGCACTTTGGCAGCTATCAGCCATTTCTCGTATATCAACAAAAGAAATGAAGGAGATTTGGAGCAATGTTTGTCGTGGTATTTATGAAGTTCAGTGCTGCTGACAGTAGAATATGGAAAGAAAATGTGTGTATCGTTATCTGTCTATCTACTGTAGGCCCATCGTTCAGACCAACATTTTTAGCAAATTGCCGAATCGGCTATTATCAGATTCTTGATGCAGTGTTGCCATGGATATAGAGAGCTATCACTGGAGTACTTTGATACTGAAGAAATCTAAAAAACTGACTTTTCAGGCAAGTTCTGAAGTTAAAAGGAGTCTTTTTTTCCTATGATTTCTAAGCGGATTTATGCACAATGGGATCGGAGATAATGATATCCTCAGGAAGTGTGAGTCACACTGAATCTAAGAATATGTGTATCATGTCTCTTCAGATTCGACTGATTTATATCTTTTGAGAAGGAGTTTGAATTGTCACGCAAATCCTATCAGCTGTCGTCCCTCACGCCCCCATTCAGCTCCCACTTTGAGAACCTGTAATCTAATGCACCCTGTGGGCATTGAGTTGTGTTTTCAAGGCCATACCTTTCTAAATTGGAGTGTGTCAGTGTTGTGTTTGTGCACGCACGAACCCTGAGGGTGCTGTAGCAACAAAGTGACACCCGTCTCCGTAAACCTCCGCCTCAGACTCCGGCTCCTGATTGGACAGAGTTTGGCTGCGGTTCTTACGGAAACCGAAGATGGCCAGCATGTTTCTCCTCTTCTTCCTCCGCAGCGAGTGGGCTTTGTGCAGAGAGGAGAGCTGGCTGAAAGAGGTGAGAGAGGTTGAACGTCACACATAAAGTCCGGTCATCTATGTTAGGAGGTTCATTGAACTCATCGCAGTCATCCACGCCACCTTTTGTCTGCTTTGCTTCTCGGGCAGTTTGAGCGTTGCTAGGCTACATCTCTTGCTACACAATGATTTATCGAAGGTGCATTTTTTTAATCTGATGAATGCGATCATATTAAAGGGCTGACTTAACCCGATGATGTGCAGTGTAAAAGCTGTGGCAGCTGTTTCTGAAATTAAGCTCCACCAAAATAAAAGCTCACCAATCTGTTGCATTCGTACGTCAAAGGGCCACACTGGTGGTTCTGCATGTTTTAGCAGATTCATTTTCAATTTAGCTTCATTTGCACGATTGATGTAGGAACAAACTTTAAAAACTTTTAAAAACTTTTCCTTTTCATTTCCAAAGCAGACCTGTCACATATTTAACAAAATCACGACAAAAAAAACCTTTTGATCTGTGTAAAAAAAAAAAAAAAAAATCACCTCTCCTTCCTGAATCTCAGACCCCTTTGATCAATAACATGCAACTCATCCCCAAACGCTCCAAACAGCCAGCTCCTGCTCCTCTAATCATCAAAGAGCGAAATTTATGTTATGATGGAGCAAAGATGACGGACAGCAGATTCAATTGGCTCTGAGCCGCCTGCAGGATGTGCTAAACAAGCTGAACATCGCCACGAGAGTACTTCAAAGACAGACAACACACTGGTCAGAGAAACACAACCTTCTTGAATTATAATAACCTCAACATGAGCCAATTAAAACAAACCCCAGCAGGGCTGTTAGATTGTGTGGATGCGATCACAGTTATCGCGTTAATTAAAAATGTCATTGAATCAAGATGGAATATGGAAATTGTAGAAATGCAATCTTTTCATGTTTGCTCCTGTCGCGTTTAATAACTTTTTGTTTCTGGTGAAAATATCTCACTTACAGTATACTACAAATCTAAACAGCCTCATATAACGGATGGTATTTATTAGGTTTGTAAAAGTCTGTTGGTTGGCATGCCACACCAACCAAGGTTACATCTCTGTTATGTTTCCATTGAAGCTGTGCTTTTCACAGTCACTTGCTTTCACTGCAATAGTGTAAATTGTCTGTTCATATTCGTGTCTTTTGTTGTGTGACTTTCTTGGTTTTCTACTGAGAAAGTTATTAATCCTTTTGTAATACGCCCACATAGGAGCTAATATAGCAATGGATGAAAAATCCTCTGATTGTCCACCATACATTTTAGTATGATTTCTCCCACAGGTGTCCATTGATTGCAGTAAACCATGAAAATAGTGTGTTTTAATCACAAGCTGTATTATTGGACAATCAAACCCAGAAGACAATCGATAAATAAACATGTCTTCTTCTTCTTCTTGTATTAACTGTATCAAGTTGTTCGGCAGCTAGCTCTCTCGGATGTCCTTGAACTAGAACAATTCTCAAAGCAGTTTCTGCTCACAGCTGCGTCAATAGATGCGACAATAACTTCAACGTGACAAAATGCTCACTGTGATGAATTACCTACAAGATCTCCAGCGAGTTTTAGGACTCGGTAAGTAGATTTTCAAAGTGTGGAAACAATGAAAGGAAACTAATGATCGCTTGAAAAGTAGGAACTCATTCTAAAAACCTGGCCAGTATTAATTTAACCTTTAAGCATCAACAGGGACATTCTTGGCTGTTAATGCATGTGACATACATCTTGGCAAGGGTTTGAGCTTTTTAAAATGTATTTTGGAAGTGCAACTTCAGCTCCTATGTTGTCTACAATGAACTGTGTAGCCAAAATACAGACACTCAGACCCTTAAGGACAAAAATATCCCCATTTAAAATTGTAGTTTTTACTCTTTCCCATCAGATAAAGCCATTTTCTGATGTTTGTCCAATGGGGCTAATACATTGCTATTCTCCTCGTTCCCACTAGGGGCAGCACTGCTGTATTATGGAGCACTGCAGTGTTTGAATGCAACAAAATCAATGTTGTTGCTAATCATTGACATATCTCAGACTGTGAAAAAAAAAATCTCCCTGGCACTAAATATACAGAAAATAATTAAATATTCATGTTTTCTTAAAAAAAACAAAAAAAACAACCAGTTGCATTATTTAAACAAACCGGCATTTGAAGGGTTAACATTCTGAAAATGTATGAATATTTGGTGGTTATAATCAGGGCTGATGTTAATTAAAAGATTTAACTCAGTGGAAGTGGAAAATAATATTAATATGTAGTATTCTTATAGCAGTTTTACGGGAACTTTTTTAAAGGGATGCACGAGGGTTAATGTACATGTGATTGGTAGTTAAAACATGTAAATCGAGGGGATGTTCTGTCGAAGAGATAAGAGCAGAGAAACTCTTACCTGTCAGGGAGCACTCTTTTAGTATAGAAATCTGGGAGTCCGTCATCAAGAGGACTTATTCCTCCATTTTCACTGCAATGCTGCACACAACCACACGCACACACACACACACACACACACACACACACACACACACACACACACACACACACACACACACACACACACACACACACACACACACACACACACACACACACACACAACTCTTTTTAATAGAGGTCAGTTTACTCGCACTGGGTTTCATTTGTAAATGTTCTGCAATAAAACAAATGGATTACACTGGCTTCAGTGAGATTGCATAATCCAATTGCAGCCATCCACTTTGTATATATTACCTCTGAAAAAGACAGTCACTGCCAGCAGGCATGAACATTAGGGCATATGAGGATTAAAGATAGATAGATAGATAAATATGTCAGATAGATACGTTGCATAGATGAGTTGGATAGATGGATGGATGGATACGTTAGATAGATGGATGCATAGATAGAATACTGGTATACTGTATAGTATACTGGAATAATGCACACAGTTCAAATTACTTTATAGGCCCTATGTGTCAAAAGGTGGCAAGATCAAACCCGCCTTACAGTCTCAGCAGGAATGTGGCCTCCTTTGTGCCTCCGCGGAGGCCTCGGCCGAACCCGCGTCACATGATGAAGAGGCAGGCCCTGCGTTGGCAGCTCCGACAGGCCCTCCCAGGATGCCGAGCGGGACAGCGGCGAGGAGTACGATGGCACGGAGGGGGGCGGGGAGGAGCTGGAGTCGTCACACAGGCCTGATGGCAGGTGGAAAGATCATAGAAGATGTGAGGGCGAGAAAACTGAGAAGGCAAAGTCGACGAGACGATCGTTTCTGTTTCAGAGTAGACAATTTTTAAACAAGCGGCAACCGCTCTGAGATGTATGTACTGACTCAGACTTGGTTCAGGTCAGATTAAAACAGCCATTAGCAGACTTCTAAGATGGAGAGACAGGGAAGGGGAAACAGAAAGAAAAAAAAACACTAATGGAGCCCTAAGAGAGACGGGAAAAGACAGGAAAGAGCGGAGAGAGGAGGATATAAAGCAGTACTCACTCAGCCTGGTGGAGACGGGTCGTATTCGTCTCGTTCTCGAGCTGCGCTTCTTAATGGCTATTGTGTCCTTGGAGGGGAAAAAAATAAGAAAAAAAATAATGAGATGCTGAAGGATAGCATTAGAGTAAGACACAGAAGAAGAGACGAGTCAAGTAGCACAAATGATACGAGCTCTCCTTTAGGCCAGTTGGTGCTTCTGCCAGTGCAGGTTTTAAAAACAACCCCTGCAACAGAGCGCTGTACGAGTCGAACATAATACAAAACACCAAACACACACTGGGACATAAAAAGGTAGACGAATAATGGTACAAATGGTCGATGATGTGAATAACTTGATTATAGAAAATCTTCTCAGCTGAAGGAAAAACTGGATGAAACAACCGAAACGATTGCTCATGAAAGCTGAAGTCAGTAAAGATTGCACCATGGCAGCGGCAGATAGCTGGTTGTTTTTAGCCATGCTAGTTGCCAGTCTGTTGGTCGATCTTTGGTCCAATGTTGCAACTATTGAATGGATTGCTTTGACATTTTGAACAGATGTTCCTGGTCCCCAGGGGATAGATTCCACAGACATTTGTGATCCTCTTTTTACAGACGGGGCTGGAGGCATTACGTTTCGGGGTTGTCTGTCCGTACATATTACAGTATATTCTGTGTGATTTATTCTCGAAAAACAACTTGAGGTATTGCTTAGAATTTGGTGGTCAAAGATCACTCTGACCTCCAATCCATAACTCAAGAATTCATATGCTCATAACAATTTCACAAATGTCTAAGAGGATAAAATTATGAATTGAGGACATTTTGGACAGCCATGTATGTAAACTGGTGGGCGGAGGCACACAACACCTACATTTTACATTGTTGTTACACTAAATTAAAAATACAAACTCTGTTAGCAAAGTCGGGGAAATATGTCAAAGAGAAAGCAAAGTTGATTTCTCGATATAAGTCTAGTCGATTGCCTTGGCTTGCATCCATGAAATCTTGTCGTGTATTGATTCTGTGTAAGACTTCAGCATCAACATTGGAGCACTTGGTAGAAGGGGACCACTTGATTGTCACCGGGTCTTTTGCACACTGTGTAAAAAAAGATTACTTGATTCTCTCCGGCAGCTGACAAAAATGTCAACCTTCAAAAGTCAATGATGGTGCCGTTTTAATCATCGAGTCCATCCTCACCTCCTCTTCCACCATCTGGTATGCTGCTGCCACTGCCAAGGACAAGGCAGACTGCAGCGAATCATTCACTCTGCAGAGAAGGTGATTGAATGGCTGGATGGGCTAAGATTGTGCCCGACCCCGACTGACTCTTCAAATTACTTGTGAGATAAAACCTACTTGGCAATAAACCTTATTCTGATTTAATGCCAGTTGTAATAATAATAATAATAATAATAATAATGCATTTTATTTGTAACGCACTTTTCATTTAAAAAATCTCAGAGTGCCACAGAGCCAGTACATAGTTAAAACATAGTTAAAACAAACTATAATAAAAAAAAACTAGTCAACATAAGCATAATAGAAAACAGTAAATGAACAGAAACACAAAAGAAATAGCTGGATGTATTGCAGCTTCTGGATGCTCTTGCCAGTGATCCCAGTGAAGAGTGAGTTACAGTAGTCCAGTCTTGAGGAGATAAAGGCGTGGACGAGCTTCTCTGCATCTGACAGGGTTAAAATGGGGCGGAGTTTGGAGATGTTTTTGAGATGATAAAAGGAGGTTTTGCACAGGTGTTTTATATGGTCATTAAAGGTCAGGTGAGGGTCAAACCTAACTCCCAGATTAGTGACTGTGGAGGAGAGGGGGATGACCTGACCGTCGAAGGTGAGATGAGTTATGGAGGATGACTGAACCTGGTGTGGAGTGCCAACAAGGAGGGCTTCGGTTTTGCTACTGTTTAATTGGAGAAAGTTGTTGCTCATCCATGCCTTTATCTCCCCAAGACAGGCGGTGAGACATGACATGGCTGCAGAGGGGCTTGCGGACAAATGGAAAGATGTCTGTATATTCCCACTCACTATGCTGGTGCTGAGCTCCTCATCAGTGATGTCCAGAGAGTCTCTGTGTCTGTTGAACCTCCAGCCCGTCCCGTCGTCAGACGTCCCCTCCCAGCGTTTAAGATGAGACACCTGCCGAGTCTGAGACAGACAGCAACGCTCTTTAGCCAACCCTTTGACGCCGTCTCAATCACTTTGTCTCAGACGCACAATATCTATTTTACAAGAAGTGTATCTACCAGGGTCTTATGGGTGGCGTAGAGCTCCTGCAGGATCTGGTCCACGATGGAGTTGGTGAGATAGGAAACCACCGACAGCTTCACTTCTCTGCAGACGATTGGGTGAGAAAGGGAGAGACGTACGGGAAGAGGTTAAAGTGAGAGGAAATCAATAACCTACTTATCAAATTCCAACTTCTTTACTGCAGCGGCTCTCTGCTTTCCCGTTCCTGGGCCCGTCTCTTACTCTAAGGCTCGGTGGATGTCCTGCGCTGCTCTTTCCATCAGAGCCGTCCGGATGGCGGAGCGAGGGATGGACACACGCTCGGAGACGGACGAGAGCGAAGGACTCAACCTCTCGGCCGCAGCGGACGATAAAGGGCAGAGCTCGCGGCAGAGCGACACCATGGAGTCGACGATCACCTGCAACGAAGCACCTGCGATCAGTAACTCGCCGTGAATCACGGTTGTGGAAAGAGGACGATAGATCTACCTGAAGCTCTTTGTCCGCAGCTTTGGCGAGTTCACCGGCCAGAGAGTCCAGCCGCTGCCGCACCGGCCCGTCCACGGACAGCACATGAGCCAGCTCACACAGCGACGGGTACAGCTTGCGAAGGGAAAAAAAAGGATTCAAATTTCCGTGTCAATGTAATGCAAATACTACGCTCACACGTTTTCTTTCTGCATCACTCACAGCGCGGGAGTTCCTGGCCTCTTTTAACACTTGTTTAGCAGCTTGAATCTCCTCCATCTCGCCGGCGCCTCGTAACACACACACCTGCTGCTGGACGCGCACGCAGAGGCGCTCCATCACCTTGGAAACAGACAGGTGGAGGAGGAGGTGGAGGAGGAGGGAGTGTTACGAGAGCAGAATCACACATTAAACACTCATGGACATGCAGTACACCAAGGTGAGTGCTACCTGCTCGGCGGTGCTCGTGACCAGGCCCTGGTGCAGCCGCAGAGCCTGCCTCTGAGAGAAGCGCTGTGTCTGGTTGTTCCTCACCAGAGAGCGCTGGATCTGTGCGGAGCAGAGAGGCGGGAGAGAGTTAGTAGAGTGTAATAAAAACTGGCAGCGAAAAAACACAAGGACGACAGATAGAAAAGACACGTTGATGATGCAATGGGGCAGATTGTTGAGGAAACCAAAGTGCAACGAAGCAGAGTGAAAGGATGCAGAGAATAGGCAGCTGTTTTTTCATTTTTAGATTTCACATTTTTGGGCCCCGTTTTCAAACTGCATCTTAACGGGTAATTCAATATTTTTCAACCTCAACTCTATTTTCCCATGCTGTTGTGTTTAAGTGACTAATGAGGGGACAACAATCTTTGAAATTGGTCCAGTATTGATGGAGAACAATTGCAGATGGCAGCCGCTAAACGGGCTGCAATGTAGTCGCAACTCCTCACTCGTTTTTGGCTACTGACAGGATTAGATCGTCATCATGAGTGTCTGACAACATAGGGTTAGGGGTAACCTTTTTCTTTACCTTTGTTTGTTATTGTGTCATGTGACTTGTTGCCGGGAGAACGGTGGAAAACGTGAGTGAGAGTTGGAGAGCGACGGCGAAATCGCAGAACTCGAGGCTTCAAAACATCAGTCCACAAACCAATGGGTGACGTCACATTGACTACGTCTACTTCTTATATACAGTCTATGTTTCAGTCGGTAGTCACTTTCACTGCTCTCTGTGTTGTTTTCAGAAAAAAAGGCTCTATAAACCCACCGTACACTACCGGCTCAGCACCAAACAGCAGTCGGACACAGTTAGACTGGCTAAGTGGAGAATTTAGCCGCATTTAGCAGATAGTAGAGGCCAACCTTGGTCAGCGCCTGCTCTGTCCTCTCTGGGGCGCTGCGGTACGCCTGGCTGATGTCACTTAAGGGTAGAGGCATGTACTGCAAGATGAAATTACTGAGAGAGAAAAAGGAGGGAACAGAGAAAGGATCGAGTTATTGAAGGAGACGGTAACAAACTAGAGAGAAAATAAAGCGGGTTAAAGTTAGTTCAGGTTAATGTCCCCAATGGACAGAGTTCATCCCAAAATATCCCTCCTACGCAACGCAACCAGTGAGTAATACTTTCATCTTTGCAACCATGTCATCCTTAGCCTAAAGAAAAGTCTGAACCAGTTACGATAGAAAAGTGGAACGCAGCAATTTGCTCAGCTCACGTTGCAAATGTAAACATATAATATAAGGTATCACATGTATAACACTGTTTTTGCATAAGATATACAAGATATCCTCTTATTTGCCGTCGCTCTAGCGTGCACATCAAAATGTTTTTTTGAATGCCCTTACTGTTCGAGTGCTCGGGCCACATCTAGAAACCCTGATGCGGAGGTGTTGTTGCGATCCCATGTCACACTCCTGCAGGGCAAAAATGGTGAGTTGCATTGAATAAAAACCTCCATAAAGAGCGCAAGTAAAAAAAAAAGTATATATATATACATTTATTTTCCCCTCACCTGAGCGAGGTGTTGATCTGCAGGGCTTTGCTCAGCATCTTGGCTCCGATGTCGTCCATGTTGTTGCCGCTCAAGTCCACTTTTCTCAGGCAGGTGTTGCTACCCAGAGCGTTGACCAGCACGGTGCCCCGAGAGCGCAGGCGCGAGTCGGCCAGGGACAGAGACTGCAGGGCCTGGAGAGGCACATGTGTGTTAAAGTGAGTGTCTGTGCTGGGGGGGAGGAGGAGGTTATTTAGGAATAAATCAAAAACTGAGTGGTGGGAAGAGAGGAAGTGACTGAGGAGCCGTGAGGATGAAGTGCAGTGGTTAAATTTACTGCGGAGTGATGCGACTGCTCGCCGCACATGACTTAACATGCTGTCTGTATGAATTATTTACAATATGTGTGTGTACTGATATAGACACTGTGCCCGCAAGAGAGTAATAATTAATGATACAGTGACTCTTCTGCAGAGAAACATAATGCAAAAATTATGTGTCCAGGAGCCTTAAAGGGGACATGCCATGAAAAACTCACTTCTTTCAGTTCTTTCAGATACATTTGGGTATCTGGAGTGTCTACCAACCCACAAACTGTGAAATAAGAGGACCCAGTCAGTTTTTTTGTGGGTAGTCTAGATCAGAAAACATGACATTCAATGAGCCAATCAGATTTGGCTCCCCCTTCCTATGTCACATGCAAGTAGAGTTGCTCCGATACCGGTATCAGTAATGCCTCTGATACAGCCGAAAATGCTGGATCTGCTATCGGCGAGTACGTGAGTCTATGCACTGATCAGATTCCAAGTCGTCACATCATTTATCAGCGTATTCACACTACACAGGAACAACAACAACACGTGTCTCTCGCTACACCACCCGTACATCATGCCCGATCGCTACTGCACATGTGCAAACTAGTACTACTGACCTGTGGTTAAACACTCTTGTGCACTCTATTTTTTCCTTGATAATGCTACATTGTGAACGACAAATAGTCAGGAGGAGAGCTGGTTAACGTTAGCTGTTAGCTGTTTCGCAGCCAGTGGGCAGCACAGTCCTGCTCTGCTAAATAACGGAGGTTACAGCTAACGTTAACGGAGGTTGTTTAAGTAATATTATCGTGCTTTCAAGATCCATTCGGTAAAAATCAGTATTGGTAAAAAAAAAGTAAATTAAAACGTTATTATGATGTGTTCAAATGTAATTGTGTAAAATGTTGTTTTTGGCGAGAAACATTAATAAATACAGTTGTTTGAAAGAGATTTTTTTCACAGCAAAATATTAGGTATTAGAGAGAGAATTGACCTATTTTACTTTTTTGTTTTTAGCGTGTCGGATTGGTACTCGGGTATCGGAACATCTCTATGTGCACGCTCATTGGAATATACAGGCCCCCATCTGAGAACTATCTTTGGAAAGGTGCGCCATATTTTCCTTTCAAGCCAATCAGAGCAGACTGGGCTTTTCCGGGAGGAGGTCTTAAAGAGACAGGCGCTAAAACGAAGTGTTTCAGGGGGTGAATACAAGTATATTCAGACAGACAGTATGAGAACCTTTTTTTTTTTTAACATCAAAGCATGTAAACATGTTCTTGTAGAAACCCAAAATACAAGTATGAACCTGAAAATGAGCATGATGTGTCCCCTTTAAGTCAATTTTATTATCTTTTTTTTTTTTTCATCCAAAATGGACGGAGTGAAAAGAGAATATGTGATTTTTCTGCATCTTTGCAGCTGATCCATTTTTTTTATTTGGATGACGAAGCAAAACTAGTTGTGGCAGACTGATAAATTTGCATCATGCGGTATGTCTTCAAGCATGAGGGCTATTTCCTGTGTCATCACTCACACATTCCTCCTCCTGTATGAGATAAACCAGCTTCTGCAGGACTTCATCCAGAACCCTGCAGACATAAACACAGAGGCGAGGCCGGGATGAGCTGGCGTGAGTCATTTCCTGCTGCCGGCGATCTGTCCGGCAGCCGCTTATGAAAAACGGAAAGTTAAATCACAGACACGTATATTCGAGCTGGCATGTGTAGCACACATGCGCCCTTGTGTTTCACGTGCACGCACAAATAACTGCAGTAAAGCGCAGCGTTGAGCACCGGCAGCACCTGTTTTTGATGTTGAAGTTCTTGCCCAGATAGAGGTGTTTGAGGGAGGGGTGTCTGGAGAGGGCCGGCAGTACCGTGAGCAAGTCTGCATCGAGACCTGTCAACACACACACACACACACACACACATGCATATATATATATATATAGAGCTCATGTCTTGATTCATGAACAGCGCACTCAGACCTCTCCTGCCCGAGGACAAGGAGTCAAGGTCCCAGAGGGATGTGGTGCAGCGTGCCACCGTACCGTTGTCCGACATATCCAGAGTGCCGATGGAGGAGACTCTGGGGAAGAGTTCCTGCATTACAGCAGCTCCTGCGGACCGTAGCTGTAGAGAAAGAGAGAGTAGGGAAAACCAACATATGTACAGGCATGATGAATCCCAGTCATTTTCAGGTTTAGTCTTTGGGGAATTGTTCTATTTTTCCACAGTGAGGCAGATTTATGAATGCCCTTTTTTTTATGTCTCTGCAAGCAGTCTGAAGGTTTTGTTGAGCTCTGCCTTGTGATCTGCAGCACTTCTGCTCAGTGGTAATGAAACATCTTCGGCTACTTGTTAGCTTATCACTTTTTCTCTTAAACAAGTAAATATATAGATGTCCTCAAAACCTGGAAGAGCTGCTTTCCATCGTCAAAGCTGTGGGTGCACATAAACAGGAACCGATTGGAAGTTTGATGTATTTGAATCGACCCGCATTACCAACTTTGTAAATATGCAAACTAGAATTCTATGAGACATTTGTGTCAAATTGTCATAATTAGCATATCAATTCTTGAGTTATGGCAAAGAAAGTGTTTTGTGAGGTCAAAGTGGCCTTTGACCACCAAGATCTAATCAGTTTATCCTTGAGGCTCGATGGATGCTGACGACAAATCTGAAGAAATTCCTTCAAGGCGTTCCTGAGATATCGCGTTCACGAGAACAACCCGAAAAACATAATTCCTCAGGCCACGCCTTTGCTTTAGCGGATATTCCTCCTGTACTTTTACATTTTGAATGCAGTAGTTATACTTCAGTATTTGTGCTTTGGGGTATTGCTACTTTTACTTTCGGAAATTATCAAAAAAAGTCTTCTAACTGGCAGTGAGTTAAGCTAATGGGGTCAATAGGGTCTATTAATTAATTTCAAGTCTGTAAATCACACTTTGGTAAAACCTGTGAAAATATTCAAAACAATGTTTTGAAATGTTTTAGAGCGAATGAAACAAATTGTACAAATGACATCAACTGTGAGGGTTTTTTGTTTTGGCCTTGACTTCAGCTGTAAAAGCAGTGCCAAGAGTTGTACTTGTGACTTGAATGTGTCTGTTTATGTGTGACTTTAGTGTCTTTGTGACTTTGTGTTTCAGACATAGTTTTCTCTGCTTCTAGTTGAGACGTTCACAGAAGCAGCAGAGTCTTGATTGCGTAACCTCACAATTTCATTCAGACATTTTACTGAATGTCTTTCCCACACATTCAAAAACTTGAATTTCTCTTTGAAATGATTTCTCATCATTCCACAAGCTTGCAATCTTACTGACTGTTATTTGAGCTCACAGGATACTGTAAGCTAACTAGAGTATAAAGCAGTCCGTCTGTATGTGTGTGTCCTTCGTATATCTGGAGAACCGTTCATTTGATCTTCTTCATACTTAGCTTGTGATTTACTCAGGACCCGAGGATGTGCCGTGTCCAATGTGGTGAAATTTGAACCGTAAGAAACAAAAAAAAAAATGTTCTCCCTCGATTTTGTGGGTCCAGACCATCGACTGTAAGAAGTGGACGTAGTCATCGTGACGTCACCCATTGGTTTGTGGACTAACATTTTGAAGCCTTGAGTTTGCTGTTTTGGCCGTCGCAATCTTTGTTTTCGCAACCCCAAGGGACATGACAGGGTGGAGCTAAGCACAACCGAACGCTGAATAAAACATTTTTAGGCGACCAAAATGTTGCAATTAACTTTCATGAAGTGAAAACACTCTGTGAAAGAGTTACATTTGTAAGATGAAAACACACACAGACACCACAAATGCCGTGGTGTGCGACCTATCAATCACAAGGTTTCCCCGCCCTAAAGCATACCCTGCTTTATGGTCTATCTGACTCTAAATGGACCATCATTTACTAAATGAACATCATGCTGTATTGAAGAAGACTTGAAACTAGAGATTGAGACCATAAACTCATGTTTACTGAGGTAATAAATCAAGAGAGAAGTAGAGTCATTTTCTCATAGACTTCTATACAATCAGAGGAGTCGCCCCCTGATGGACACTAGAGAGAATGCAGCTTTAACACATGACCCATTGGCTTCAGAACCGGACATTGCCGCCTGCTCCAGATGTATATCCATACAAGCCATTTACATCTAGAGTGATTTTCTGCCATTTAGAATTTTGTCTAAATCTGATTCTTTTGCAACCTCTCCTACAAATTTAAGCAATCCTCACCAAATTTTGTACAGAACATCTCTGGACCACTCTGGAAAAAGTTACTTTTTATATATTTTTGATGTTCCACACAATTTTTTGTACCTTGCCCTCAAAGTTTGCAAAAATGTGATGGGCAGGACTTTCAATATTAATAGACTTGGAATAAATTAGCATACGCAACGCTCTGTGTAGCAGTGGGGTCGGAGCCATGCAAACATGGAGATGAACTCTTACCTCGCAGCCACTGATGTCCAGATGAAGGTCATTGATATGAGGATTGGAGATCAACCCTGTGAGGAGAGCCCTGTGGAGACAGAAGGATAGAAGAAGTGAGTTTGGACTGATGGGAGCCGATTCGGATAGAGAACACGAGGACGACACGGCGACTACCTCAGAACGTCAGGGGGCAGCTTCATAGAGGCCAGACTGACATAAGTGAGGCTGAAGGCCGAGCTGAAGAACTGGCGGAACAGCGGCAGCGTGTCCTTCACTTTCCTGTTGGATAAATAAAAAACAAAACAAGAGATGAAAGACAGGAGATGATGGACAGAGTGGAATGGGATGAGACCGGCCACACAGAACAGATTTAAATCACATTGTTGACATGGCGGGTAAATGTGAGTGCAGAGCTGAGCGCTGACGCAGAATGAGAAATAGAGTGAATATTGCTTTGGTGTAAGAGAGAAGGGGAAGAGGGGGAGTGGGGTCAAATGATAGATAGCTTCTGCTTAAATATGCATGAGTCTTATCTATGCAGACAGCTCCGGGAGTTCTGTTTTTTAAACGGCGGTAGACAAACCCACAGAGATGGGGCACAATGTACCAGTGACTCCCACAAAGCTCCGATGAAGCAAGAGATGAAGATTATGACCAAAAAAAAGAAAGAGGAAGAATGGATGACGAGAGAGGAGGCCTTCACGGTGAAATAAGCATGATATATTCCCAGATTTGGATTTGCAGCTGCCTTTATTGTTTAGGTAATCTTTAAGATATGACTAACCTGTGGGAGAAGGAATTTTTGGAAAGATTCAGAAAGGAAAGATCAGCGCAACACCCCCTCAGAAGAGCCCCAAATAGCTGCATGAGACACAGGGGTTTGAAACAGTTAATCTGGGCTGAGCATTGCATAGGGAGAGAAAAATGCATTTCTTTTAAACATTTGAATCGCGCCCAGACATTAAATACTTACTGAGTCCACAGAGCAATCTGTGCCTGACAGATCCAAATGGACCAGGCAGTTGGGCTGAGACAAGAACAGATAGAAGTTCTGGAGAGAGACAGAGAAAAAGACGTCACATTTAGATGGAAAAGTGGCGTATAAATGGAGCTGTTTTTTTGGGGGTTGTGCTTTCTGACCGAGGCGTCCTCTCCCGAGAAGACCCCGGGGTTCTTGCTCAGGTCCAGGTGCAGGAGAGAGTTGGAGTACTCGTCGCTGGAGCACAGAGCCTGAGAGAGAGACACCACTCCTGAGAGGGACGGATGAAAGGAAAGAGAGAGAGAGAGAGAGACAAGAGGAGGAGGATGTTGCACATTAGTAAAAGACAGAGAACACTCTCAAAACATTTTGTGCCCTTACATTATTCATACACATCTGTAGCAGCAGGTATCAGCAGATGTAAAGGGAAAGCTTCAATGTAATATTTAAATTCTCCACTGGGTACACGGTAAGATGAGACGGTTACAGGAGGCATGCTGCCTGCAGGGCAGCACAAGACATCAAAAGTCAATATGGGAAACATGAAACAAAGCTCCTCAGGAGGGAGAATCCTCTGGAGCTTTGGAGGCTTTATGCTCCCTAAATAATAATCCAACCTGAGCTAAGAGAGCTGCTCAATAAGCTGCAGATTTGTAAAAACTCCTTTGGGTCTATTATCTCACCAATTTCTACCGGATTTTGGTGAATTGTGGAATTGACCCTTTGCAAAGTCCCGCCCCCCTCGAACGCCTGGCCAATCATAGCGTAGCATAAGACAGCTCCGACCAGGTTCCAACCAAGGCAGCAACCTCCGGTTCTGATGAGTGACGCCAATGCGGACGCATCTTAAAACTTGCATTGTCTTTACTGACCAGCAGGGGGCGACTGCCCTTCTATAGAAGTCTATGAGAAAATGACTCTACTTCTCTCTTGATTTATTACCTCAGTAAACATTGTAAACATGAGTTTATGGTCTCAATTTCTAGTTTCAAGTCTTCTTCAATACAGCATGATGTTCATTTAGCATATTATGGTTTATTTAGAGGAAATAAAGAGGGACGGGCCCAAACCTTTGGATGTGAGTGAGGTCTTGGAGAGGTTGAGGAGACGAAGTCCCTTGCTGAGGCGACACACCTGCTGAATTAGGTTGGACACACCTGCAGCGTAGATACAAGAGTTGTAAAAATGGAGTCCCCTCATTACCATCAAACTAAATGAATAACTTAGACAAACAAAGAGTAGCTGATGTGTTATTATACCCTGGTTGTCCAGTGAGTTGTGGGCCAAGTTGAGCGAGTGGATGACAGACGCAGGGTTCTCTGAAAGAGCAGCTGACATCTTCTGTGGAAAGTCTCTGTGAAGTGGGTCCATAGTTTATTACAGACAAACAATATGTTGTGAATACACACAAACATCTAAAGGGAGCGATTTAACTTTGCACTTCCTCCAAAGCCAGGGTGGGTAATGTATTTTTAGAAACATTTGTATTTGTTCTCTTGTTCTTCTTCTCCCGACAGCAATCAATAAACCTGAGGCTGTCGCAAGACTTTAATAAGCTTGTCTGATCATTTCAACGCTTTTGGCCAGCAGAAGACATCACGCATCTGTTTTCACCGACTGAGTAGAACTCGTGTGCGTTCATAGAAAATTGATTGTATGAAAAGCAAAAGAAAGGTGCCAGACGGATCAAAACTCACGATTTTAACCCGGCGTTCTCCAGAGTGATCTCCTCCAGGCTGGAGGATTTGCTGACCGTGTGCAGGACCTGCTCAGTAACCTCTGACCCCTGAAGGAAAAAGGAAACATTCACATTAAACGTTTCACCTGTGTCTGCCGTGGACCTATAAAGAGAACTGGATGCGGCACCCCGTTTATTCCTATGAAGGTTGCTCATGAATTCAGATGAAATCACCCAGATCTTCCGCATCGATGGGTCCATAGAGCAAGCGACCAGCGTTTCCTGTAACCTCGCCTCCCAAAAACACTAAATCATGGGACTCTGGTGCTCAGAAACACTTCCACTTTTGTTCACAGGGACCGCCAAAATCAACACAAAGTGAAAGTTCCTTGTAGTAGCTTTAAATAAGAGCTGTTCAAGACATCTCTTTCCCAAGTCTATAAAAAAAAGTGTGTTTGGGCGCAACTGCATCATGTGATGGACCCGGAACATGTAATTCCACGGTTTGGCCAGTATGTACAATTTGTAACAAAAGCCCGGCGCTCATCCTGCGGTCTCTGTTTTAGCTTAAAGCATCTTTTAATAACTCAACAGTAACACAGCAGAACTTATACTTACTATCCGCAGATCTTTGCAGTACAGTTTAGTGAACCAGGTGTTGTACGCCATCGACGCAACAATCACCGCCAAATCCCTGGAAAAGATGAAACCGAGGTAAATGAGGCTCCGTACATATTTCGGAGGTAATAATGTTTTGAGCGCTCTCCGTCTCTCACCTGCTCTCCAGGTGGCTGAAGTCCAGCAGGTTAAACTCTCGGCTGTCCTGGGAGTGGTAGATGGTGTCCACGTCCTACAGGAGCAACATTACCCATGAGCCTGTTATGCTGCAGTAAATGACCCCCCCCCCCCCCCCGCGCTCCCTCAATTTTGTGCACAGTGCTGTACGTAACACTCAAAAGCACTCACAGCGACACAGGCACAGTCCCACAGCTCTTACCCACTGCACTTCCTCTTTGCAGCTGATGCCATTATAGTCGCACAGAGCGGCGTACGTCTCTGAGAAGCCTCCTGAGAGAGGAATAAAAAAACAAAACAAAGAGAGAGAAAAAACAAAATGAGACGATGTGAACAGCTGCTTCCTGCAGCGACAACGGGAGAGAGAAAGGCAGGAAAACGCAGAAAAATATTTGTGCAAGTTATCAATCTTTTTTCTTTTTTTTCAATGAACATCTGGGAGACGCATGTGTGAAGTGTGCGAGCCAACTTCCCCTCGAGGCCGCCAACTGGCATGCATGTGCCCCCCCGTCCGTGTATGCATGTGTGCCAATTCCCATATTTGATGATAATGTCTCTTTTACCACAGGCCCTCTGGGTCTCCACCGACGTCTCCGAGCTGGGTGAATACTTCCTGCTGCCCTCAGAGAGGTCGCTGTCTGAATGACAGATGGAAGGGCTGTAAAGATAAGGAATCATTCATCTTTAGATAATTGAAGAAATAAAGGTATTTAAAAAAAAAAAAAGGTTTCCACCTCTCCGTGGATAAGTGATTTATTCAAGAACTTACGCAAAAATGGAGTTGTTGAATATTCGAGACAGAGCGAAATTGATATGGCCGACCACATGATTGAGATGTTCACGTGACTCGAACGTCAGCGAGTAGCTGGACTTGTCGGTGTCGATGATAACCTGGAGAGAAAATGGAGCTGTAAGGGACTGTGAGCAAATTATTATGGTGAGAAGGGGGGGGGGGGGGGTTGAAATCCTATAATTAACTTCATGAAAGAGCAAGACCCTCCCCAGATTTAGGAATATTGTAGTATCTTAAAATATAGTACTGTGTTTGTTTCGTTACACCGTTAATAACTAAAAGAGAAAGTTAAAAAAAGACGACAATTATAATGGAATTAAAATTATGATTATTTCGGCAACTCTATTTCAGAATAAAGTGATACGAAATAAAAGGCTAAATTAATTACCTCCAGGGCTGCAACAATGTATCCATTAATCTTATTGTTTATTATTTACTAGATTATCCGATTAATCACTTGGTCTATGAAACGTCAGACAATTGTGAAAAGTGTTTATCCCAGTCTCTTAAAATCCAAGGTGATGTCTTTCAATGTCTTGTTTTGTCCATAACCCAAAGATATTCTGTTTTGTGTAATATAACACAGAGAAAAGCAGGAAATCGCTGTATTTCAGAGGCTGAAAACAGCACTTTCTGCCATTTTTTAAACGATTAATCTATAATCAAAATAGTTGGGGATTCTTTTCCTGATGAGTCGACTAATTGTTGCAGCTGTGGTTACTTTAACTTGATTATAGAGATTATATTTGTTTGTGTTCCTCATGCAGACATATTGGTTGTATTAGCTAGTTGAGTGTGATGGGAACATTGAGCCCTAAAACAGTGAGATTAAAGATTGTTGTCCGCTGCATTATGGCAAAGTGCACCTTTATGACACTGTGGTAAACACTAAAGCATCATTTGTGACTACTTGATCTCTTCTTTTTTTCTGTAATTAATCTCTCAAGCGAATGCTGAAATATAAAAATCAGGACGAGTAAGAATAAAAAGACCTTCCCATGCGCTCCCAAAGAAGAATTCAGATGCTAGAGAAAACAATACAACGATACAACATCCCTGTTTTCTGACCTCGCCTCCCACTCTGATCGTTTTCTTACAGTCCCTAAACCGTTTTTCTTGTTGCTGTCACCGTCAACAATAGTAGAGAACAAGTTAATAAGAGCGCATCGACTGTCTGTGCATGCTTTTTGTCATTCCCTGAAGGCCAAAGTGATGTAACCACCATTATACAACGGTACAAACACTTGAAACTCTTGGCAGAGGTCAGTATTTATGTCAAAACTCACTTGGTGCTCTGGGTGGGAATTCAAAGCTCGAATCTCCAAGAAGTTGAATGTGGTTTCTATCTGTTGTTACAGAAACAAAGTTAATATTTCAGAAGGCACTATGAGAGAGAAGAGAGATTCATACTGTAATTGGAGACACAGAGCTGTTAACATGTACCTTAGCGGGAATCTTTGGCGCCAAGAAGTAGAGACGCCATGTTGTGAGGACCTAAAAAGAAAAGGGAGAGAATATAGCAAACTGGATCAAGATTAAGGAAAAGTTCACTGCACTGTCAAACTCCCCCGTGGGGAGAAAATAGTCCCGGGAGTTTCCATGGTAATGATGAGAGGGAAGTGAGGAGTGCTTTCCATATTCATGTATTGATCCAGCTAAAAGCTTTCTGTGTCAGAGACAAGTTGTCTCACATTAATAGACCGACAAACAGGCTGAGAAATGACGGCATGTCGCAAAATGCGAGACATAATTTCATCAGCATCACATCACTTCTGCGGAGGGCAAAGGCAAAAGTGGCTCGTGCATTACATTTGAGACGTGCATGTGTGTCGTTTCCAGTCATTCCCCAGATCTTTAATATCGCAATTTAAAGGAAAGAACCTTCCGGTTTTTCCACCATGTTTTTTCCCTCCACATTTCAAGTGAAATTAGCATTTTTCTGCTACGCTACCCTCCGCTAAGGTTCTGAAGTGCGTGATAATTTCCAATGTCTTTCCAAAAGTCCAATGCAAAGTTGCATAGGAGTTGTTAGACGTGACCGGCGATCCCGAAAGCTAACGGAGAGCTCATTTGTGCATCTCCATCTGAATGGGGCGCACGCAGCATTTCTGCAGCCGCTTGCTCTCGAAACATTTGTGTCGTGCGGCTGTTGGATGAATCTGGTTCAGCTCCTGATTCCAGTTCATTAGCGGCAATTTCTTTATTTTTGGGGGGGTTTTGTAACAAGCACACCCTAAAAAAAAAAAGTAATTGTCTCTCTGTATCAAGGCAAACAAAGAGCAGTGATTCTTTGGCATTTCACTGCTGTCCACCAGCACTGCCCTCTGCTCTTTTTTCTTCTCCTCTTCTGCTCCGTCACTCTCAATCATTTACTCCATCCTCTACGACGGCCGGGATAAAACGCTCCCTCAGGACAAAGCCCCCCCCCCCGCCTTCATGTGCCTCTCCCCCAATGAAAAGCAGTAATTAAATTACAGTTCTCCCACTCCACTGTCGTGGGGTTTTTTTCCCGGAGAGGGCAGCTTGACACGGGCCTGTCAGAACCGCACACCGACAGCCTCGTATGCCCACGCGGCAACTGAGGTGTCGAAAATGTGGTCACTCAAAGAATGAGATGAGGAGAGAGAGGAGATCCTCTGAAAGAGTTGATTAAAAAGACCAGTGTGTATCACATTATGAGTGAGTCGGGGGTTACAAGTGGGAGTTAAGAGTAAACAGGAGTAAATGGTGCTGATGCAGCAGGACCGAGAGAGAGGAGACCGTCTGAAGGAGTGCATTAAGAAGACCAGTATGTATCACAGGACAGAGAGAGAGTGTAATTATGCTGCTGCAGGACAAATATTCTAACCTTCTCTTGTTTGTTACCTTTTCCCCTCAAAATAAGTGCGTATATGCAGGAAAATCCGCTAAAAATAGCGGATAGAATCCTTTAACATAGAGTCCTGAAGGGGGTGACATATTTTGGTAGGCTCAACAGGAAGTTAACGTCGCACTGGTTCCCTCGACAAAAAGCCATTGAGATTTGTTGCCATTGGTTTGGCAAACAAACATGTTGATACGTGACACATGTTTGGTTCCACGAGATAATCTTCACAAGTGAAAACCACTGTTATGATTGTTGAAGCGTGAACACAACCAGCAGAAGTGAAAAGCTAACGTTATAAACAAGCTACACCGCGTCTGTAAAATGACCGTTTCTATCAATGGAGTCTGGTAGCTTTGAGGGGAGCATCTAACTTTGTGAATTAATGGTTTATTTTTACCAAACCAGAGTTGGTGTTTGTTGGAACAGTAGAAAGATGAACCAGTACGGTGCTGATGAGATTTATTTTGCTTCTGTCAACCTTGAATTAAGTTGTTTTGCTGATCGGCGAGGTAATGCGATTGTCGTCTGACTGGAGTCTGGTGGCTTTGAGGAGAGCATATTAATTGTGTTTTTGTGAGTTAATACATCAAATAATTATGCATATTGCTTTTTCATAATTGCATATTCACTTAAAAGGCTGATAAATACTTGTGACTACTGCAAATAGATTTGTCCAGGAATGAATGCTGATTGTAACATTTCCCACTAAAGACAAAAGCTAGATGTTAGTGGGTGTTTGTGTGTCCAGTGGGAAAGGGGCTTTAGGGTGAGGAGACCAGTTAGAAAATCAAGATAAATTCATGTAACCACCAATAACAGATCTTAACATTAAAGAAGCTTTGACTTAAAAAAAAGCAAACCCAGAGCGTTTGATCAAACTCCAATCTATTTTTCCATCTTCTCTGCGCACCCAGCAGGAGCGAGAACTCTTTCCAGTTCAGCTTTTAAAGAGGAAGTGAGACATGGATTGGAAAGAGATTATTGGAAAGATGTTTCTGGCACACAGTCACATCAGAGTGTCTGAGCATCAAAGAGTGTTTGCTACATGCAGAAACTCTCCTAACCGCCCGCGCTCGCCACGCAGCATTTAATTAAAGCATCTATTGAGTGGGAGCTCTGCCGAGGTGAAGTTTAGATTACAAGAAAAGCAACGGGTCTTTTAAAACCCTCTGAACCCCAAAAACCACCGACGAGATCCAAAAGCATGTTTTCTTTAAACAATTGCGAAAACTACACTGTTTATCGTAGCCAGAAGCTAGAAAAAGCAGCCAAAACGAAGCCTAAAATTGTGATATTTCATCAAAAACATTTTATTCTACATGTCTCATTTAAAATATTGCACCAAATAAACCATTTGCTTTAAACAGATCCTGTAAAAAACATTAAATTCTGAGCTCCTCAGCGCAACTAGGAAGCCATGATTGACTCGACTGAGACCAACAGTCATCAGTGACACTTGGACTGAAGTACAGGCTGCTGAACACAGAGCAGAGAGGAGAGGCTGTAAGTAGAGGTTGTATAAATAGTTCAATGAATATAGGCATGTGGAGCCTCCATCTTTATTCCCAACATTGGTAACACTTGTGGGCAGTTGGAAAAAATGTATATAGATTCCACTGAGAAAAACTCATCAAAGTCAACTTGCGTTTTTTTCTTTTTTATGACTTATGGCATTATAACTTTGTTATTCTGCACAAAAGACATGTTTGAGTTCTCTCTACTTCTAGCTATGATTGTTCTGTTTCCATAAAGGTGCAGAACTTATATATTGTAGTGAAAATCAAGGCCACAGAGAGTAAAATGTGACAGAAGCAAAAAACTGCTTGGTGTTCAGAGGTTAAACTGTGTAAAAACTACACTTACTTCATTGCAGTTGGCCTGGAAATTGTATAAGATCACGTGGTTTAGTTGCTGCATTTAAAGGAGCACTTAATCAATAATTGCTGCTCTGTACTTACTGTACGTTACCTCTGTGTGTGTGTGAGTGTGTGTGTGTGTGTGTGTATGTGTGTGTTTTCATGCACATGTGTAGTACGAGCATCCTTCCAGGGTCCAGTCTGCGTTCTGGTCCATAATAGAAGTGCTGATTGGCCCAGATTTTTACCCAGATAGCTGGCGGAGCTTCACTCACTCACATCGAGATTTCACATCTCTGTCCCATATTCTGTGATGAAAGCGCCCCAGAATCAAAGGCTGCGAGCAGCTCAGCCCCCACCCCCCCACCCCCCCACTGCCTCCGTAGATACCATCTATCCAATATTCATCCCGCCAAGCTGCCAAACAGCAGCCACAGAAGAGGGGCGGCAGTCAGTAAACGGCGTTCACCCTCACCGTTAAATCACGGAGAGCCTCCACCTCTGCTGTCACGGATGTGGCAGAGATCCGTTAAGGCTGCAGTGGGGAGGTTAACATCAAAGATACTGCACATACGTGGAGCAATGCATCAGGCTGCTTATGTTGCAGGTAGAGAGGAAGCAGCAACTCACCAGTATTCTGTCCTCTGTTTTGCCACTTTTGGCGTCAAGCTTAATTCCATGAAGGAACTTGATGGATGATCTATCGATAATCTTCCTGATGCTTTCTGTGGATGAAAAACACATAAACATGTTAGAGAAATAAGCACAGGTTCCTAAACTTTTGTGCCATATACTGTTTATAAGAAGTGGACGTAGTCGACATGTCGTTACGCATTTGTTCGTGGACCGCCGTCTTTTCAACATTTTGGCCGTCGCCATCTTGGGTTTTTTGCAGCCAATGAACGAAAGTGACCACATTTGGAATGAGGAGGAGTGACGTAGAGACGCTGTATACGTCTCTGGTAGAGACCTGTCCATCACAAGGTAGCCCCGGCCCTAAAGCATACCCTGCTTTATGGTCTATTTAACTCTAAATGGACCATCATTTACTAAATAAACATCATGCTGTATTGAAGAAGACTTGAAACTAGAGATTGAGACCATAAACTCATGTTTACAATGTTTACTGAGGTAATAAATCAAGAGAGAAGTAGAGTCATTTTCTCATAGACTTCTATACAACCAGAGGAGTCGCCCCCTGATAGCCAGTGGAGAGAATGCAGGTTTGAAGACACTTCCACATCAGCTTCACTTGACAGAACCGGAGGTATCGAACAGATTGGCTCCATTGTTACCTATTTGAGTCAAAATCGGCCTGATATTAGTTTCAAAACATCAGAAACATACGAATGGCCATTTAGGATGAGATCAAATGAAATTAGTCCAAATCAAACCATGCGCTGAATGACTTTGACCTTTGGGCGGACAGGCCTGTACACAAGTCTTCATCTAATAACTGAGGAATACTTCAGACTTGTCATTTGAACAGACCTGTCGTGGCATTTCAGATGATGAAATAATCCAATGAACTCCGAGTCTGTACGCATCCTGATGATTTTAAATAAGTTACAAACCAAAAAAAAAGCGATTAAATCTGCATGTGACACCGAAGCATAAAAGAGGCTGACATTTAGTGGGAAGTAAAGTCTGCACCGAATGGATTAATCACAGAAATCCTTCTGCATCGCGCCGGTGAGTTCAGCCCACTCATCATCAACATGGTGCAATATGCTTCAGTGTCATTTTCTCTCTTACGAGAGCAACATGACTCATGCGAGCATCGGTGTTTATGATGCACCGAGAACTGTTCCTGTCGAGCAGCATCACCGTCACTTCTGTGACCTCTGACCTGTGCACGCTGCCAAAAGAGAAGTGTTTCACTTGCAACCGGGTTGGGGGGGTGGGAACACACGGGCGAATGACACGCCATCGCAGAAACATCCAGTCATGATTTCAGCCTCTCCGTCACTGCTGCACAGCATCCCGACCGACGGCTTTAGGAGCAAAATCAATATGGAAGCCAGCGACGCTGCTGGGAGGTGATCACAGTCACAGAAACGTTCTTCTCTTCCGTGTTTATCTGGATCTTAAGGTGTACTTTGTTGTACTTTTCACTCCATTCGTTGATACGTCACAGAAGAAGATTTTACGAAACATATGATCAGTTAATGAAAAATAAGGAACAATAATAATCGAATCATGTAATATTATGACACTGTGTTCAAAATGTGTTCTTTTGTGACAGTTTAAGTTCATAAAGATTGTTTTCATTATCGAGTTTGGTCGATAAAATGTCCAAAAAGCCAAAGATATTCAGCTTAATATGATGCAAACTTTTCTGCATGAAAAATGACAAACGAATAATCAGTTATCAAAGTAGCTGGTGAATTTTTTTTATCAACTAATTGATTAATCGACTTGACTTGTGCTTTTTGTTTATAGATTTTAGCTTTAATGGCTAGCCACCAGGTGAAAAGGGTAAAGTATTTAACTAATATGAAACTTTCTCAGTTAATTACTTACATTAAGACCAAACTTTTTTGCATCATAAGTCTTGATGAGGCATTGTCTTATCCAATATGTGCTATTTTTCATACATTTTCGGAACATAAATATGAACACTGAATAAAGCCAGGTTCAAAATTCTTGTTTAATTTTGTTGACATGTTAGAGTCAAAGGTTTTTATAGAGGGGATTTATTATATCTCTTTATATCACTCCATAAATCCGAGAATACTGTCAACAGACATTAAAAAAATATCAATTTTCTCCATGTTTTTATTAATAAAATGTAGATTAAAGAGTCTCTGAATGATGTGTGAACAAACCCCTCTGTGTTAACCTTCAGAACATAGAGAGGAATGAAAGTGTAAAGTTTGGTGTATGTAAGAGCTACTGAAGTGGAGATTTCTGGATCAGAGTCTGAGAACAAACTCATTTAGAGAAAACGTCCTTTAAAGAGATGTTTAGTTCAATTACAGACATTTAGAAGACTACAGGTGAATAGGGTCAAAACATGAACTCATAGATATCACCATGAAACTTCACCAGTTCATTACTGACATTAAGAGGATGATTATTGTATTACAAGTTTACAAGTTTTCTGATATGTGATGTTTAAATATGCAAATGAGGCAATATCTAATGGTAACTTTTGGTGAATTTAGTAGAAATCTACAGACACAAACAGACAAAGTAGTAAAATAAACGTTTTCTTTCCTCTAGTCTGAAAGAAGAAGTTAGGGAAGAAAAATAGACCAAAATCTCAACATTGACCAGAGCATGACAACCAATATTTTTGCCATATTACACCATATTGCTACTTTTACTCAAGTAAAGGATCATAGTACTTCTTCCTCTGTTGAAATGTATATCGGTATGTTTAAAGAAAGGTTCCACGTACTTTCCAAACCTTCAACAAATACATAAATGCTTTTCATACTGGCACCAGTCTGCTGATCTTTCAGTCAGATACAACACTGAGAATAGATCTGGACTGAAGTCTGTCAGGTGAGCTTGTATGGGGCCTCGGTGCCCCCCCCCCCCCCCCCCCCCCCCCCCCCCCCCCCCCCCCAGGCCCCCCACCCCCGGTGCCGCCTCCTGTCAGTCAGCCAGTGCAGGATGAGGCAGGTGACTGAATGAGGAGGAAGGGACTCCGCTGGATTAATCATCACAGTGTGGCTAATAGAGCCATTAGGAGTAATCAACGCAGCGGCAGACCTCGAGCATGAGTAGGAGCGCGCGTGCGTCTGTGAGCGTGCATTCGCTTCCCAGGCTGCGCTGTGACTTTGTTGTTGTTTGAGAAAATATAAAAAAAAATAAAAATAAAGGAATAGACATATTTGCGCGCGGGGGTTTGTCCATAGCGTATGCGCGTTTGTTGGCAAGATGCACAGTGAACATGTGCCTTCACCAGTCCCCCTCGCTTTCACTTTGGCACGCACGCGCACACGCACGCATGCAATCACTATATAGCGCTCCAGCTGGTTCTAGGCTGCAGGGAAAACAAAGATAAAACGCTCCAGGGTTCAGGTTTAGAGAGGGAATCGTGCTCAGGATCAGGGTTTTTGGTACAAAAAATTATAAAAACGTGCGGAACAAAACGCTCTCAGACCCACGAGTGCACAACATTATCTCCACAACGCCCCTTTTTCCTCTCTGGCCTAAAGGCTGGGTTTTTCTTATTATTTTTTTAATTGCCTGATCCTCCCCGAAGGAACAGATTTACAGCAAAAAGGTATATTTCCCTGCACTGTAAATAATTCATCATGCACATCAACTGATTCACATGCACGCTGAGGAGGACAAAGCCGAGCCCGGAGAGCTCCGGGACGAGATGTGAAAGGTGTAGCTCAGGACCCCGCCGTCCAATGCGTCGGTTCGGTCGCCAGTCTGGGAAAAAAAAAGCATCCCGAGCCTGGACTCGGACACGGGGGGAGGGGGGAGGCAACCGCGGTTCTAACCCGCAACACGGAGCAATTAAACCAAAACTGTCTGTCTTTACCCACCTGTGATATCCTTGCTCGCACCCACGAAACCAGAGGCAGTGATCTCCTTAGAAGCCATGTCTGATCCTCTCTCCTATCGCCACCCCTCCTCCTCCTCCTCCTCCTCCTCTCCTCCACCTCCTCCCCACTGTCTCTCTCTCTCTCTCTCTCTCTCCCTCAGAAATGGACAAAAAGGATGCTCTCTCTCCCAGGCATTCCAGCAGAAGAGCATCCGACTGCCCGACGCGCTTCCTGGAAGAAACCCTGTGGATGATGATGATGATGGGAGGCTGGATGTGGGAGCGACGGGAGGGTGGAGGGAGTGATGACGAGGAGAGGGCGGGTATCACGGAGGGATAATGAGGCAGCAGTTACCTGGGCGGAAAGCACAGAGCACACGAAAGGTAGAAATTCATAGGAATTGCACTGTGGTTTAATAATTTTCAGTAATGAATTTCATTTATTTTGCACACTTTAAAATATGGCAAAATCACAAAGAGGTTTGGCTGCAAACAGTTCAAGAAGCAGCAAGACTGATGCTATTTTATTAGACTGCACTATTATATATATATATTTATTTAAGATTATAATACACAATAATTGCTGTCTAGCAGTGATCCAGGGGATCGTATTGTTCTTCATAAAATTAAAAAAATTAGTAAAACAAGACTAAAGTAGCTCTAAAATCTAGAGATAGTGATTTCCACACAGTTATGTATGGGATCGGTACTCGGTATCGGCCGATACCCAAAGCCCATGTATCGGATAGGTACTCGTTATTGGCCGATACCCAAAGCCCAAGTATCGGCTAGGTACTCGTTATTGGCCGATACCCGAAGCCCAGGTATCGGATAGGTAGGCCTACTCGTTATTGGCCGATACCCAAAGCCCAGGTATCGGCTAGGTACTCGTTATTGGCCGATACCCAAAGCCCAAGTATCGGCTAGGTACTCGTTATTGGCCGATACCCAAAGCCTAGGTATCGGATAGGTACTCGTTATTGGCCGATACCCAAAGCCCAGTATCGGATCGGTACTCGTTATTGGCCGATAGCCCATGTCTCACACTCATTTAGTGTTCCTATACAGCCTCAGCTTTGTTCCTCTTGAGATGTTGTTGGAGCTCCAGTCTGTTCTTCAGGTCCGTCATTCCACTTACTTCTTTACAAACCGTGGCTCCCAAGTAAGTGAACTCTTTAACTTCTTCAATGTCTTTTCCGTCCATCGTAATACTTTGAATCCTTCATCTTTTCTATGTTGATCTTGAGCCCCCCTCGTCTCGCTTCTTCCTCCTTTTTTTTTTTTCACTCAGTTATTGCAAAGGGGTGAATTCGTGTGTGACATGTCATTACGATCCATCCAATATGTTTGTAGCCTCACTCAAAACCACAATATGTCAAACTAATTCAGGAAATCGGCAAAAGTGATGTGATGCATCATATGGGAACCATGAATGTTTTTGTGTTTTTTTGTCCCAGTCCATCCGGTATATGTTGATTTAATTCACAGGATAAGTGAAAACTTTGACCTGCTGGTGGCGCTAGACAAAAAGTCAGAGGGGTCACCAAAGTCATTAGGATTCATCCTCTGGGGACCACAAATGTCTAACATAAAATGTCATGGCAATCTATTAAAAAGTTGTTGAGATATTTTAGAAAGTGGTGGACAAAACGACAGATATTGTGATCCATAAAAACATGCTGCTATCATGGCTATGTAAAAAAAATATATGTTTTCCATTGACTGGGGGTTATTATTATTCCCTCATTTAATTTAACAAAACTTTATCTGATTGTAACTGACTGGATTTAACCGAATAAAACGAAATGCTGCCCGAAGAGAAAATAAGAATCAACGTCAGCAAATAACGGGAAACAAAAGCAGGAGATAAGCAGAGCAAACAAGGATGACAAAAACAAAAAAAAACTCAATAAGAAGATATGTACAAATAAAGCAGAAATGGATTTCAGCATCGACAAAATAAACAAAACACCAGCAGCATGACAACTGAGAAAATATGATGAATAAAATTAAATAGCAGGTGTGGTGGGTGACATACAGTATATGATGCTGCGTTGATTACGACGTGACTTCAGAGATTTCACTGTAAAGGGGCTTGTTGACGGTGACTTGTGTTGTATTTGTGGTTCGGTATATCTTCACCTCTCCGTGTGTCCCTGGACTCTGTCTGAAGGCTCCGCCTGTTAACTGCTTGACAGAGGAAGGAAACGTCTCCACCAAGATGACCATCTCTGTCTGTGGTTTGCCGTGATAGTCGGTCAAAACTCCTCCTTAAAGAGACCGTTATTCTGTTTCAAGTAGGTTCAACTGTTGAATCTTGAAATCACAGTTATTGTCCATTTCTCTCTTTTTTGTGTTAATAAATTACAGCGGAGGTGCACATCTGATTTTGGACGTTTGACAGAATGAACATCATCCTCATCTCCTCACTACTGGGTGAGTATCACCGATTAAATGGGTTCATTCAGACTGGAAGACTAACAAGAAATATGTGTGTGTTTCCATTAAGGGGGGACACTACAGGAGAATAGGGTAAAATATCGCCATGAAACTTCCCCAGTTGAGTACTTATATTAAGACAATTTTCTTTTGCATTGAAGCCAAGTTCAAAATCCTTGCTTCATTTTGTTGACATATTAGAGTCAAAGGTTTTTACAGAGGGGATTCATATCTCTTTTTATCACTCCATAAATCACAAAATCTATTTTCTCCATGTTTTCAGTACTAAAATGTTGAATAAATCAGACTCTGAATGCTATGTGAACAAACCCCTCTGTAGAAACCTTCAGAACATAGAGAGGAATGAAAGTGTAAAGTTTGGTGTATGTAAGAGCTACTGAAGTGGAGATTTCTGGATCAGAATCTGATAAAAAACTAATTTAGAGAAAACGCAGACGCACACAGACAAAGTAGTAAAATAAATGTTTTATTTCCACTGGTCTGAAAGAAGACGTGTTGTGGAAGAAGAATAGACCAAAGACTCAAAAATGACCAGTGAATGAAAAACAGTGTTGGACTGGTGGATAAAACAGAAGGAAGCGTCTGCAGCAAACAGCTCTGACTTACAGCTTTGATGCAGATATCAGTATATCAGAAGTTATGCAGGGTTATAAATTTTACTGGGCTGCAGCTGGGAGTTTGAGACACAGCTAAATTATAATGATGTACACACGCCAGCATCCGAAAAAGATGGACAGAGCTGCAAAATCATTGTGTCGGCTATTCCATATAGAAATACTCTGTTACAAGTAAAAGTCTACAATCACAATCTTACTCAAGTGAAAGTATTAGCACCAAAATATAATTAAAGCACCAAAAGTAAAAGCACTCATTTTAAAATAATATATACTATATTACTGGATTGTAATTAATGATGCATTAATGTGGAAGCATCACTAATGCTGCAGCTAGTAAAGGTTCAACATTATCATTTATAAGTTGATTCATATTTTAATCTGAAAAGGAACTAAAGCTGTCAAATAAATGTAGTGGAGTAGAAGTATACAGCAGCATAAAATAGAAATACACGAGTCAATGTGCGAGTAGCGACGATGTTCCACTACTGTACATGTGTGTGTGTGTGTGTGTCTCACTGGGAAATACAGCAAGTGTGTGCACATTCCTTCCGTTCCCATGGGGATGACTAACAGTACAAACAGTCTCATTAAGGAACAGGAAGCTCTCCTCTCTGTCACACTGCGTGGCAGCGCTGCGACAGTGAGGAATGTGTCTTCTTAGCAAACGTCTCAGCAGAATTAGAGATTGCCTCCATTACACATTGAAAGGGATTCTCTGAAGGACACAGGTTTTGAGGGATTCAAATGCGAATAAAGAGTTCTCAGCAGTGGAGCGTGACTGGCTCTCTGGCGTGCCGCCATGTGGGGAACAAACCATCTGAGCTGCCTGTGGCGTCCGTGTTAATACACTTTACTCCTGAATGGCGGAGCAGACCAAACATACCATCCCCAAAATAACACCGTTGTGGAACAAGCTGTGGTCAAGAACAAGCTGTGGTCGGGAACAAGCTGTGGTGAAGAACAAGCTGTGGTCAGGAACAAGCTGTGGTCAAGAACAAGCTGTGGTCAGGAACAAGCTGTGGTCAGGAACAAGCTGTGGTCAGGAACAAGCTGTGGTCAAGAACAAGCTGTGGTCAGGGACAAGCTGTGGTGAAGAACAAGCTGTGGTCGGGAACAAGCTGTGGTCGGGAACAAGCTGTAGTCGGGAACAAGCTGGGGTCGGGAACAAGCTGGGGTCGGGAACAAGCTGTGGTCAGGAACAAGCTGGGGTCGGGAACAAGCTGTGGTCAGGAACAAGCTGGGGTCGGGAACAAGCTGTGGTGAAGAACAAGCTGTGGTTGGGAACAAGCTGTGGTGAAGAACAAGCTGTGGTCAGGAACAAGCTGTGGTGAAGAACAAGCTGGGGTCAGGAACAAGCTGTGGTGAAGAACAAGCTGGGGTCGGGAACAAGCTGTGGTCGGGGACAAGCTGTGGTCGGGGACAAGCTGTGGTCAGGAACAAGCTGTGGTGAAGAACAAGCTGTGGTCAGGAACAAGCTGTGGTGAAGAACAAGCTGGGGTCGGGAACAAGCTGTGGTGAAGAACAAGCTGGGGTCGGGAACAAGCTGTGGTCGGGGACAAGCTGTGGTGAAGAACAAGCTGGGGTCGGGAACAAGCTGTGGTCGGGGACAAGCTGTGGTGAAGAACAAGCTGTAGTCAGGAACAAGCTATGGTAGTACATGAGGACTTAAGGAGATGTGTGTGTGTGTTTTGAACTTGTTTGTGTGAAATCATTTCTCTGTATTTCAGGTGCATTTGTTCTCCAAGTCGCTACAACTAAAGGTACCGATAAAGACAGAGAGCCTGTCTCACACACACACACACACACACACACACACACACACACACACACACACACACACACACACATACATACACACTTGCAGTATATTTGTCACACAAGCATTAAAAAAGAAAAGCCCGTGAAGGACTCTCCGTCTTCCCGCAGAGACTCTGAAGATCAGCGTGTGGCCTCCGGGGTCAAACATCTACCTCGGCGAGTGCGTGTTGCTGCGGTGCTCGGTGGAGTCGAGCCTCGGGTCGGCATGGAGCTACCGCTGGTTTAAGCACCAATCCGCTTCGACCCCGAACCCCAGGCACCGGGTCTCGGGTGACAGCTACTCCATCACCGCGGTGATGGGGGAGGACGCGGGCAGGTACCGGTGCCAAGCCAAGCGGTGGGAGAGCAACACCAGCTCTGTGGAGCTCCTCAGCCAGCCGGCCGTGCTCAGCGTGTCAGGTGAGCAGCAGCTACGACCTCCTCATGCACACAACAACACACAACTGAGGTGATCTGTAAAGTTATTAAGCTTCATAATGACAGGAACACGAATGTGCCAAATTTTCATGGCACACCAAAACACCAAAAAACACCAAAGACACCAAGAAACACCAAAATACAAGTGTGAACCTGAAAGTGAGCATGATGTCTTTAAAACCATACATGTGACTCACCGTTTTGGGACATGACATGAATTCATTAGTTGTCGAAATATTTCAGTCTGGACCAAAGATGACAACCGACCGACAGATTTAAATTGCCATCCCCCAAAAATATGTCTAAATATGATATTTTTGCCTGATTTTAAAACATATGAATTACTATTAATTTGAGGTGTAGTGTGTGTCAGAAAATTAAATTGAGTTTCAGGTGAAACTACATAATTTGCAATGAAATATGTTAAGCAGAATTTTACAGTACCTGCAGTGGACTCTGCTTCTCCAGTGTTGCTGCTGCTGAGTTAGCGACAGAGCTCTGGGTGCTTTTCATCTCTCGTTATTGCTCGTTGCTGCAGTAAAGACAAGTATTGCAATAATAAAAACATTTACTGCTGTTGTTGTGTGATAATGGTAATATATTTTACAGAGATTTGTGGTCCCATGTGACCCGGTAGTCTGCAGCGGGTCAAACAGAAACTGCTGGTACGTTTATGACTTTAGCAAACAAATGGGTAAAACTTCAAGTTGGAACCATTCGTCAGCTCGTACTGTTTGAAACAACTGACTGTCTGCTTCTTCTCCGTCTGTCCACGTGTCTCCTTCAGAGCTGCCTCCTCCCTCACTCCTGACTCTGACTCCCAGCAGCAGGCAGCTCTTCAGAGGGGAGTGTTTCACTGTGCGGTGCCCCTCGGGCTGGATGCTGAGGCAGTGGAGTGATGAGCAGCGTGCAGTGAGGAAGTCAGGAGGAGTCCTCGTCACTGACCGCTGTTCACCATTAGGGGGTGCTGTCGCTGCAGACAAGTCAGACACATGCACGTTCACCGCCATCGGCGGGAGCAGTGGACTGTACTGGTGCGAGGGCCTCGAGGGCCGCAGCAACGCCGTCAACCTCACAGTGAGCAGTGAGTCTAAAGGGGAAGATTATCAAAGATTAGCAAAGGAACCATAAAGACACGGTTTGTGTGAAACGAGAAGTAAATATTGATTTATATGTCACACATCTGTACATAAGTAACGCCACTGCCATAGTTATTTTAACCCAAACTACGATCTTCTCCTAAACCTAATAAAGTAGTTTTGTTGCCTAAACCGAACTAAGTTATTTCCTGCGAAGATGGAAGTTTATATTGCCACCTGGTGGTGACCTCTGTAAGCCATAGAAAATTATAAGACTACAATTCTGCAAGGCGCCTAAAGTGGCTTTTAGAAAGCGAATATAAAGAAGCTGCGACGCATCACTTGCAACTGTAGTCTTCCCCGTCTCAAGGTCCCTATTCCTCGAAAAGATAATGTGCCAATTATTGTACAGCGCAAACACACAGCCATAAAGTTTTGCAGCTAAGAGTAATTTTGTTCTTTTTTTGTGGAGGGAGAGGGAAGAAATCATTTGTTTATTCATTTCTTTCTCCCTTTTATTTCTTGTGTATCTTTTCATGACACAACTGCATAACGACCATTTGCAATAAACGGGGCCAATTTTGCACCAAATGTCTGAATATTACCACATTTAAATACAAAAGCACAGGAGCACTGAGACGCTATTTGCTTGGCAGCATATTTATCTTTTTTTTATATTTGTGCAAGTTTAACAGCTGCAAAAGCTGCACAATTTGCCTCTGAGGGTTTAAATGTGTTGTGTGAGTGACTGCATTTCAAACGACCGTAATAATGAGTGTTGAGTTGTAGTGAAGTTGTTTGTCTGCTAACAATGTCTACTGTCTTTGTCCCACAGATGGGACCATCATTTTGAAGACTCCTGCCTTCCCCGTATTCGAGGGTGATGAAGTGGTCTTGTATTGTCAGTGTTGGACAGGCAATCACAGTAGAATAACCTTCTTTAAAAACGGAGCAGAAGTCGTCACTTACAGCTCCTCCAGTTCAGAGAGAGTAATAAACATGACTATTGAGAATGTGACACGGGAAGATGAAGGCTTCTACAAGTGTGCATCCCGGGACAGAAAGATGGAGAGTCCAGAGAGCTGGTTGTCAGTGAGACCTGATCCAGGTCAGCTGTTTGGCTTTATTAATATTCACCATTGTGCTTTTTGTAAAATAGGCGGATCAGTGAAAGATGTCAATTCTTGTCTTTTAGGCTTAAACTTCACATCAACAGATGGGACAGCAGCCTCCACCAGTGGTAACATGATTTTGTTTTGTTTATACATTAATTTACTAGTTTTAGAAAGAATACTTGATGATAATGATTATAGGGTAAAACCAGGAGGCAACCTCCAGTTCTGAAAAGTGAAGTCAATGCTTCATGTCTTAAAGCTGCATTCTCTCTAGTGGCCATCAGGGGGCGACTCCTCTGGTTGTATAGAAGTCTATGAGAAAATGACTCTACTTCTCTCTTGATTTATTACCTCAGTAAACATTGTAAACATGAGTTTATGGTCTCAATCTCTAGTTTCAAGTCTTCTTCAATACAGTATGATGTTCATTTAGTAAATGATGGTCCATTTAGAGTTAAATAGACCATAAAGCAGGGTATGCTTTAGGGCGGGGCTACCTTGTGATTGACAGGTCTCTACCAGAGATGTATACAGCGTCTCTACATCATTCCTCCTCAGTCCAAATATGGTCATATCCGTTCACTGGTTGCAAAAAAAACAAGATGGCGATGGCCAAAAATGCCGAACTCGAGGCTTCAAAACGTCAGTCCACAAACACATGGGAGACGTCCTGACCACGACGTCCACTTCTTGTATACAAACTGTGGGTAAAACAAAGAGTACCACTTTCTAATAATACATTTTTTAAATATGTATAATCCCTCACCACATGCTACAATATATTAACAGGCAGCATTTCACCTTTACTACAATCTAAATTTACAGTCATCAGTAATTAACTAACTCGCCGGCCTTTAGTTTACCGTAGCCATCTGTGTTTTTGTTGTGCCACTAACCGGAGGCTGTACGATCCGAGTAACTTTACGTTTTCAAAATCTGTGAATTTTGGATTAATTGGATTGGAATAATTGGAAAATTGGATTAAATATAAAGTTCCATAGTGGCAAGAAAAATACTTTACAACATAAGGTCAGCACTGTGACCGTGTCACATTCTTTTGATAATGTTAGTTTATTTTTTTGAATGTTTTAAACCAAAATTCTGGCCAGATCTTACACATTGCACCTTTAATAAGGGTTAAACAACCATTTATTAATCTGTACTATAACATAAACACCTATTAATCCTAAGAAAGAGTGAAATAGTGATGTAGTTCCTGTTTCAAGTGACACTAAAACAAATATAATCTGTTCTCTTCGTCAGGCTCCTGGAGATGGATCATTGTTTCATGTGGAATTGTACCTCTGGTCCTCATTCCTCTAACTGTTTGGCTGCTTCGTCACCACAGGTCAGTATCTATGAAACCTCCAGCCCTCTTCACCCTCTCACTCTCTACTTCCTGGCATGAATCACGTCAAAACAGACGGTTGAGGAAATTATTCACTGATTATTGTATTTGTGTGAAAGTACCAGACGTTTTGCACCCGTAGGTGTTGGCCATTTTCCAAAGAGAACCTTCCAGCAGTGGAGCTTCCTGTGACCAAGCAGGACGTGACCGAGGTGCAGTGGGACCTGTCCTGGATGGAGATGTCCAATCTGTTGGATAAACAGTTGTATCCTGGAACTTAAAGGACCACTGTTATGTGAAGCGTACAGAAAACACTGAATGGAGTGAAACCTATGAGGCAGTTCAGCCAGTGCTGTTTCTAACACGACGTGAGAACAATTTGTAGTTATTGATGGTCACATGTCAAAAAGGGTCAAGCTTCTTCGAGGAGTTCCGCAAGGAACCACTCTTGGCCCGTTGCTTTTTTTTTTTTTTTAAATTCATGTCAATGTCCTGTCCTTGGTTTGTAAAGTTCTCTCTTATGATACGCATCTTAAAGCTTCACACAATCACACACTTTTACAAAATATTAATACAGAATTGGTGCATATCTTTAATGTTTCAGATGAACAAATTTACCCTAAAACTAAATAAACTATTTAAAAAGCCTCTTGGATCAGCTGGAAAATGCATCGTCACAAAGCTTTGTTTTTTAGTGATACGTGGTTCTCACAGGACAGCAACGCTACAAACATGACCATCATATGATGCATTGCTTCAGATTAAACTATCCAACAGTATATCAATTAGTTAAAGTGCAATGTGCACATTAATGCAGCAGTGATGTAAATCCAGAAACCTCAGATATAATAATAAAACATGGACATTTTACTGATCAATCAATACTTATTATTATCAATACTTAGTATATAAGTACTGATTTTACTCAAAGTTACTGAGGAACTTTTAAATGGCTCTGAACCAGTCTCAGTTTAGTCCTGATCCTCTATCAGACCTCCATCAGTAAACGAGACCATCAGAGAGAAGATGGTCTATTTCTATAGAGTTATTCTTAAAGCTCGTCATCGGTGCCATCGGGTCGGATTCTGGTGAAACCAGATGAACTCATGCAGGTTCACCAGAAACTCCTTCAGCTCAGACTCCAGTGGGTCCTCCAGCAGAGACCAGTCCACCGTGGACAGACCCAGATCCTCCAGCAGAGACCGGTCCACCGTGGACAGACCCAGATCCTCCAACAGAGACCAGTCCATCGTGGACAGACCCAGATCCTCCAGCAGAGACCGGTCCACCGTGGACAGACCCAGATCCTCCAACAGAGACCGGTCCAACGTGGACAGACCCAGATCCGGCTTCACCCGCAGCCTTGGACCTGCAGTCGGAGCTCCGGAGGGAGGAGGAGAGCTCAGCTCCCGGCAGCAGCAGCAGCGTCTCCTCCTCCTCCTCCAGGAGCAGAGCTTCTCCTCTCTGGGAGCCGACACCACGCAGCTGGAGACCCAGGACGTATTGCTGGACCCGCTGGAGGGAAGGGAGGCACGGGAGAACCAGAATCAGGACTGAGAGGGGCAGACTGTCAGACCCTGCTCCAGTAAAATGAAAGGTTTTCTAAAGGGACTCGGTGATCGGAAACACTACCATTTTCGTCAACAGGGCCGCCAAAATAATACAATGAAAGGTCCTTGTAGTGGCTTTAAGTCAAGTTTTGAATGCAGGTCTTTTACTTGTAGTGAAGTATTTAGTTCTTAGTACTCAGTTAGTTCAATCTTATAAAAAATAGACTTGCTTACAGAATGCTGTTGACATGAGCTGCAAAACTCTGCAGGACTCTGCTGCAAAAAAACACAAAAAGGAAACTTTGAAACTTGTCTTACTCCCTTTCATAAAGGTCCAAAAATAGACCTCCAAAGGTTATGAAAGCATGTTTTTGTCAGTAGACTTTGCTATGACTATTATCATTAGAAGTATGTGTTTGCGTCTCTCAGATGTTAAGCAACCAGTGAAACCGGTTCCGGCTGTAACTTGAGACTCTCTGTACTCTTTGCTCTGTTGTGTCACTCTGTTAGTCGAGGCTGTGGCGACGGGCTGAAAAATATGCCTGAATTCCTGTTTCCTTAAAATATTTCGTCCTGAAGACAAACACTCGGTCCTCTTCAGTTGATTCTAACTCGGCTTTGAAAAGAGAAGACGGGTAAAAATGGAGAACAATCTCGGTGAGTTCATTTTGGAGATAAATGTGTAGTTGCATAGTTTTACCTGCTTCAACATGCAATAATCTACGTACTTTATAAGTAACAAGGAATCGATATGTTGTAGAAATAGATTTTTTCTAAAGGCATTCTTCTTTATATTATTTTGATTATGTTTTGATCAGTACAACGTGCAGATCTGTTTTGAGGTCAAATCAGCTTGTTCAAGCAAACATACTTACTTCACCTCGATCAGTTAAGATCAAAACATTTATAACGACATGGGTTTGTGCTTCAGCTCTCAAAGCACATGGTGTCCCAAGGAAACAACCTTTTATATATCTACTTTATAAATTGTTTACTATAAAGACAAAACAGGGTTATGGTGTCCACACACGCAACCTGCACACTGGTGCCAACAAAAACCAGTTGGACCGGACTTGATTGCCAGTAAAGACAGACAGCTCTTTTGTTTCTCGTCAGGATATCAAAACAATCCTCTTCCTTAGACGTTTGAAACTCCACCCAACAGTTTTATGCAAATACTGAGTCATAAGACAAAAAGACACACTTCTAGGTTGTTGTGCAATCCAATGTACAAAGGCTATTTATTAAAATGTAGTCTTTTTTAATTGTTGTTGACGCTGCGTTTCAGCTCTATAATAAGTTACCAGTCTGTGCTTTGTGGTGTAGATGAATTAGTTCTAGTATTTACATATATCTACATAAATGAGGTGGACAGAATATTTTACATTCATTTGATTATAATGTAGTTCAGATAACAGCCTCTGAACATGAACAAATATTTGTGTTGCACTGCGTCCTACAAGTCTTTTGATTTTCTCTTGTCACTCCTTGTATTTTTTATTTTTTTGTGACAAAGGGAGGTGATGAGTCATTCCTTTTTATCCCCTTGTTGCATCTTTTTCATTTTGCCTCAAAATGATTTGTTTTGGTTCAGGGTCATTCTAAAAATGTTTTTGTCTCAACGTACTGACAATCTTCAGACTGCGTCTCTCAAATGAAAAAGGATTAATAGTCAAAAATAACACAAACAATGACACAAAGTCCCAGAGGAACCAGCACGAGTTCCCGAGTGTTCCTCTTCTGTCAGTCAGACAAAGCAGCAGAGGCATCAGCTAATGCAACACCTGTGATAACGCTGTCGTCCTAGTTTTGGTGTTCTGTCTTATCCTGCTCAGTATGAGATCTGCTGTAGTCCTTTCATGAAAAGCCAACTGATCACAACAAAATCCATTATCATCAAGCCAAGGAAGCTGTTTCGCAAAGTTTTTGAAAAACATGACATTTTGGTAAAACTATCGCTCCCTATTTCTGGGCGGTTCGATCCCCGGCTCCACTAGTCTTATGTCGATGTGTCCATGGGCAAGACGCTTATGCCCAAACATACTCCTGTAGCTGTGTGTGAATGTGTGTGGATGTTAGTTAGTCCTGATGGGCACCATAGTAGCCCTTGCCATCATTGATGAATGGGGGTGAATGGAGGAACGATGACATGCAGTGTGAAAGCGCTTTGAATGGTCGGAAAGACTAGAAAAGCACTATACAAGTACAGTTAATTTACCATTTGTCTTCCAGGGGAGAGCGAGAGCACCACCTTGTCGGAGGTCAGACTCATCCTGATTGGTGGGAGATGGGCTGGCAAGAGCTTCTCCGGCAACACCATACTGAGAAAGGAAAGGTTCGAGTGTGGCCGAACCAGAACGGCTCAGACCGAGGTGAGGCACGGTGTGGTGGAGGACCGGCAGCTCACCGTGGTCGACGTTCCGGGATGGAGCAACTCCCTCTCCCTCACCGAGATCCCAGAGGGGGACAAGCGACGATTTAAACTCAACGCGTCCAAGTGTCCGCACGGCCCACACGTCTTTCTCCTCGTCGTTCCCATAGACTCAGCTTTCTCCGTGGACAACAGGAGGACCGTGGAGGAGCACATGAAGCTCCTTGGGGAGCGGGTTTGGCGATACACCATGGTGCTCTTCACCTGCGGGGACTTCCTCGGGGGGAAGACAATAGAGCAGCACATCGAGAGCGAGGGAGACTCACTCAAGTGGTTGACAGTGAGATGCAGTAACAGGTATATGAAGGCAAATTATGAAGGCAAATCACTGTGAATATCTGAGAGCGCAAATGAGATCCACGCATGCGCGTGTGTAGAGGTCCCGCACGTGCTAATCAAACAGCTGCGCTCGTAATTACTTTTGCGAGCGCTTTCACATCCCTCCGCGCAGAATATCTCTGCTCGCGCAAGCAAAATTGAAGCCTGTGAGGAGAAAACCATGCTTTGAGCGCAAGGGGCGTCCCCTAGCGCGACTTCTTCTAGTGTTCAGTAGTGGATTGAAAACCACCGCCACCTAGCGTCTGTGTCCGGCCAATCTAAAGACCAGGATTGTAACCAATTAAATCTAGGGATACAATTGGGTCCGCCCACTTAGTGTCAAAAAGAAAATCTACTCGGGAGCAGAAAAGCAGTGATAGTAGTCGCGCGCTAGGGGACGCCCCTTGCTCAAAGCATGGTTTTTCTCCTCGCAGGCCGCAACTTTGCTGTTGCGAGTAGAGATATTCTGTGCAGAGTGATGTAAAAGCGCTCGCCAAAGTAATATACGTGCACAGCTGTTTGATTTCCACGCGCAGCACCTCTACACACGCGCGCTCGTCAATCTTATTTGCGCTCTCGGATTTTGACAGTGATTTGCCTTCATGCAGGTACCACGTGTTCAATAACAAGGAGAAGAGAAACTCAGAGCAGGTGACGCAGCTGCTGCAGAAGATAGACGAGATGGTGTGGCACAACAACGGCAGTTGGTACCAGGTAGACGAGCAGACGTTAAACACCATCAACGAGAAGCAACGAGAAGTCACCGAAAGGGCGGAGATGAGAAGGAGGATGTCCGAAGAGCAAAGACAACAAATGAAGACACTCATTCCAGGTGAATATCTCAATAGACGCACACAAACACGTCCTGTATCATACGAAAAGCATACTACGAAATAGATAATCACCTGAGGATAAGAATCATGTTTCCGTTAGGATGAGCCGTTTATATTAAAGGTGTGAATCTTCACTGGCCTCACGATTCGAATGCACCTCAATGTATCGCATCCTCAAATTTCTGTTACTGCCAGGCGGCAAACTCCGGTTCGTGCCGAGTGAAGCCGAAGCGGAAGTGTCGTCAAACCTGCATTCTCTCTAATGTCCATCAGGGGGCGACTCCTCTAGTTGTATCGAAGTCTATGAGAAAATGACTCTACTTCTCTCTTGATTTATTACCTCAGTAAACATTGTAAACATGAGTTTATGGTCTCAATCTCTAGTTTCAAGTCTTCTTCAATACATGATGATGGTGTTTATTTAGTAAATTATAAATAAAGGTATTTTTGAAAATACCCTTAATGTATCAATAGATTATTTGTTTGCCTGAAAAAGTGGATTTTGTTTTATTAATTTGACCATATGATTTTATACAGACAGTAACTGATGAAGTTGAGAAGGGAACATTATGAGGGATTCTCTGTTTAACCTGAATTTGAATGACCAATTTTGCTTCCAATTTGCTAATTTGGTTATTATTAATTTTCATTTACATGCTATCAGCCTAATTTCTACTATTTATTTTGTGATCAATGTATTGATGGATTTTTTATTATTTACATGGCCAAATTAAATACTTAATAATGAATTGCTTAATATAACCATTTGTTTGACTCTTAAATTGTATGTTGAGTTAACTGGCTGTAAGCTCCATGACTAATCAAGCTTTGTTTTGTCTCACAGAAGAGATGAAACCCATCCCAAAACTCCGCGTGGTTCTCTTGGGAAGCCGGAGCGTTGGGAAAACCTCAGTGGGGAACTCCGTCTTGGGATTCAAAGAGCAAGAAGATGGGCAAAGAACGGCCCGTTCGGTGGCCCGGCGAGGTTTTGTGGGTGAAACTGAAATAACTATTGTTGACACGCCGGGTTGGTGGAAAGGCTTCTCTGTGGTTGACACTACTGAAGCGATGAGGGAGGAAGTGAAGCGCAGCCCGTTTCTGTGCCTCCCTGGGCCTCACGTCTTCCTGCTGGTGATAGACGTAGACGCGTCGTTCAACCTCAAACACTTAGACGCAGTGACGTCACACGTGGAGCTTCTCGGAGAAGAAGTGTGGCGACGCACGATTGTGGTTTTCACTAGAGGAGACTGGCTAGGGACCCACACCGTGGAGGAGTACATCGAAGGGGAGGGAAAGGCGCTGCAGTCTCTTGTTGAACAATGTGGAAACAGATATCACGTCATTGACAACAAGAATGCAGATGATGGCACTCAAATCATGGAGCTGCTGGAGAAAATCACTGAGACTGTGGCTGGAAATGGTTGGGACTACTTTGTCCCAGATCATAAGATATTTGTGACAATCGAAACGAGAAGATTGAGTGTGGAAGACGCGGCGCAACACAGGCAAAGTCAAGTCGTGGCCAAAAGAAAAGTCCTCAGAGGTATGTATGGGTCAGTCATCTAGCATCATAGAAGTCTATGAGAAAATTACTCTACTTCTCTCTTGATTTATTACCTCAGTAAACATTGTAAACATGAGTTTATGGTCTCAATCTCTAGTTTCAAGTCTTCTTCAATACAGCATGATGTTCATTTAGTAACTGATGGTCCATTTAGAGTCAAACAGACCATAAAGCAGGGTATGCTTTAGGGCGGGGCTACACAGTGATTGACAGGTCTCTACCAGAGACGTATACGGAGTCTCTACGTCACTCCTCCTCAGTCCAGATATGGTCACTTCAGTTCAATGATTGCATAAAACAAGATGGCGACGGCCAAAATGCTGAACTCTAGACTTCAAAACCGCCGTCCACAAACCAATGAGTGACATACGTCCACTTCTTCTATACAGTCCATAGTCTGATATGAAGAGCTCATTCTAAGCTAATGAAAACACAACGATTCTCGGTTTCAGATGATTATACATGAATGAAAACTTAGTTATGAATATTATATTCCATTTCTGCTTATTAATCCCCCGAAATGCTACGTACTGGCCCTTTAATTTTGCCAAGTTCTTATTTATTCTATTAGTATTGTATGTACTGGATGTAATTTTCACCCTGCGGTTGTTGTTTTTTTCTTCTCAGATCACAGTAAAGAGCTATCAGAGCTCAAGATTGTACTAATTGGCCAGAAGACATTTGGGAAGAGCGCAACAGGAAACAACCTCCTGCGTAAAGAAGTGTTCGCCACCTGTGAGAATAAGTCCTGTCAGATGGAGGAAGGGGAGGTTGCCGGCAGGTTGGTCACAGTGATCGATACCCCGGGGTGGCGGAGAGATTCCTCCTGCTGCACTGAAGAGAAGGACAAAGAAATAGTCCGAGGCCTGTCGCTGAGCCGTTCGGGGGTTCACGCCGTTCTGCTGGTCGTCCCCTTGGACCTGACGTTCAGAGAAGCTCAGCAGGCCGCCCTGGAGGAACACGTGAACCTCTTCGGCGCCAGCGTCTGGAAACACACCGTGGTCCTGTTCACGTACGGAGACAATCTGGCGGACAAATCCGTGGAGGAGCACATCGAGAGCGAGCACTGCGCTCTTCGCTGGCTGATAGACAAGTGTGAGAACAAATACCACGTCATGAACAATATGAAGAAGACGGACACGGGTCAGGTCAACGAGCTGTTCAAGAAGATCGAGGAAATGGTGGCGGGGAACGGCGGCCGGCTCTTCTGCCCCGAGATGAAAGACGTCCACCTGAGGATTGACGAGAAGTTCGGGAGGAGGCAGCTGAAGCTCGTGCTGAAGCAGCGTCTGGAGGAGGAGTACAGGAGGAGAGAGCTGGAGCTGATGACGGGCTTCAAGGAGACGCTCCTCCACCTGCAGGCGGAGGTCAAGGGTCAAAGTGTGACGAGCACTAAGTCCAAGTTACTGAGTGAGTATCACGCCGCGATGGGGTTTTATGATTGATTCGTGTTCTCCCATCGATGTTCTGTTGTTCTGATCTTTTGTTTTTTTAGTTGGTGATGTGACCAAAATCAAAGCCAAGGGTATTGTCCAGAGGAGGAAAGATGGAAAGGAGAAGGACGAAAGTATAAACTTGAAATTCAGCCAAGAAATTGAAAAGCTGGAGAAAAACATAGAAACAAAATCCTCGGATCTTCAGCAAGGCAGCATGGAATTCATTCTCCCAAACTGTAAGTGAAAATAGGATCAGAATATCTAGCACAGTCCCGCCCCTTCCGGTGTCTCCCATGAGACCTTGTTTTGTTGCGTAAACCTAACTAAGTAGCTTTGTTGCGTAAACCTAACTTAGTAATTCTCGATCTTTTCCGAAACTTAATTTAGTAATTTACGATCTTTTCCCAAAATCTAACAAAGTATTTCAAAATCTTTTCCTGTGAAAACTGAAGTTTATTTTGAAAATATCGTGTTGGACTTTTGAAGAAAAACGCACGAAAAATGAGGAGTAACTTTTTATTAGCTATATAAACCGTTGGTAAGAGGATACGTTGAACTAAGGGTTTTAGCGTGTGATGACGCGCCGTCTAGAGAAGTTCAAAGAGCGTGTGAGAATTTGTTGCTCTCGGCGTTGACTACCTTCTTATTTATTCTGAAATAATTTCCCATGATGCTTCACTTAAGGGGCGGGACTTCTCTCTATTGTCAGCGGGGTGACGTCACAGTGAATTGTGTGTTTGTTACATTCACAGTTAAAGAAGAGGGACCAGCTCCATCTACCGCTGGGTCTTTGTCTCAATTGGAAAATCCAACCCAATACGGTAAAGTTCTTGGTTGGCTGTCCACGCTTCAGATCAGCAGAAACTACGATGATCAGATGACCCTGAACTTCTCTCAGGCGACGTCTGGATACAGATCCGTGCTGCCACACGGGGACCTGGACTTTGACGAAGAAGTCTTTGAATGAATGAGTTGTCTTGATGAGGACTAAAATGCATTTTAGCATTGCAGAATTTACTTTAAGGGAATTTTCGATGATCTAAGAAAAAGGAAGGCCTTCGTTAAAAATCATCATCATCTTTTTTACAGTTTTTCTTATTCGCTTTGGCTTCATTCTTGAACGGGAATTGTTTGTTGCTCACAATGTATCTGAATTTGTCATTGATTGAAGCGAGTTGCTCGTATCTTGGCCGTGTGTGCAAACAAGTTAGTAAAACAACGACTTTCATGACTTGTGAAAACCAATGAATTTATCCTCAGTTTCTGTCATGGTCTTCACTTAACTACTAAACTTTCTTTCATCGTTTGAGCCATCGCATGCAAAACAATCTATTCAATTATCAAAATCTGTCAGACATACATTCCCATGTATTATGTATATTCCATAGATATCTATGACAGGTTGTTATGTGCTGTAAGGAGGTAAAATGTGATGTTTTTTACTGAACTACTGGAGCTTTTTTCATTCATAAGGTTTTATTTTGGCGTTGATTTTTGTTTTTCACAGTACATTTAACACAGTACAACACAAAAAGGGTTGTATACAAATGTGCATTAATTCCCCTTGTATTGTACAGTATTGACTTTTCCCAGTAAACCTTTACCTACCATTGAAACCGGAATCTAAAAAGATCAATGTGATACGCATTCAGATGGACGACAGGACATTCTTGTTTAGTACAAAAAGCAGTCAGAGAACCAAACAGAGATAAGAAACCTTTTCAGGGTTGACTGCCATTAAACATGTAAATATTTCGACTCGCATGACTCATGATGACAAAACAACTTTATATTTTGGTGCCTTTTTCCAGTTTACTGTCATAATAACCAGATTCATAAGCATGGTGAGTTTTGGGTGAGTTACCTTTTGTTGACATGAAAGAGAGTCGACTGTTTTTAAAAAAAATTAGCCAAAACGATTTATATTTTGAATTTTTACTGTAATTTTCTTCTACTCTATACTGATGTGTCTTGGTTTTTGTTCATACTTTTATTTTTAATTTTATTTTGTCTTACTATGTTTATGTTATGCAGGAAAGATAATTGTATGTATACGGGAAACCTTCTTGGCAATAAACAGGAAGGAAGGAGACCATATATATATATATATATAAGTTTAATATTACAGTGATCTGTGGACCTTGAGAGCTTATTAACATACAGATTCATCTGCTTTAATATTGTTTCTGCTGTAAAAACCTTGTGCTGATACATTATAGGAGAAAATCAGAGCACGGAAATAAATCTTAACAACTTCAGATGTTTTCAAATGAATCTCAAATATATGTTGATATTAATGTAATTGTGTTAAATGATGTCGTATCATGTGACATCATCATGATAAAACTGTTATAAGTGACAATATCTCAGGTACACCTAATAAAAGATTCTGATCATTAAACTGTACCAGACCTCCTGTTCTTTCTTTGGCGATTTAAATAAACAATAATTACACAATATATTGTCTTTATAATGTATCAAACTTGTTATTTGATGCGACTGATGAACGTGATGGAGAACAACCTCTGAATCTGACTTATATAGAGACGATGCTGATGTTTTCAATTAATTCCAGGTGAAGGAGCGTCAATCTGGAAACTGTCTGAGTTTTTGTCAAGTCAAACAGGGGTTTTCTTTTATGTAAATAGAAACAATATAAATAACTGAAAGGAATTTAAGCTAATTGTAAATAAAATAGTAAATAAAGCAGTTAGTAAAGTAATGAATATACTGACTATCTGAGTATTCAGAAAGGAAACAGGGCGGAACCAATCTGCCTGGAAATCTACATAAGCAGACACGCTTATGTAGGTAGACTCGTCAATCCTTTTCAAGTCTGGAAAGTGCACATATTAAAAGATAACTTTTATTCATTTTTATTCATATAGAAGCTGCAGAAATGTATTATCCGAAATTATAAAATTCAGCAGATAATGTATTTTTTTCTCCTCTCTCTAATTTGAAAACAAAAGTTTAAATCTTTGCATTTTAATGGCAGAGTGTAAAAGAAAAATGTCCACAAAGTTAATGTAAATATATGCTGTGTGCATTTATTTATTTAAATTTTGAAGATTGAGTATACGTCATGTTACTTTGTGTTCTGCTTATTCTGCTTAATATATAATAACACTAATTTCAAATACATTTTAAAAATTAATAATCATAATTTATTACTTGATTTATATATTTGTATCATTAATCTGAAAAGTAACAAGCATTCAAATAGAGAAGAAGTGAAAATAAGCATAACATGGAGATACCCATGTTACTTAAGTACAGTACTTGAATAAATATACTTAGATACATTTCACCACTACGTTGTAGTATTGCTAACTTTACTACTAAAATAACTGAATACTTCTTCCACCACTGATTATACTGTTTATGTGTTTTACTGCTGTTCGCCATTCTGTCCACTAGAGGGCGACAAAGCACCCCCAATTGACTCTCTCTCTCCGTGACGTAGAATTCATGAGCCGGAAGTGAATAATTGTAGTCATTAGAAACCCTGATAGTGACATGACAAATCAAACTACACTCTGAAAAACCTACAACAAGCCAAGTAAAAAACCAACCAGGTTCGTGTTTAATAATATAAACTGCTCGTCTGTTATCAAAATATACTTCCGGTCGCGCGCGCTTTTTGTTATTGTTATTCAGCCCAGTGTTGTTTACTGGGAACGGGGCTAATTAGCATGCTAACTGCAGACTCAGGGCTGTTTGTGTGCAGTGTTTTAACATTACTGAAGACTAAATATTTAAACATCGATGACTAGCTAGCGGCTGAGCTTTTAATGTTACGTTATTATTAACCTGACCCTGAATATAACTCCTCTTTTTCCATCTTTAACAGATCTTTTGAAGAAGTCTCCTGCACAAACAGACAGGATGGTAAGAGATTTATCATCTGCTGAATGACACATTGATGTATATATATATATTGGTACGGTGTTCATACATGGAGTGATTATCATGATATTATAGTATATGCTTTGTTTCTGTGGTTGCTGTCGACAGCACGGCCGAGTGAAGGTGAAATCTACAGCCCAGCAGGAGGAGGAGAAGAGAAAGGAGAGAGAGAAGAAGCTGAAGATATACGTGGCTGCACGAGACGCCTGTTTCTCTAAGGTTGTTACTTCTCCAAGACACACTTATACCACTTATACAATATATATATATGTTTACATGATGAGGCTCTATATTCTTGCTATCTTTTTAAAAAACAAGATAAACGGTATTATCCATCACATGGTAGTAGAATATTGTCTTTGGGTATACTCATGAAAGAAACATTATGACATTAAAACACAAACAATTCCATAATTAAATAAGAGCAGGTGTGCAAAGCTGCATTGAAAAGCAGTGACGGTCTATTCGGATTTGTTAAAAACGTGATTTTGCAGTGTGAACAAAAGTCTGCTGTAGCTGTCCCTCCCACCGTGAGACGTGGAGGACACGTTCCCTCATTACCATGGACACACATTGTAGTTTATTTTAGTCAAATCTACACACGACATCCTGCTTTCTGTGAATACCTCATAGAGCACCAAAGATGCATTAAATCCACAGCTAATAATAGTCCTCCAACAAATGCACTAATTCTCCTCCTGATTTAGTAACTTCTGATAAAGCAGTTTCAGGTTTGTTTTGTTCTTGTGCTCATTTCTCATATATCCTTTCCCTTCTCTCTGTCTCTCTGTCTGTCTGTCTGTGTGGTCGCCTTCCTCACTCGATCCTGTATGACAGAGAAAAGAGGGCATCTGGGACGAGGGGGCTCTCCAGATTACCCAGCAGCTCCTATCATCCAATCCTGACTTTGGAACCCTGTGGAACTACAGAAGAGAGATCCTCATGCACCTGGAGACTGTGAAGTTAGAGCGCTACCAGTTATCTCATCACCTGTAGACAATATCTATGGTAAATCATCAGAGACATCGCAGGAGATTTATGTTTTTTTTCCCGCTCTAGGGACGAGGATGAAGTGCAGAAGATTTACGAGGCCGAGCTGTCCTTTCTGGAGTGCTGCCTGAAAGTGAACCCAAAGTCGTACGGCAGCTGGCACCACCGAGATTGGGTCTCAACCCGTCTGCCTCGACCGGACTGGGCCAGAGAGCTGAGCTTGTGCGATCGCTGCTTGAGTCTGGACGACCGCAACTGTGAGTAATGGAGTAGAAAAAACAAGGAGACCGCAGATTTGTTTTAGTAGTTTATGTAGACCTGATATCTATTCTCTCTTTCCATCCATCTCACTCCCGGTTGTCCCGCCTCCTCCAGTCCATTGCTGGGATTATCGCCGGATGGTTGTGAAGATGTCCGGCGTGCCCGTGGATCAGGAGCTGGCGTTCACCGATCGTCTCATCGGCTCCAACTTCTCCAACTACTCCAGCTGGCACTACCGCAGCACCCTGCTGCCGCTGCTCCACCCGGAGTCTCCCGAGCTCCCGTCGCCTCCCCGGTCCTCCCTCCCACCTTCCCCGCAGACCCACTCCCACCGCGTCTGTGAGGAGCAGCTCCTCAAAGGTGAACGCCGACTCGGCAGATGAATGGCAAAGGTTGTGTGGTCGGCAATACCTGACAACGACAGACAGGGGGCAGTGTGACGCTTTACAATCTCTATCTCCACACTCACAGACGAGTCCCTCAGGGTTTAGTTCCGTCCCACTGACGAATCGTTGAGTGTTTAAGGGTTCCCTATCGGACATTTTGAGCCTTTTAGGAACACTTTCTGTTAGTCCGCATTTCTGCAGACTTTGCTCAAGGGAATTACCCACAATTCACAGCAATGTGACACAGGGTTTCCAGGGGAAGTCTGAGACGTCTCAGCTGTTTGCAGCTACGTGATTTGTATTTTATTTCTACCGTTTACCAGCTGACGTCAGGTGAGTCCCTGAGGGTTCAGGGTTTGAGGCCTTAGGTAACAGCCTGGATGTTGATAGTAGCTCTCTGCTGTGTAATCCAACACACATTCATCATGAGTAATTACACCTTTTTATTTATTTTTTTCAGAATATGAGCTTGTACAGAATGCTTTCTTCACCGACCCAAACGACCAGAGCGCTTGGTTCTACTATCGCTGGTTGCTAGGCAGAGGTGAGTCCATCTTAAATCTGTATGAGAGGGGTTTTTTTTTGTACAGCTCATGTTCAACAGTTTTCTGTCTTCTGACCAGCGGAACGTGAGGAGATGATCAGCTGTGTGTTCGTCAGCCGGGAGGAGGAGCGAGTGTCCGTCGCCTTCTCCAGACCCGTTAACGTGAGCGTCGTCACTTGTTTTGTTTTTTTCATGGCGTAAATCTTCCTCGTTCTTACTTTGTTTTATTACTCCGTTACTTTTATGAAGACGCAGTCCGTCGGCCTGCTGCTGGTCCTCGACGGTCGGCCTCAGAGGGTGGAGTGGAGGAGCGTCCACCCGCGCTTCAAACACAGCCCTGTCTGGGTATCCTTTTCCATCAGCTGATTACACCTCAGACTTCATCATTATTATTATTGTTATTATTGACTGTCAAGATGCCGGTTTATCATTCTGTTCTTCTTGATAAGATGCTGTGGAATGAGCACGAGAAAGACAAAGTGTTTCTTCACAAATCTTTGATCAGTGTCCTGGGAAGGAATGTCACCTTTACCTCAGACGTAGGACTTCCTGTCTTTTAAAAAGCTTTTCTATCTTATCAGGTTCACAGCTGATGTAGCAGCTCCAGCAGTGCTGCGATGTGTCTGGGATCAGTCTTTGTATGTGTGAAGCTGCGCTCGCACTACATTTTTAAAAGGAAGCCGGTGACATGAAGCTGTAGAACTCTACACTTCTTGTAGCTGTGCGACGCGCGACTAATCAAAGTTGAGCTCGGCTCCGTGTCACCTAATCATTTAAATGTTCCCTCAGTGACAGAATGTTTTCAGGGATGTTGTATTTGAGTCTTACTGGCATGAAAGTGAGCCGTGGACTCGCTGTGAACACTCGTGCTGTGGGAGTGGGCGGGGTTCTTTTGTGGCTGATTGTAAGTTGGAATCAAACTTTTCCTTTTCACCGGTGTACTAAACAAACCTCAACACCGGCTCAGATCTGTGACCTCCCTCCTGGAACGATAAGCGACATCACCGACGAACACAAGCTGACTGTTCACTGGATGGAGAAACACGCTCACAGAGACTGTGCTCTGTCCACAGGTGATGCATGTCGGCCGTCTTTACACGCCGTCTTCATGTTGAATCGTCGACATCTTTTACAATTCAACCTCTAACCTCTACAGGTCGGTCCGAGAGTTGGTGTCGGGACTCTGCTACGGACCAGGAGCTGTTCAGGTACGTCTGATGATTATGTTTTTATTACTCAGTGTTACTGTTTCCCCTTTTACTAATTATTATAATAGATAAATAGACAGAGGCGCCTCGAATAGGTAGTATATATATATATATAGTTATATTTATGTATATACATACATATATATATATTTATTTATATATATTTGTGCTTCATTTATTTTTTTACTACATTTTGACTAATATTATTCAACAGGGTGTTCTACTATATTATACTACTTGTACTACACTATATCACGTGTGCTTGTAGTATAAATTTAGTATTTATGGCGTATATTTAGCCAGTACTTAACTACATGTTTATATATACGTATATACTATATTTTTATTTCTTTTTTAAGAACATTTTATATATAAATCTGTGATATATTATTGGTGTATAATGTACTTTCTTACTATTTGACTGATGGTTTGCGACAGCGGTGGTACTTATACTACATCATGTGTATATCATGTGATATACATTTAGTATTTATATATTTAGCCAGATGCCTTTATGGAGTATGTTTTTTTTATATATACTGGTATTTTCCTTTGTATACCATAATCTTCTGTAGCTGTGATACATCATTGGTGTATAATGTATTTTTTTTTACTACTACTGTGTTTGATAGACTAGTTGAAACAGGTGTCACATGTGCTCGTGATGCATTGTGGGTATACAAGACGTTCAAGTGCCCATATAGTGTTTTTGTTAGCAGACAATCGCCGGCACAGCGACGATACCACCTCTCTGAGAAGTTCAGGGATTTTTTTTTTTAGCTAAATTGTTCGTAGTGGCCGCACGAGAAAGTCTGAGCGCTTTGATAGAAGATGCTGAGTGCAGAGCTTCTTCTCTGGGTCCACATACGCTCTCACCTCAGTGGGAAAAAAGACACTCAGCCTGGCAACTCTGTATTTATCAGAAGAACGGGAGCTACCTGGTGTGCAGATCTGTTTCCACTTTACACATTTGTTTAGTAGTTTTTAAAGAGTAAGAAGTGTGTTTTCTTTCTCTGTAGGAGCGAACTCTCCGTAGAGAAGACCTCGGTGTTACAGTCAGAGCTGCAGTCGTGCAACCAGCTCCAAGAACTGGAGCCGCTCAATAAGTGTACGTGCATCTGAAGGCGTCGCTTCCTTCAGCTTCCTCGTTCCTAAATGAAACGCAACTACACGTACGTTTGCTGACGTCTGCTTTCCTTTCGGCAGGGTGCTTGCTGACCATCATCCTCCTGATGAGGGCGCTGGACCCTCTGGGGTACGAAAAGGAGATGCTCGCTCATTTCCAAACGCTGAAAGTGAGTCCCTGAAACCCGCACGCGGTCTATGACACCGACCAGGAAATAAGATCGCTGACTCACTTCTCTCCCCCTCAGGAAGTGGATTCCACGCGCTCTGCTTATTACAGCGACCTGTGCAGCAAGTTCATGATTGAAAACACCATCCTGAAAATGGAGTACGCTGAAGTGCGCGTCTTCAGTATGTCTGACAAGGTTGGTTCAGAATTATAAAAAATTCATTTGATTCGCTTATTATGATTTTTATACATTCTGAAAAGTCTTTTTCGTTATTTCTAATAGAACCTGACCACTTTATGCCACCTGGACCAGCTGTTGTTGGTCACCCACATCAACCTGTCCTCCAATCAGCTGCATCGACTGCCTCCTCAGTTCGCCATGCTGCAGTGCCTGGAGGTGATAAAGATCCCATTAAATGTCCTTCACGGTGTTTCTTTGCCTCTTTTGTGTGTCCCACAGTTGGTAGATGATCGTAGGAAAGATTACTTATGTTTCTGTTTGATGAAACCGTTTTTTCTTGCAGGTCTTGGAGGCTGATAACAACTCTATAGAAAATCTGGAAGGAGTTTATCACCTTCCCAAACTGGAGGAAGTCCTCTTGAAGAATAACAGTATCCTTACATCTTTTATATTTTATTAATTTATTATTATATTATTTATTTGAATTTATTCCGGTGCAACCGATGCAGTGTGTGTGTATAAAGGACGTTTATAGCCGGAGCTAATGTGCAGACCATGTCCCTAACAAATACAAACGCAATACAGTCTAATACAGGCAGAGAAACTAATAATTCAATCAAAAAATAACTACCGGTACTTCAGACAGGAAATGAAATAACAATTCGGCACAATGATGGAAATGATTTAAAACAAAACAAAGAAATGAAAGTCTGTGTACTATATTAACCCATGTATCTCCGATTTGACTCCCTCAGAATTCCATCCATTTCAAACTACATGAAATTGTTCTGTTGGTTTATTATTTAAGGGCCACGGCGATGAACACAACTTATATCCACACATTGGAAAAGAAGACGGTTAAAACAACCAAAGAGATAGTTCAGATGTTCTGTAGTGTGTCTGTATGAGGTTCTCCTCCACAGACTGAAGCTGTTATATCCTTCTATGTTCTTTTCAAAAGCCACCAGACTTCACTGACAAATATAGTGATTTCACCTCGCAGAACACGGGAGTTTGCTGGTCAACCGCTCCCTCGATCGGTTAGTTTCTTTGTGTTATTGTGAGACTTTGGTGTTTCAAAGAGTTAGTTCTGATTCACCAAAGTCACTCAACAACACAAACACACCAACAGATGGAGGCAGCAGTCGACCAGCAGCTCCTGTGTCCTGAGAGGTAGAATCAGTGTTTTAGTGAATGGAGTCTGGTGTCTTTGTAGAGATCATAGATAACAGCTTCAGTTCCCCTCAGAAAGGTCTGTCTGACAGCAAGGTAAAGAGGTGGAAACATTCTAAATATAGCGTTCACTTAAACTGATAGAGATTCTTTTAGGAGTCTAAAATACGTCCACAGCAGAACATTACTTTGCTCCCGTGCTGGTTCTCCTGTCTGTTTCTATAAACTCATGTACTGTAGTAGAACCCTGACTGTGGAGGAGAACCTCATACAGACACTACAGAACATCACTACTGTCTCTTTAAGTAAAAAGATTGGGAACCACTGGTCTAAGCCATCGTCTGTTCACCTTAGTACTGAAATCTTTAAAATCCGTTCTAATGGCAGGTTATCACAAATCTGTGGGCTGAATGTTGTGTCATCATTTGACTAGAATAGATGTGAGACAAGGCCACACACACACTCGCACACACACAATTTAATGAAAGTGAGATGACTCACTCGTCTCTTTGTTTGCTGGAGAACGTCCCATTCTGGATCTGTGTTAATGATCTTGAAGCATCGCTGTCATAGAGATCAATTCATATTATAACCGTACACTCGTTTACAAAGAAGTGACTGAAGGCGTGTGAATCAGCCCAAAACAAAGAACCAGCCCCGCTAAAGAGCGCGGGCAGCTGACGGCAGGCGACGTAAAAAAGACGCACAAGGACGTTGTTTACAGAGATCAGAAGATTAGCATACTCTTCAGCTCCATGATTCTTTGTTTGATTGAATACAATCAGCGCTGAGATTTCACAAAGCAAACAGCGTTATTAAAAAGAAGAAGAAGAGACACTTCACCTCTTCTCTTCTCCTTCACGCTTCGCTTCCCCCGATACACTCGAGAGGCATTAATGTGCTTCACAGGTTATGACACCGAGGCTACGTTAAGTTTTTTAAATGTATCATTTCAGCGCATACCTTCTCATGCAGATCAAGTCCTCTGGGTTTTCATGTTTAGAATAATTAATTCACATCTCTGTGTCTTATTTGACATGAGGATGTCACGTTTGCACCGGTGCCTCCTCTCTCCTTCTAAATGGAACGCACACCACAGCACACACTACCGGCTCCTTTGGTATTTTTTGTCTCCCTTAACCCAAAAATGCACAGAAATCTCAACGTTGGCAGACCTTCAGCCGCTGGCCTCCTGCCTCAAGCTGAAGCGTCTCGATCTTCGCGGTAACCCCGTCACTCAGGTGGCCAACGTGGAGTCGGAGCTGGCGGACCTGCTGCCCTCGGTGTCAGACCTCCTGCTCTGATCGCCGCCGTCGTCGACGATTCGTCCCTCGAATTTGTTTGCGAAAGAAGCAAGTGGGTGTTTTTTCAGTTCGTTCCACTTGTTTGGGGAGACTGTCAATCACTCCGAGCCCCCCAGAGGGCCTGAAGGCCTGAAGGCCTGACGCCTTCGGGGGCACCTGTCAGAAAAACCTCTTTGACTCCTTCAACAAAATGTCTAGATTTATGTGAGTGAGTGAGCGCTTGATTCTCAATGTTGCATTTCGTTCTACAGATGTCCTCAATACAACATGCATGCGTAAAACCCTGATAACTTGGCGTGCAGCAATGCTGGCTTATTGCTTATATGAGCTTTAAAACGGTTGCATTTGAGAAATGAAGCTTCTGACTGACGTCCAGAGCATCGCATAGTTCACATGCATGTTTTTTTTTTTTATGTTGTGTAAAGCATTTAATATATGACACTCTACTGTTGCACAGTAAGTCACAGATCCAGTAATAAAACTGCACACATTGTGTCACTGCCTTCCAAAACAGCCTCTTGTTTTTTGTGATCATCTGATGTTCAGGTTTTTACTGAATGCACCTTAATTCCTCACCCGCTCATGAGGTGTTTTAAAAGGTGTGTCAGTCGGCTGAATCAGCCTTCAGTTACTGTCTTTGTTCATTTGTTTGAGTTTTTCATTAGACTTGTTTATTGTTCTTGTGTCAAAGCATTTCTCAGGAAACCCGTTAGGTGAGACCTACCTTGTGGGAGTGTCGAACCAATACAAGTTGGTACTGAATACACTTACTGTAAGTCGCTTTGGATAAAAGCGTCTGCTAAATGACTGTAATGTAAGTTAAAAAAGAAACGTTCAAATCTTTTCATCTTGTGTTAAACACAGACATTATTTCAGGTATCTATCCAAAAACACATTCAAACAACACTTTGAGACGAGTGAACAGGAAGTGCAAAAATACTGACTCATTTCCAGGTTTTAGGACTCATTCCTGCGGCTCTTTATTAGCACCAAACACAAACTACAGCTGAGGTTGATGGTGAATGACATTCGTTTTGAAGATATTTAAATCACAAACCAAAGTATTGGAGAAAAGAAAAGAAAAACACTAAAACTAGCTACAAACGCCGGGTGAGAACAGCCAGTAGCTGTTGAAAGATTTCACTTAAAACCGCAAATGTTCTCATGGTGGTTCTGGAGGAAAAGTCAGAGGGTTCATCCTCTGGGCACCATGAACCAGCCAACAGAAAGATGAGTCACTCTGCTAGCGCGTCTGAAACGTATAATTTTCCAGTCCAATAATCTCTCTAAACTAATATTTTATAGGCGTGGACGGCGAGCTGTGAAGCCGATGTTGTGCCGATCCTTCCTTTGTTTATTTTTCTGTTTCCAATGGCGTCACAGAAATATGTGTGTCATACTTGACACTTGTTTGTTTCTCTAAATTATGCAATGGATGCTTTTGTTCAGAGTTGCGCCATCACAGTGAAAACCAACTCAACCAGTCGGTGTGGATAACTCAAGTCTTATCTAAGAGACTTTACACTAAAGTAGAAAGATCTTTCTGTGAACAAGGAGTGGACCCTCCCACACAGTCAGCGATTAAATCAATCATGGCTGAATTCCATTCAGTTGCTTCAGGCTCCTGGTATTGTGAATGTTGCTGCACTGTCGTGACTCACTGAGATATTTGAATAAAGAGGACAGGAGTCATACTTTTTGTTCATTTTACACAAGTCAAAATGTCTGCTGGTGGATTTATTTCATCTTTATAGATAGTTGAGAGCTGTTCTTTCTAACTGGGGTCTGATAAAACCTAAAGTTTAATAAATGAGTGAATGAGACTAATATTACAACTGCTCAAAATAGTAAAAATAATTAAGGCAAGACACGACAGCCATAAACTGTTTTCATGCACTTGTCAATTTAGAGATTTTGATTTATTTTACTTCCACAACTCGTCTTCTGTCAGACTAGAGGAAATAAATCATTTATTTTATTACTTTGTCTGTTTGTGTCTGTAGATTTCTCCTAAATTCACCAAAAGTTACCATTAGATAATGCCTCATTTTCATATTTAAACATCAGAGTCTTGTAAATGTCTGTCATTGAACTAAACATCTCTTTAAAGGACGTTTTCTCTAAATGAGTTTGTTCTCAGACTCTGATCCAGAAATCTCCACTTCAGTAGCTCTTACATACACCAAACTTTACACTTTCATTCCTCTCTATGTTCTGAAGGTTAACACAGAGGGGTTTGTTCACACATCATTCAGAGACTCATTTATAATACATTTATTAATAGAAACATGGAGAAAATAGATTATTTTATGTCTGTTGACAGTATTTTCTGATTTATGGAGTGACACAAAGAGATATCATAAGTTCCCTCTGTAAAGACCTTTGACTCTAATATGTCAACAAAATGAAACAAGAATTTGGAACTTGGATTTATCCAATGTTCATATTTATTATCTGGAAATGTCTTAGAAATTACACATTAAATAAAATGCTTCCTTTGCATATTGAAACTTAACATTTCAGAAAACTTGTAATACAAAAAGTTTGTGTCTCAATGTCAGTAATGAACCGGGGGAGTTTCATGTTGATATCTGTTAGTTACATTTCCACCTGTAGAGTCTCACCTTCACTGTTTACAGGCCCTCATTACCTTTCTATCACACCCTTACTGTACTAATGAAGGTGGATGTGAATTATATAATGATAAAGAGATATAATATATAATTACTATAATTAAGGAGAAATATCACACCTCTGTTGCTTCATATTAATGACTAAATGTAACCTGCAGTGCTTGGCTACCGGCCTAAATGATTTGTTGCTTTTTGGCTAAATAAGTGACCTGACTGCTGTCAGTGCAGCAGGAGGGCGTGTCCTCACCTCACCTCACAAGTATTTAAAGGAGGTCTGAACTCGTAGCACGTGACACACAAAGACGAAGCTCCACAGAAGAGTTCTTCCTCCAGTCTGCACGGTCTCACTTCTTCTGCCGTTGGAACTGCGTGAGTTTGAACCAGCTGTTTTCACATGTCTGTGTCTGTCTGCAGGCTCTTTGGTTTGTGAATTTACGTTGTTAAACTTACATCCTGAGCAGAGTACTCTCAGATTTCATGCCCAAATAGTTGATGTATAGGAGAAGGAGAAAGAGTTTGTGTGCTTGTCATGTCAGGATTATGCAGATAATAGTTTCCATTTCATGCATGATTAACAAGATCTTAACATGATCTGTTCCCTGAATGGATTTACATTCTTGTCTCACAACTGTATGTCATGACATATATCACTTGTGACTCCCAGCAACATCTGTAGCAAACCAGTATGATAAGGCGATATTTGTCAGACGTGAAAGGGACTAAAACACTTGCATTACTTTGCTCAGGGTCAAATTAAAAAAGTCAGAGTTTGTGTGTTTAATTTCCTGGTAAAGCTTTGATTCTGATGCCACCGATGAAGCGCCCTTTGTTTCCCCCCCGTTGTGTTTTCAAAATGAGAGGCCCCCGTAGTCTCGAGGTGACGGGTCATGAGTGTAGCCGAGAACTGCTCACTGGATCATCACCCTCCTCGAGGAAAATATCCAAACTTGGCTCAGTATCACATGGGAATGTTTTTTTTTATTTTTTTTATATCTGCTGCTGACGTCATGGGAGTGAACTTAGGCTCAATTTGACCGGATTTTCTAGATCTGTAGCATAGACTAGATACGTTACGTCACCCATTGGTTTGTGGACTGACATTTTGAAGCCTAGAGTTTGGCAATTTGGACGTCGCCATTTTGACTTTTTGCAACCAAAGAACGGAAGTGACCACGACAGCTTTCGTAGCGGGAGAGACCTGTCAATCACAGTAGCCCCGCCCTAAAGCATAACCTGCTTTATGGTCTATTTGACTCTAAATGGACCATAATTTACTAAATGAACATCATGCTGTGTTGAAGAAGACTTGAAACTAGAGATTGAGACCATAAACTCATGTTTACAATGTTTACTGAGGTAATAATGACACCTGTTCTGTACATTGTAATCAGTCGCACAAACATGGGATGATCCTGGCATGTAAACATGCAGACATGTGCCACCACGGCCCCAAGGGAGCCAGAGAAAAGTGTGCGCTGAGTAGTGAGGATATCACAGCAGGATCAGCTGTCAGGCGTCTTCTCATCCACAACTTGTCGCTCTTGGCTCGGTGAGGGTTGCACCTTCTCATCTCACTGCGTTAGTTTACACGGCAGCGCAAACGTCTTATATTCTCTGTATTGTGCAGTGATTTTGTTGATCTGTGTGTACCTTTTTTTGGGGGGGGGGGGGGGAGGGGTCTGAGATATCCTGCAAGCAGACTGTAATCTCAAACAGACGGAGCACAATTCCTCTTCTGCTGCCCTAATATTTTTGGCACTGAGGCAGGTGCTGTGGTGGATTTTATTTTCGCTTATAAACATTTTTGTGAGGGCCCACCCTGCCGCAAACTTTCACAACCTACCGAGGCTTCCCACTTGTAATCATTGTGGGGACTGGCAGATGAAAATGCATTAATTATTTTATTATTATTTATTATATTATTACTTCAACTGCTTTATTGAATGCAACTAGGAGTAAATCTGATGTATTTCATTAACTGAATATACCGTAGCTCAGTTTTAGCTGCTGTTACTTTTACTGTGAGACGAGGTGAAGCTATCTCGTAATGTGTCAGCATGTTTATCCGGTTGTAGTGGATTTATTTTATGCTCAGTTTCGCTAAGCTGTTATTTAGTCTCCTCTGTCAACAATAAATATGACTCACAATCCTGAGTTCTCTCACGTACTATTGTCTGTGATTGGTTGTACTCGCTGTCTCAAACTTCATTTGCAATATGAATGTGGAGTAAACTCATGTCAGTCCTGCTGTTGCTTCATCGGATCACATAACATACTAAGTCGCTGTTGCCAAGGAATTTAAAGTGCATGTGGGAAAGGGTTTTCAGTGGGTTTGTAGCATTTCTTGACAGCTGAAAATCACTGCCAGAAAGACAATCAAATCAGAGTGAGGTGAGCAAAGGAGAGGCCAAATGAAATGTGGGAGGGGGGTTGAAATAGGATGGATTTGTAGCATCCACCCAGCTTAAGTTTTGCAGAATACATGTGCATTTTCTGCTCAGATTCTTCGATGCTCTGAGAAATGGGAGTCTAATCGTTGGTGACAAAGCACGGCTTTCTCATCTTTACACAAAATGTGTTTTTGTGAATCGGAGCACGTGCTCACCTCCCCAGAAAACCTGCTGGATGCTTTTCACTGACTTAATAAATCAGATTGTAATTCAGCATCAGTGCTCCAGATGAGTCCCGATGGTTCTGCAGAGTGAGAGCAGCCTTCCTGCTTGATGCCATGAAGGACGATTCTCTGAACGTAGAGAAGATGAACCATTCAAGATAGTTTATGTGATTCATTCTCAGTTTAGCAAAAATATTAGTGGATGAAATAAATATTTATGAGCTAATATTCATTATTCAGTTCCTCTTTGTTATAGGTTACATCGTCAAAATATCTGCACTGTAGAGTTGGATTTGTGGAGAGGAGGGTTATTAATGTGACACTAAAGATGCCTTGGAGTCACGTGACTTCTGACGATTATCTGTTGTTGCCGCCGCAATGTTGACTTCAAAATTACACACGTAATACTAATGCTCTTCATCACCAATGTCACTCATTTCTCAGATAGCAAAGAACAGAAAAGGTATACAGAGAAAATATCAGTAATCGGTTTTGATCCATCGATATCGTCAGAGACTGCCTGACTTTTAATTTAATCACATTTAATTTACACCACTATTTGACCATCTCGTGCCTGTATTGAGGGCCAGTGCCTTTATGATGAGCGCAGTGCCAAGTTTCATCCACAAGATGGAGACACTGTTTTCACATGGAAGGCTGTTTGCTGCTGGAGGAAAGCTGTGTGCAAATTCTAAGACTGTTGGCATCAGTGTGCTTATTTATTTTCTTGATGTTGGAGTTGTGTTTCATTTAGGGAAGAATGTTTATCATGAGCTGTTAGCCGAGCTTCTTCCCGTTATGTGAGTTACAAGGATTACTTACACTTGTCTTACTTACTATAATTATAATATACGTTTATGCCAGCATGTTTAATGTAAGGTATTTGATTTGATTGATAAACAGGAGAACAAATTTACAAAGTAAGTTACTCCTCTCAGGTTGCCAGTTTTGTTCATGGTGACTTATATTTATGATAATTTATGGATGATTGAGTTTTTATTCCTTTTTATTTAGATTGAAAATAAAAGATGAACATTTAGAGTAAGTGCTCCTCTTGGGTTAAAGATCAAAGTCCTACATGTGTGATTAGAAGACCGTAGCAAAAAGAAAGTACAGAAAAGAATCAGCATCACATGTTATAGAATACACACAGTACACTTCTAGTTTGTCTTTTTGTCCGGGTCATTTGATTTAACCAACTGTGCATACAGAATATGCTAATTGAATTAACATTGAAAATGTTTTAAGACATGAAAAGAATATTTGTGGAACTGCATCCTTTTTTAAGAACTATTTTTAATTTGTTTGATTTTTCAATAATCTAAAAGTATGAAGAATGTTAAAATCGTTTAATAGTTACAGTAATGCTGAAACACTTGGGTCAATTGAAATAGTTAGAAACCGGTTAAATAGTTAGCTGAACTAATGTTTAGTAGTTTTGTTGTCTAGTTATCTAAAAGTAATGGTTGAATGGTAAACTAAAGCTTAGGGATAAATTGTTAAAATAGTTGTATAAAAGTAATAAATAGTGAAATAGCTAAAAGTAATGATTAAACAGTTTAAATAGATTTAGCTGAAAGTTATGAATTTGAAAAATGGTTGAAATAGTCAGAGATAGATAAAAGATAAACGGCTAAAAGTTATCAATAGTTGCAATAAAGCTGCAAATAAAGACTAAATCTAAACTAAAAAAAATTATAAATTCTTCAAATGTCAAGCTTCTATTAGTGGTTCTATCCATGTTAACTTGACCAAACAAAACACTGACAGTTTTATTATATTAAAACATCAAATGGACACATTGGAACATGATGTCTGGTGTCAATGAAGGCTCATCACACAAGGCTGGGAACCACTTTAATAAAGCAATAACTTTTAATTTGGAGCATTCACAAGTTAATTTCTTTTATGAATATTTTAGGGTGGACTTTCATTTTAACATTATGTGCTTGTTTTGTGATATTAATTACCAAAAGATGAACTCAAATCAAAATGTCTTCTTGATTCAGCTCAGCTGTACCATGTACGAAAAACAACAAATTAAATGAAAGATTAGCTCACTGATGTAGTTTTAATCACAGTCTTAAAGTGTGAAGACTTGGGTGTTAACTCCTATTAAAGAAGACGACCTTTTGAGCTGTATTAAAAATGGTGTAATTCAGGAAAATCAATATATAATCAATGACTAAGCATTTGATTTTCACCTTTTCTCTCAGGATGCCTGTAGACACGCGATCGATCAGAGACAGATCTGCAGTGGGTCGGTTTCCATCTGTCACTGTCGAATTAGGGGAAGACGAGGAGGAAGAAAATGAAGAGCCAGAGGAAGAGGATGCTGAGGAAGAAAATGCGTGTCGGCGGTGGCTTCGTAAGGTCTGTCCGTGCTGCTGTCCCAAACCTAACGACGACGACGTTACCGACACTGTGGTCACAGGGATCGACGAGCTGGAAAAAGAGGATGGGATAAATGGCGAGAAGCCGGTGACGGGCGGCAGCGAGCTTGATGGTAACTGACATCTCGAGAGAGCTCACGATTGTGTTTTCAAACAAAGTAAATGCCAGCCATGAGATTGGCTTCACCCTCGTATGCATTTGGTTTTGTGTTTTTTTCCCCCTCAGAACTTCTCCTGAAAGTCCAATCTATAGACCTGATGAAGAGCAAATCGGGGGAGAATCGTACAGAGCACCACACAAACCTCTACCAAAGTGAAGACTTCATTATCCGCAGAGGACAGACTTTCCTGATGTGGATTACCTTGTCTCGACCCTTCAGCCGCGACACGGACAAACTTCACCTTGAGCTTAAAACAGGTTAGTCCTCGACGGAAACATCATGGTGCTTGTTGATTGGGAATTTAATGTCCAGCAGCATGAGCGATCTGTGCGCCTGCAGCCCCTGCAGTGAAGAACCTGTTTAAGCAACAAAATACTTGGTTAAGTTTAGGAAAAGATCATGTTTTTTGGTTTTAATAAGTTTGTTACGTTAAATAAATACGTTTGTTAGGTTACTTTCGCAGGTGGTGTTACGCACATAGACTGTATTCAAGAAGTAGATGTAGCCATTGTAACGTGACCCATTGGTTTGTGGCTGCCGTTTTGTTTTGAAAACTTGAGTTCGGTGATTTTGCCATCTTGGTTTACGATCGTCGCCATGTTTTTTTTTTTCACAACCAGTGAACGGAAGTTACCATATGTGGAGGTGTGATGTTGAGACGCCGTATATGGCTCTGGTTGGCTTCAGGCGGCAGAACCAGAGGTTGCAGTCTGGGTGTTATGCATTGTTTCAACACAGTTTCGTTTTGTGTCAGTAATTCCATATATTATATATATACGGACTAGCCCCCCTAGTGTTTCGGAGAATAATGCTGCGCGTAGAGTATAAACGCCTCCGTTCATGCTCGGAGCTCACGCGCCGTCTGTGGAGGCTCGCAGTACGGTGCCAAGCACAAGTACGAACAAAGCCTAAACGTCCTCACTAGAACACTAGTCCTCCTTTAGCTTAGTGGTGGTGACGTTATGTGACCGTGGTGGAGTTCCTGTATAGCCTAACGTTAGCCTTTTACTTCCCCTGATTGTATTCACGCTTCAAAAATCATAAAAGTGGTGTTAATTTGTGAAGATTATCTTGCTGAACAAAAAAAAGAATCATAAACGTTTATTTTCTGCAAAAATACCAAATCTAATGGAAGAATCCCATTGGGGCTTTTTGTCGAGGGAACCAGAGCAACGTATCGTCATAAAACGGTTCGTATGATATCTTACGGAAAAATTATTCCTAATTTTTCGTTTGTTTTCCTACTAAATTCCAGCAACACATATTACCTTCTACTCGTTACATGCATTCAGCCTTTTAAAAAAAACAACCTTAATACATGGTTAGGTTTAAGGACAACTAAGTAGTTATGTTTAGAAAAAAAAGTGTTTTGTTTAAAATAACTACAAAGTGCTGGTCGGTGATCCACACTCCCTCACCCCCTTTGTGTCGGCTTTTGCCATCTGTTTCATGATTACGTGGATTACATACGAATTGGTTTTGAGGGATATTTATCATTACAGCACCTTATTTTTCATATGTATAAAATGCTACGAACGCTGTATGAGAACAGCCAGACCAGTGTGATGGTAACTTCTTGGTTGTTTTTACTCTTCTAAAATCATGCCACCACTCTCCAAATGGTGGATATTTCATTTCAAAACAGTTTAACAGGAAAGAGCAATCTTTCTCTGCTCATGATCTCGGTTGAAACTGTTTTCAACGTGCTTAAAGAACCCTCAGTTCAGTGTGTCTGTGTGTGTGTGTGTGTGTGTGTGTGTGTTCTGGATTCCTTCCATTTGTTTTCTATTTTTTCAAACATATCCCATCAAGATAGGAATGCAGGTGTGGCTCATATTAAGGGAGGTTGAAAAAAAGAAACCCAGCAATTGAATTCATGAACTGTGTGGTGCTTCTTCTCCTGTTTGGGAATGAAGAACAGCTTTCAAGTGCTATATTCCTTCACGTGTGTGTCCTCTCACCTCCGCAGGGCCGCTGCCAACGGTGTCAAAGGGAACCCATGTGATCGTCCCTCTGGTGGAGCAGTTGGAGGACGATCGTTGGGAGGCTGCCGTTGTGAGGCAGGATGAGAAAAAGATAATGCTGTCGGTGAATTCTCCCCCGACGGCCGTCATCGGCCGATATCGACTCACCGTGGAAACGACTTGTGCAAACGGCGAGGCTGTCTCCACACATGACCCGGCTAATGACATCTACATGTTGTTCAACCCCTGGTGTGAAGGTAAACACTGGATTTAAAAAATAGGACACATACAGTATAAGGTTGATATACCTGGTTCATATTCAGGGGGGGGGGGGGGGTCAAAATAAAAGAAACACCAGACGATACAGTCATATAACCAAACCGTAACGATATAAAACGGTACTTTGTAAGCTTTAGAGGTGCTGATCCAGGCTAGCTGTTTACTCCTGTTTCCAGTCTTTATGCTAAGCTAAGCTAACCGGCTGGTGGTGGTAGCCTGATATTTAACAGACAGACACGAGACATTAGTCTTCTCATCTCACTCTCCATGAGAAAGCAAAAATGACCTACTATTCCTTTGAAGCATGGACGGATTATACCTCTCCTCCATAGGAGGAGGACAAACAGACTTTATTGTTGTTTAGTCTTCCTTTTTTGTTGTTTTGTGTTGGATTTCTGTCTCTTTATAGTTGTTTTGTGCCTCCATATAATTATTTTTGTAGCTATTTTTGTCTGATTGTTCTGCCCCTTTTTAGAAATCCTTTTTTTGCAATTCTTTGTGGTTGCTTTCCAGTTGCTTTACCTCTTTTTGTAGTCATTTTGCGACTAGTTGTAGTCTTTGTTTCTCTTTGTGGTTGTTGAGCCCCTTCTCATAGTCATTGGTTTCTTTGTCTCTTTACAGCTGTTTTGCATCTCTTGTTTTGATCTCTATGCTGTCTTTTTGTGTTTTCTTTGTAGTCATTTTGAGTTTCTTCCTGATTGGTTTCGTGTCTCTTTTAGTGACATTTTGTAGGTAAAGGCCTGGAGGCCCCTCACACTTTTGGCCCCTGAGCCTGTGCCTTGTAGACCCGTTCAGTAATCCGTCCATGCTTTAAAGGGACAGTGTGAAGGATTTAGTGCCATCTAGCAGTGTTCCTGCAGATTGCAACCGATACCCCTCTGCTCAAACCTCCCTTTCCAAGACTGCGGTAACGTGAGCCGACAGGTGCAAAACCGTGGTAACACCATTTTACTCCTGAAGTAGTGCTTTTATGAGAAGGCCATCCTTATCATAATAACACTACTTTAGGAGCAGCGGAAGTCAGACAGTGGCTGGTGGTACCACAGTTTTGCATTCTGCTGCTCTGGTTACCACAGAAACATGGCGGTGCAACAAGGCGGACTCTGTGAAGACAACAATTCTTAGTTTCAGGTGATTATACACTAATGAAAACATAGTTATGAACATTGTATTCCTTTTCAGCAAATGGATCCCCCGAAATGCTATCCTTTAAGAAAAATCCCACAAAAAGAACAATAAATGTTTTGCCATACCCTCTGAAAAACCTAAAAGCATCACTTTTAGGTCCCTTGATAATCTTACTCGCGTTTCATCTCGAAAGAAGGCCACAACCGTGTTCACCATCATTTCAGAGAAAATGTGAAGGAGGCAGAGGCGTGCTTCAACAAGACTTTTTTCTTTACTTTTGCTTAAACAAAAAGCTCTAACAAAATCTTCCCAGAAAAACTGAGAAACAAAATACAATTTTAACAAATGGACACTCAATGCAGGAATTTTGTATTTTGAAGTGCAGACATAAAATCTGCAATTGACACAAATATAATCCATGAAATAGAAATTGAAATGTTAAAAGTTATTTCCCATTTTTCAGATGTTATGTTTCTTTCTTTCAACAGTGACAATGCACAATTAACCTTTTATATGAAAAAAAGAGATGTAATGTACCGAGTTTTTAGCAAATTAATATTTTCCACCCGTAGTCATGGGCAGGTCGGTAAAGAAATAGTGATAAAAATAGACATTACAAGAAAATCAGATATTAGAATAGTACAAAATTCCACCTCCAATACACACAAGATTAGACATTTAAAGCGTCTCAAATACAGTACTGATGTTCTCAATAAAAGTATACAAACACCCACCACAATAGTACAAATGTATGCAGGTTTGCTGTGTCAGATGGGAGAAAATGTTCTCACTTGTTCTCCATCAGATGACACAGTGTTCCTGGATTCTGAAGACGAGAGGCAGGAATACGTCCTGAATGACATCGGACGGATCTACTACGGCACGCTGAATCAAATTGGAGTGCGGACGTGGAGCTACGGACAGGTGAGTGGGCTGTTTGATCGCTCAGTGTTTGGTGGACAGACGGAGTAGCAGAAACTGACCGTTTCCTCTGTTCTGGTTTCAGTTTGATGACGGGATTCTTGCTGCCTGTGTCTTTGTCCTGGAGAAGAGTGGAACTCCTCCGTCTGGGTGGGGAGACCCCATTAATGTGGTGCGAGTCATCTCAGCCATGGTGAGACTATTGTTCCACACCTGATCAGCCGACCTTCGTATTTCTCCTCATAATGTGCTGGTACGCAGTGGAAACCCTGCTCTGTGCCATGTCTAATCAAATCAACACATTCCACACATCACAGGTGTGGTTCAGCAGGATACCTGTAGCATCCTACGTTGAATGATGATGGATTCTTCCTCCTTTTGAGCACCACCGCAAACTGGTACATTTAGACAGAAAGGTCTTGGAAATCCTTAAATATGAGCTACTGCCATAATGTCAACACCTATTGGCAACTATTGGCTGGATCGCCATGACATTTTGTACAAACATTCATTGTCCCCAGAGGAGGAATCCTATTGATCTTGGTGATCCCCTGACTCTTTGACATTTCTGGTTTTTGGTGACTTTTCTCAACAACTTGACTGCCACGATTTGTACCATGAATTTTGTACAAACATTCCACTCATGATGGATTGTAGTAATCCACCATCATCACATCAACATTTTTCCAATACTTTGATTTGGGACCAAATGCCGGTGAAACTAACTAAATTGTGTTTAGCGCTAATTAGCAAATGTTAGCATGATAATATGCACACTTAGATTGTGAACATAGTGAACATTATATGTTCAACATCAGCGTGTTAGCATTGTCACTGTGAGCATGCTATAGTATTGTAGTACAAAGCACACATTTTGTGTACTTATTTCTATATTTTCTCTGTCTATATACATCTTATTCCTAAAAAAGAACTGTAGCGTTACACTATTTCCTCCCCGGGGATCAATTAAGTATTTCTGACTCTGATGTTAGGCGGTTGTAAGCATTTAGCTCAAAGCACCCACGTGTCATACACATAATCAATTGTTTCATAGGCTTTGTTGAATTGAGAGTGAAATATGTATGTTATTAAAGCTGTGCAGCAGGGTTTCTACTTTTCGGGGGAACCGAGTTCATAACTTAAAACTCTGAAGTATAATAATCCACATTCTTGATTTATCTAGATCAACTCCGCTGGTGACAGCGGAGTCCTGGAGGGGAACTGGTCGGACGACTACTCGGCTGGAACCAGCCCAACCGTCTGGAGTGGAAGTGTGGAAATCCTGAAAGAATATATTAAAAACAGCGGCAACCCCGTGAAGTACGGCCAGTGCTGGGTCTTTGCTGGTGTATTCACGACAGGTCAGCTGATTGTCTGGAGTTTTGTATCACTATATAATAACCATAATCGATTAAAAGGTAAAATGATAGATAATTTAACCAAAGTTTATAATTACTTTACTGTTATTAAACATGAATTCTCCTTTTATTGTTGGTTAAGTATTAGTAAGGCTATAATTTATGTTCTTTTAACATTGTATATAAAATATTAAGTATTTTAATAATTACCAAATGATTTGAAAACATCTAGAAACATTATGGACCAGATATTTGTCAGACTTTGTCAATGGTTAATAACCGGTTTCTGGTCCATCTATGTAATGTTTATAGATGTTCAACAAACCGTTTCTTGAAGGTTTGAAAATCATTTTGGAATCATTAACAAAATATTTAATATAGTATGTGTAATGTGTGCAGCAATAAACTGTTAAAATAACATGAATTCTAGAAATATTAATAATAAAGTGCTAATATATGGTGTACTAATGTTATTGCCTTTAATCTGCTATGATACTTCATTTATAACATTATTATTTCATATTACACAAACTAATGATTAAAATATAGCATAACTAATAATTAGATTTTAATAATTTAAAACATTATTTAATATCCTTTCATTGTTTGTTAACAGTAAAATAACAACCTGTATTGACTAAAATAACATACAATATAGCCTTATGTTCAAAATGTTAATATTAATTTAATTGTTAACGGTTAAATAATATATATAAGCTATAGTTTAACTTTCAATATACCATTTAACAAAGAGGGTTATAATAAAGTATTACAGTTTTTCTTTCTTATCATGTGTATTGATTTTACACTGAAGGTGTTTGACCATTGAATGTCTCACAGACCTCTGATGCCTCATCGCTCTGTTTTCTCTCCAGTTTTACGGTGTTTAGGAGTTCCCTGTCGAACTGTGACCAACTTCAGCTCAGCTCACGACACAGACGTCTCCTTGACAACGGACGTATACCTGGACGAGAACCTGGACCCTATAGACCACCTCAACGCCGACTCCATCTGGTCCGTCCTGACGCCATCGTTGTGATGCCGACCTTTTGTTTTTCCCTCTCTGGTTCATTAAGCCTGACCTTACAGTCTCTCCCCCCCAAAAGGAACTTCCACGTGTGGAACGACTGCTGGATGGCTCGTCCAGACTTGCCTCTAGGCAACGGAGGCTGGCAAGCTGTCGACGCCACTCCTCAGGAGACCAGCCAGGGAACCTACTGCTGCGGCCCTGCTTCTCTCGCCGCCGTCCGCAACGGTCAGGTCTTCCTCAAACACGACTGTCCGTTTGTGTTCGCTGAGGTTTGTGGAATATATAGTTTGAAAGCAGCAGTCTGTGATTTGTTCATTTTTAATAATGGGAGCACCAGCACACTCGCACACACGCGCACACACACACACACACACACAATAAATTACAGCGACAGTCCATAAAAACACATTTTTATATATATAGCATACACAACAAACAGAGCTATCCATCAGAGAATAACTTATAGTAATTAATGTTGATGCATATGCTATTTGGGATTTTTTCGGGGTAATGTATATAATGATGCATGCAAATACTGACTTGGACGTTTAATGTAGACTACTGTCTTTAAGAGAGAGACCTCATTTTTCCGTTAATCTCTAAACCCTTAAGCTTAATTCATACTCGCCGTAGTGAAGCCGGCGCGCCATAAAATGACGTAATCACGGCCGGCGAGTGGGCTGACCAGACTTCGCCAGTGCGCTTAGTCGTGCACCTCTGAATTTTTGTAACTTGGGATCACTTGACTTTCACAAATAGTTTTACATGTCTGGGGATAAGAAGGCCGATTGGCTTTTAAATGCTTTAGAAACAGGAGGTCTTAAAAATCTTCATTTGAGTAAATATTGTGCAGCCAAATAGTTGACAGGATGTTCAACCTTCATTTCGTCATAATGCATTGAATACCTCTTTCTTTACAGGGCTTGTACAAAGGTGACAAAGTAGTCCATGGATATGAGTTAGCAGTTCATTACAATCCCTCCAACTGTTACACTCGTTGTCATTTTGATTCTTCACAGTACATTTTGTTTGTCACCCTCTGGCGTTTTGGAGAATAATGCAGCGCATAGAGTACAAACGCCAAGTGTGAGTAGAAACAAAGCTTTACAAGACACCTTAACCATAGTCACTCCTCTATATAGTATATTATTCCAGAGGTGGCTTGGTCTGGGGGTGTATCTTCAGCAGCACAATGACAATAAAATATAATAGGAACGCTACAGGCAGCAGTTTGTCTCTATGGTCCACTCGCTCTTCCACGACTACACGTTGCTGCTTCTCACTTGGATTTATCAACACACAGCACAGTTAGACACACAGAAATGTCAGTAGCTGGTGTGTCCTTCGCATATCTCAAGAACCGCTGATCCAATTTACTTCACACTTTGGTGTGTGTTTTTTCTGGGACCCCACTGAAGGCTTTGACGAATTTAGTGCAAATTGGTTGTTTATGCAAATGTAATTAATATTGAACGTATCACATGTCCAATCAGTGATCCGTGTAGCTGCGGGGGCGGAGCTTCAGGGCTCTGCGGACCTGAGCAGGTCGTTCATATGGATTTACCAACTTTACAACCAAAGTCTCCTTCACTTCCCTGCAGCACATCTGGAACCCCTCTGCTCCTGCACTCTCTCTGCTACTAAGGGATGAAGGGGGATCATTTTGATATAAATGATTTTGGTCATCTGTCTAAAAAGGGAAAAGCCCCCTCCCCCCCATAAAAGTTGCAAGACTTTCAAAAAAGAGTCCCAACAGGAGAAAAACTGTTTTTTCCTCACATACTTTGACCTACGGGAGTGAACAGATCTTTCGGTGGTTTTGTGTTGACAGATTCGGCGTGTGCTGTGTGCTAATCATGAGCCGTATGGCCTACATTTAATGATGCATGGCGTTTCCCATCTGTTCAGGGCCTTGTTTTCTAACTCCCTCTCTCTCTCTCCCTCTCTTTTGCTCTCAGGTGAACAGCGATAAAATCTACTGGCAGAGGAACATAGATGGGACCTTCAATCAGATCTACAGTGAGAAAAAATTGGTGGGCCGCTTCATCAGCACGAAGGCCGTTGGCACCGATGAACGCATTGATATCACAGACCTTTACAAACACCCTGAAGGTATCGTCACGCCAATGGAGATCACATGCACTCAAAAATGGTGTTTGTACTTTATTGAATTAACGCGACAGTTCTGGTCCTTCTCAGGGTCTGAGCGGGAACGCATTGCAGTGGAGACGGCGTGTAGCTATGGCTCCAAAGCAGAGGCCTACTCCTCTCCCACGGCGGAGGACGTCTCCGTGGAAGTGACCATGGACGGCGAAGGGCCGAAAATGGGGAGAGACGCAGAGCTGACCATCACGTTGCGCAACGACAGCTCAGAGCAACGCAAGCTCATCCTGCACAGCCAGGTGGAAGTCATATACTACACCGGCGTCCACAAGGCCACCGTCAGGAAGGACAAGACGGAACTGGACCTGCAGCCCAACGAAGGTGAGTGGAGCGTCTTCGTCAGGGTGCAGGAAGAAAATGTTACGCAGGCATCAACAGAGGGTTTTTTCACGATCACAAATAATTGAAAAAAAGAAGTGCAATTTGTGATTCTATTTCCTTTGTGGACAGTGAAGTATTTGCAGTCTTTTGGCTAAGCTAGGCTAACTGGCTGCTTGTATAGCTTTACATTTAAAAGACAAAAATGAGAGCGGTATTCTCACCTACCTCTCAGCAAGAAAGAAAAATATATATAATTAAATTATTATACAATACCATAAAACAAAAAACCTGCAATGTCGTAAAGATGGAAATACACTTTTACTATCTTCGGTCTACAGTAAATTCTTTGGAGTGGAGCCTGGAGTACAAAGACTACAAGGACCAGCTGGTAGACCAAGCGGCCCTGATGCTGACGCTGTCAGGCCGGGTCAAAGAAACACAGCAGGTCCTCGCCACTCAGTTCAGTTTCCGCCTCAGGACCCCAGACCTCATCATAAAGGTGGGCCAAACAAATCCTCATATATTACTGGTAATGAAGGTTAAGATATCAATTCTGATCTGATTTTTGTTTTCTTCTGCCTTTTTTTTTTATTTTTTTACAGCCAATTGGGAAGGCAGTGGTAGGAGAAAAAATGGCGGTAGAGATTTCTTTTACTAACCCACTACCACAGGTGCTGAAAGCGGTGATATTCCACGTGGAAGGACTGGGCCTCCTAACTGCTAAAAAGATTCATTATGGGTGAGGGGCGGGGGGGAAATATACTTTTCTTTACATCTCTTTTTTAACTCTGTCTGTCTCTTCTGTGATTCACACTGTCATTTCCTGTCCTCAGAGATATTGGCAGTCATGCATCCGTGTCTCTGACTGAGCACCTCGTCCCCTCCCTGCCTGGACCGAGGAAATTACTGGCCTCATTGGACTGCAAGCAGCTCACACAGGTTCACGGGGTGACCGACATCACGGTGGAGGAATAAAGCAACGGCGCTCTGTAGCGATTCGTTCATATGGAAAGTTAGTGTTTAAAAAATGACCACAGAGAGAGACGGGTAATCATGAAGCGTTGAAGAGAAAAGTTGGACAGAAGCTTTTATATGCTATGAAAACCAGTATTAGCTCCAACTCATCACATTTGTCCATCTAGAAGTGTACTTTTGTACAGGCTCTACATGAAGATCAGGTTTTTTTTAGGCCTATTTATATGTAGAATATTTATTTTGCTTACGTGTTGACCATAATAATTGTTATTTAAATATCAAAATACTGCTGCAAATGCTCTTGTGTTATTTAAACAAAGATTTTAAAATGTAGATTGTGACATTAGAAAGCAGTGTGTTTCTGGTGTCATGAATGTTTGGTTGCCGTTGATTCACGGGAGTTAGTTACAGTGTTGCGCCACCACGTTGGAGGACTTAACAGCAAAACAAAAAGAAGATATTCTAAAGATACCAGAAGTCATTTTACAGGATAGAGAGCAAATAGTGAGCCACCAAAATGTTAAGACGTGTCTGCTTTGCAGGAAGAACTTGAAGCTGAAATACAAAAATGATCGTATGTGCTCCGACCATTTCATCAAAGCTGAGTAAGTGTTAAATATCAAAGCTAGTTGGTGAACTCAAGCGTATAGCTGGCATTAGGCCTCATGACTGGTAATGCTTTTATTCAGCTTGTTTAACTACTGACAGAGAGTTAACTGACCTGACTGGCCTTAAATGAATGTTAGGATACCAACAGAGCTAGGGTTAATATTTCCGCTACGTTCATCCTGAAATTACCTTTTATAAGCTAAACATGTCCTCTGGTTTAGCTAGCACGCTTCATACATGTCAGGATGACATCGCAATATCTATATACAATTTGAATTAAAAGAAGATGCTATCAGTCAAATTCATCTTTTACTTTTCTGTGCGTTTTGTCCATAGAATGTATATAAAAAGTGGACTTGATCACTTTAAAGTCAATGATGAAATATGTAGTTCGTCATTTTGGCCGTTACTATCTTGTGTTTTTGCAACCAGAAGTGATACAAGAGGGTGGAGCTAAGTGCAACCGAACGCTAAATAAGACACACACAAGACAAATGTTACAATGAACCTTCATGAAGTGAAAACACACTGGGAAAGAGTTGAAGTTCTAAGACAAAAACACGGACCCCTGATGGACATTAGCGAAAATGCAGGTTTAAGGCACATCTGCATTGGCCTCACTTTTAAAAACCTTTGTCTCTTTTTTGCTTGACATAATACACCCAAAATATGGGTGTAGGGAAGTGGACACAGAGTGTGCAACCATAACTGTACAGTGTGATTTAAGAAGTGCCCGAGTTTTTACATAATATTATCATGTGTATTAATAACATGATATCAATATTTCCTTTTTTGATATCGTTGATACCCGTCTATTACAACGCCTTGAACTGAAGGACGTTCTGATATCGCCGAGACGGGAAGAAAAAAGATCAAAACTGTTGAAACATGAATTGAATGCATGCTTGTTCCGAAGTTTGTTACTTCCACTCCCAATATATCATTTCCTTGAGTCTATGTTTACTGAGAGGAAGCTCCACTATTTAATATGTATATATTTTATATGAGATATGTAAACTTGTTTGAGAAACGCTTGTTTACTTGTGTTCAGCACAGGTCTTCTGTTTAATCTCTTTTTGGGTAATTGTTCCTGCTGTAATGTTTGTCACTTCCAAAGAAGGGAATGTTTACTTGTTTATCAACAATATGTATGTTTTGATTATGCCTCTTGAGAGGGTACATTTGATTAAAATCTTTTGTCAAAGTAAACTTGACCACTAATTTGCTCCAAATGAGGAGATATTGATGCCACCTGGGTTAAAGTGGCACTAATTATAGAGATCCTCCGTGATTGACTGCAGGCAGCAGGTGAGATGGTTATAAAAGGTCATGGAAGACAGCAATCTGGTTGGTCTATGTGTTGTGTTGGCGGAAGGCCAGTGTGTTTTGTGTACCGGAGGGTTTTCTCTCAGTCTGCAGAGGACCCAAAGGGATGAACCTGTATGGTTTATTTCTGCTTTGTGCCTGAAGATGTATATTCTTGTAGGAAATCAATGCCTGCATGCTGGTCCATGCTTCCCACTCGCACTACCCACCATCTTAAAGTTCAACATTGTGATAAGGATTAATCAATGAATACGCATGTGTAGTAAATGAGCTAATTTATAATTTATAAAATTTCCATCTTTTATTTCCATCCCTGCCTCCCTCAAAATTATGCTCCCAAACAACTAAACTGCGTTTATATAACGTTTTATATAATGTAATTGTCATCTGGATTACATTCACAGTTTTAAACCGGTTTAACCTAACTAACCCACTACCGCAGCACCCTGCTGCCGCTGCTCGTCAGCAATACCTGACAACGACAGACAGGGGGCAGTGTGGCGAAGTGTAAACAAAGAGGACGGCACGTGTGTGTTCAGCCTGGAATAATACATTTACACAAACATTAAGGTGTAAAGATGAAACTAAAACACACAAAATCAGAGGAATGCAAGCAGAGATTATATCAGACAGATTTATTCATTCAACTTTTATTTTCATTTTGTTATTGAAGCTGTTTTGACAAAAACGGGTAAATACATAATTTGGCAATTACCCCTCATCTCGTGAGACAAGATCCTGAAGGAGTAAAAAAGATATGAAAATATAAAAACCCACAATTGTTCACAACATGATATGACGTTGTCACGGTAATGTGTCGCAGTTGTTTGCAGCTACGTGATTTGTATTTTATTTCTACCGTTTACCAGCTGACGTCAGTTGAGTCCCTGAGGGTTCAGGGTTTAAGGCCTTAGGTAACAGCCTGGCTGTTAATAGTAGCTCTCTGCTGTGTAATTTTAAGCAATACTTCAACATCGACTCTTGACATTATAAAACTTATTGCAAAGATAATGAACATAAATAACATGGAATAGTGGATGCTAATATTTTGAGAAAACAATCCCAACTCAAGCCACTCACAAACCATTTCCTGAGCTTTCAACCATATTAAACTTCTTCATCAGGCAGTTTGAAACCAGTTTTCTAAGTTGTTTTAAAAAAGTGTTATTGATCTTTAATTTGTACAAAAAAGGTGTACATTACCACAAGGTAATATGTGTATATATATATATATATATATATATATATATAGCCAAGACAATCTGATGCAATCTGCTCTGCTCTCCACCCAGCCCTCACCCATCTGGACACAAAAGACTCATATGTGAGAATGCTGTTCACTTTAGTTCAGCGTTCAACACTATAATCCCACAAAAACTCATCTGCAAACTTGACCAGCTGGGGCTCAACACCTCGCTGTGTAACTGGCTGCTGGACTTCCTCAGTGAGAGGCCACAAGCAGTGCGTGTCGGCAACAACACCTCGAGCAGCATCACACCGAGCACAGGGGCCCCTCAAGGCTATGTGCTCAGTCCACTGCTCTTCACCTTGTTGACACACGACTGCAAAACAACCTACAGCACCAATCACATGGTCAAATTTGCAGATGACACAACTCTGGTAGGTCTCATCACCAAGGATGATGAGACCCACTATAGGAAGGAGGTCAGCCTTCTGACACAACAACCTCCTTCTGAATAACAGCAAGACCAAGGAGATTGTTGTTCACTTCCGGAGAGGCCACACTCAACACCCACCACTGACCATCAATGGTGCTGATATAGAGAGAGTGAGCAGCACCAAATTCCTGGGGGTGGACATCAGTGAGGACCTCTCGTGGACAACCAACACAACATCACTGGCAAAGAAAGCCCAGAGGCGCCTCTACTTTCTCCGCAAACTGAAGAAGGCAAGAACACTCCCACCCATCATGTGCACTTTTTACAGAGGCACCATTGAGAGCATCCTGACAAACTGTATCACTGTGTGGGGCGGAAGCTGCACTGACTACAACAGGAAAGCCCTGCAGCGCATAGTGAACACAGCTGGAAGGATCATTGGTGCCTCACTCCCCTCACTCCCCTCCCTGCAGGACATATATGACACCCGCCTCACCCGCAAAGTGACCATGATTGTGCGCGACTCCAGCCACCCCTCACACAGTCTCTTCAGCCTCCTGCCCTCTGGGAGAAGATACCGGAGCCTCCGTGCTCGCACCACCAGACTTTCTAACAGCTTCGTCCACCAGGCTGTTAGGAAGCTGAACTCTCTCCCTCCTCTCTTTTAAGACTCCCTATGTCTGACTGCTGCTAAATACACTATGTCTGACTGCTGCTAAATACAGTATGATAGTTTTTTTTTTTCTTAATATATATGTTGTCTTAAATGTTTTTCGATTTATTTGCACTTTATTATCTGTATTCATTTTATATGTTGGACTGGAGAGAAAAGTTTTTTCAACTCTGTATGTTCGGTACATTGAGAATTGACAATAAAGCTGACTTTGACTTTGACAAAAACTACAATAATAATAAAGGGATTGATTACGTCAGTTTGCACAGCTGTCTTGGAAACGGATCTGCTGTCATACGAGCCAAATATAGCAATTATGATTTCATCCATGTTCATTCATAATCCCATGTTAATACTATTGTAAGAGCCATTTTGCTATTTTGTTTTGTACAACCTCCAACCACTTGGGGGCGTAGTGACGCTGCCAATTAAGCAACAGGTGAATATAATCAGGAGGGTCACTTGATGCAGGTGTTGCTAATTAAACATTTAATTAATGTAAATGTTATGATTTGTTTTGTCTATATAGAGGAAATGTATGAACGAACTGAGTGCGTATTCAGAAAACTAAATTTGCATTATTGACAATGGAAGAAGATCACACTGCCGATTCTGAACTCTTAACCGAGACAGAGCCTCGGGTTGATTCTGGTGATATCGACAACTCTGTAAAAAAGTGGACTGTTAAATTTACAGAAAAAGCACTTATGGAAAAAATTGTCAACTTGCAAAAACAAAGAAAATTCTACTCAGAGTTGTGCATGTTATGCTCTAAGATAAGGAAGGAAGTAGATGGAGTTTCAACCCTCCTGCTGGATCCCATCATGGTGGGATTTGGGAACGCATCATACGTATGGTCAGTAGGATTCTAAACACTGTTCTTCGTCAGCAATGTTTGGATGAGGAAGGATTTCATACTGTATTATGTGAAGTGGAGGCCAAACTAAATGATCGGCCTATTACAGTTATCTGATGATCCTAATGACCTTGAGCCATTGACGCCAAATGAAGCTCTAGCGTAAGTTCAGACAGGAAGACTATACTCTCTCATGCCTAAGCCCGTAGTTTAATTCTCATACATCTGCCAATCACTCCTTATGCATGCAAACTCATTATTTCCTTGCTGTTATTGTTTGGGGCAGTCAATCATGATATCAGCTGTCTAGATCAGCTGGTCTCTCTAGCCAATAGCATGACACAATGACATTGTTAGCCAATCCATCTTGCTGCTGTCTCTCTTAAATATGATTGTCTCTCTACCTTCAGTATGTTCATGCTGCAGTTACGCAACCCTCCACCTCCCCATCTCCGCCCAATCTTAGAAGATTCATCAGCTTCATCAACTCATCATTCTATCAACCTCATCAGCCACCATCACCACCAGTGTCTGGACTCCACGGGGGGATTTATATTGTTGCCGCTCAGGGCAATCACAACTCGATCACAAATCCCCTTGTCGAGTTCAAGCGCCAAAAAATGTCTGTGTAACTCATTAACGCATCATCTATCATAATACATTTTAACTACTAATCATTCACTTGTGTCTCCTGATTGAAATCACATTCTTTTGATGAAAGTAAACTCAGTTTTGCAACCAAAAATGAGATGGAGACAGAATCAGTATTTGGCTGATCTGTTTTTGAAAAGATGACACAAGAATACACACCATTGCTACAAGGAACGCAAAGATGGAATGAGGAGATGTTGTTGTTGATTCAACAGCGCCTCGTGGATCCTGGATACTTGGAAAGATACTAAAGACATTTCCTGATAGGAAAGGACTAGTGCGTTCTGTTCGTCTTCAAACCAAGGCCAGCATAATTGAAAAACCAGTGACAAAGATGTGTCCGCTTTGTGAAGCAACTGACTTGTAAAGAATAATGGTGAAGACCCACAACCATGTTCCTAAAACATGGAAACACACTTTAACGATTGTAGGGAATTCTTATGAAATTGACTGTTTCTAACAGCATATTTTTTTTTTCTAATGTAATGGCTCCTTATGTAAAACTTATAAATAATTGTTTTGTCTGCTGCCCAAACCAATTAAGGGATAATATTCCAATAACTTGGAATAGTG